>JARYGA010060183.1:58786-99451 GCA_030545235.1 Helianthus tuberosus
GGATTTGATCCTCAACTCTTTAACAAAGAAATTTGAAAGCTTTGTAATGAATTACAATATGAATGGATGGGACAAGAGCATTGGTGAACTTCATGCAATGCTCAAGACGGCCGAAGCAGGAATGGGCAAAAAGGCTTTACCCGTCCTAGCGATCAATGAAGGAGGTAACAAGAAGAGGCCCCACCCCGACTCTAAAGCAAACTATGCTAAAAGAAAGGGACACGTCAAGGGAAAGGGAAAAGCTAAAGCAGAACCCGCCAAACCAAAAGAGAAGAAGCAAAAGGTTGCTACGAATGACCCATGTTTTGAATGTGGTGAGATAGGACATTGGAAGAGAAATTGTCCGACCTATCTCAAAGAGTTGAAAAACAAGAGGGATGCAGGGCAAACCTCAGGTACTATCTTTATGATACATGTTGAGCTTAATGTTATTTCTTCTAACACATGGGTACTAGATACCGGATGTGGAACTCATATTTGCAATTCGTTGCAGGGGTTCAAAAGAAATAGACATTACAAGAAGGGAGACGCTAGTCTCTTTATGGGCAACGGAGCAAAAGTTGAAGTCGAAGCTCAAGGAGACTACGTTTTAGGGCTTCCAAGTGGTTTGGAAGTTATTTTGAAGAATGTTTTATATGCTCCTAGTTTGACTAGGAACATAATTTCTGTTTCCCTTTTGAGACAATGTGGTTTTAAATTTGAATTTGTTAACCAAGACATTTATGTTTCTATGAATGATGTGTTTTATTTTAAAGCTATGTCTTTAAATGGTATTTATGAATTAGATCATGATAACGCATCATACGATAGCTCAATGTACCAAGTAACCAACAAGAAACTCAAAATGGATTTGAGTGATTCCTACCTTTGGCATTGTCGCCTTGGACATATAAGCAAGAATCGCATGCATACACTTCAGAAAAATGGTCTTTTGAATACAAATGAAGATAATTCATTTGATGTATGCGAATCTTGTTTACAAGGAAAAATGACCAAGACACCCTTTAGTGGAACTTTTGAAAGGGCTAAAGACTTACTAGGTATCATACATTCAGATGTATGTGGTCCTTTTAAGCCGATGACTAGGAATGGTGAAAGATACTTCATTACCTTTACCGACGACTATAGTCGTTATGGTTATGTGTATTTACTAAAACACAAGGATGAAGCATTTGAAATGTTCAAGGACTTCAAAAGTGAAGTAGAAAATCAACTCAAGAAAACAATCAAAGTCCTTCGTACTGATAGAGGAGGTGAATATCTTAGTGGTGCTTTTCAAGATCATCTTAGGAGTTGTGGGATTATCTCACAACTTACTCCACCTGGAACACCACAACACAATGGTGTGTCCGAAAGGAGAAATCGAACTCTATTAGATATGGTTCGATCTATGATGGCTAGAAGCACATTACCTCTATCGTTTTGGGGTTACGCTTTGCTCTCCGCAGTCCGTATACTAAATATGGCCCCAACCAAGAAAGTGGAAAAGACACCTTTTGAAATATGGCATGGAAATCCTCCATCATTATCATTCTTAAGGGTTTGGGGTTGTGAAGCTTATGTTAAGCAATACACCCCAAATAAATTGGAAGTCCGATCTACTAAGTGTATCTTTGTAGGATATCCTAAAGATGATATAGGATATTATTTCTACGATCCAACTGAGCAAAAGGTATTTGTTGCTCGAAAGGGTAAGTTCTTAGAAGCTAAGTTCCTTATGGAAGGAACTAGTGATAGAACAATGGAACTTGAGGAGGATCAAGAACCACAAGACGATACACGTTTGGTTGATACTAGCGCTCAACAAGAGATTGACGAAAATGATCAAGAGGTTGATCAGTACGCACAAAATGTTCGCAGATCTGGTAGAATTAGTAATCCACCTGAAAGATATGGATTTTTCATGGATGGATGCTACGTGGTAGATTCAGATGAACCAACCACATACCATGATGCAATGTCAAAATCCGATTGTGACAAATGGCTTGAAGCCATGAACATATAGATGCAATCCATGTATGACAACCAAGTTTGGGAATTGGTTGTGCCACCACTTAACTCTAAAGTAGTTGGAAGTAAGTGGGTTTTCAAGAAGAAAACTGATATGCATGGTAACTTGGATACTTATAAAGCAAGACTTGAAGCAAAAGGTTTCGCTCAAACTCAAGGGATTGATTATGATGAGACCTTCTCGCCTGTGGCGATGCTAAAGTTAATCAGGATATTATTTGCCATAGCTGCATATTATGACTATGAGATCTGGCAATTGGATGTCAAAACGGCTTTTCTTAATGGATATCTTGATGAAGATGTCTATATGGTTCAGCCTGAAGGTTTTGTCGATCCAAAACATCCTGACAAAGTATGCAAGTTAAAGAAATCAATCTATAGATTGAAACAAGCATCTAGAAGTTGGAATCACCATTTTGATGAAGAAATTAAGAATTTTGGATTCATCAAGAACGGAGATGAAGCTTGTGTGTACAAGAAAGCTAGTGGGAGCATCATCACTTTCTTAGTACTGTATGTCGATGACATTATACTATTTGGGAATGACATACCAACCATGGAAGGTGTAAAAGCTTGGCTTGGAAGTTGTTTTTCCATTAAGGATCTTGGTGAAGTCGCCTACATTCTGGGAATAAAGGACTATAGGGATAGATCCAGGCGCTTGATAGGTTTAAACCAAAGTGCATACATTGACAAAATCTTGAATAGGTTCCAAATGGAGAACTCTAAGAAAGGTTTTGTACCTATTCAAAAGGGGACAATATTGAATACATCTCAATGTCCAAGCTCAAAGGATGAGCAAGAGAAAATGAAAGGAATCCCATATGCGTCTGCTATAGGATCCATCATGTATGCAATGATATGCACCAGACCGGACGTGTCATGCGCCTTGAGCATGACGAGTAGATACCAGCAAAATCCAGGTAACAGTCATTGGAAGGCTGTCAAATGCATATTAAAATACCTTAGAAGGACTAAGGATATGTTTTTAATATATGGATCTGGTGAGGAGGAACTCGTAGTAAAGGGTTACACGGATGCGAGTTTCCAAACCGATCGAAGTGATTCTCGATCACAATCGGGGTATGTCTTCATTTTAAATGGAGGAGCAGTCTCTTGGAAGAGCTCAAAACAAGACGTGGTAGCATTGTCCACTACAGAATCAGAATACATCGCCGCTTCATTGGCAGCCCAAGAAGCTGCATGGTTGAAGAAATTCATAGCCGACCTAGGGGTGGTCCCTACCATTCAAGACCCCCTAGAGATCTTTTGTGATAACGAGGGTGCGATTAGGGCTGTAAACGAACCAAACGAACACGAACGACGCCTTGTTCGTGTTCGTTCGTTAAGGAAATAAATGTGTTCATGAACGGTTCATGAACACTTACCGAACGAGATTTTATGTCCGTGTTCGTTCATTAAGGAAATGAGTGTGTTCACGAACGGTTCACGAACACAAGCGAACACAAATAAATTTGGTGAACGCGATGAAGGATAAAGGTGGATGGCCCAGAGAGTAGCACAACTTGAATCCCTTATTGTGGAACGGAGGTAGATCATAGTCGTCGATGTAAATAATAAGAAAAGAAAGGGAAATGGTGCAAAAACAAGGTGAAAGAGGATTTCCTAGTTTAATCGTTAGGGTAATGATATAAATAAAAGTTTAATAGTATAAAAAAGTATAGATAAAATACATGAAAGTATAAAAATCTTTAATTAAAACACGAATATACGAACATAAAAAAACGTAAATGAACGAATGTTCACGAACACCTTACTGAACGTTCACGAACACAATTGAACGAACGAAACATTTGTTCATGTTCGTTCATTTAACTAATCGAACGGAATTTCTTGTTCATGTTCGTTCGTTTATTAAACGAACGAACATAAACGAACTTCCCGCCGAACGGTTCACGAACTGTTCGCTGAACGTTCGGTTCGTTTACAGCCCTAGGTGCGATTGCTCAAATCAAAGAACCTCGTGCGCACCAAAAGACTAGACATATCGAGCGGAGATTCAACTACATAAGGGATGAAGTTGAAAAAAGGAAAGATATGTATCCGCCAAGTTCACACCGATCAAAACATTGCGGATCCACTCACGAAGCTCCTTGACAGGGCAAAACATAAGGGTCATACATGTGCCTTAGGACTTCGATATTCTAGTGATTGGATTTGATCTATTTTGTATTTGGATATTGAAACAATTGTTAATTTAACTCTTTTATGGTATTTTGAGTTACGTTTCATTTTAGCATGTTTAAATCCATGAATAAGTTAATTATTCTAAATGTCCGTAGTCGATTATACTTGTGGGAACAAATATGAATGTAAGACTATTATGAATTTGGATTGGTGGATATTCATTAGATATGAATATAGAGCAAAGTGTTGCTGCCAAAGTTCATAGATATTTGTGGGATACAAATATTGGACTGACTCGCTCTCAAATATTACTGCATGGAATCATTTGTGATTGATCATAAGTAAATTTGAGTAAAGGCGAATATCATAGTATCCTCTGACCTGAGATACATATTGGGTCTTGATATTCACCAAGTATTATACCTTGACCTAGTTCTTAGCTGTTTGTAATAAGGCAGTACATAAGGCTAAACTCAGGTGTGGTACAGGGTGATTGTGAGAGACGTATGTAGTCAAGAAGGGATTTGTTCCTCTTATTCGTTGAGAGTAAGATGTCTAAGGCCTGCTAAAGTTAAATCAACAGAGAGTGATCACTCTATGTCTCTGGATTTAACATGACATCTGAAACGAAAGGATAAATGATAGATTCACCTAAATCATGTTCAAGTAAGGGACTTGAAGGGGATGATGTTATTGAATGGGAAATATAGTCATACGTATTAGGGGTAGTAAACTATAGTTAGGTGGTCTTTACTACTTGCATCAATCTTCTACGTATCTTGTGCAAGTGGGAGATTGTTGGAGTCTGTATGCCCAAGACACATATTAGATTGATGTGGCTAGTACGTTATGATCCAAGTCGAGTCATACCCAAATACAAGCTAGACAAACACTTATATTATTTATTTGTGATATGATCAAACAAATAAATATTAACACTTATAATATTTAGAAATTGGTTTTATAAATAATTACACTAGAGAAACTAATAAATTATATGGATAATTTATTTTGAGAGAATAATTTATTTTGTTATTTAATGGGTTAAATAACATAATAAAAATAGTATACGTCTTATAACATGTGATGTTATAATTTTATAAAAGTTATAAAGTTAATCAAGACTTAAATTATTTTATAAAAGAAATTACTTTTTTTTAAAATAAAATGGTGCCCCCCCCCTGGTGTTCTTCCCAAACATTTTTGTCCAATCACATTACATGCAATTTGCATGGTTAGAAGGGTATTGATTGGGTGGTCTTCTCAAGACCATTTTGGTCCAATAAGCTCTCATGCACTTGATGTGTAAGAAGCATGGTTAATGGCCAAAAAGGAGGTGCACATCTCTCATGGGTTTAAAAGGATTAAGATGGCAAAAATCAAAAAAGTAGAAGAGTTGTTCTTGCTCTCTAAAAATCGGCCATCATAAGGGTATCTCAAGTGTTCGGGTTTTGATATTTTTAGTGTTAAAAATCCTAGCTAATCTCGTGGTGTTTGTTGGAAGCTTGGGGTATACAAGCTTGAGGCCTTCTACTCTTGAAGGCAACCATTCTTGAAGTATCATCCGTTTCAAGTTCTTTACTCCAAGAAGGTAGTTTTCTAAACATCCTATGGTTGTGTATGATAGTATGCATGTTCATATATGGATCCGGGTTTTAGGATTTTTCATATAAATGGAATTTATATTTTAAAAGGTAACATGTTTTAAATATTTTTCCGCTGCGTTTTTATTTCATATGGATGAAATTGCTTTGATAAACATGTTAAAATCCTATCAATTATTTTAGTTATATTTGTTGATAATGCAAAAATAAAAGAAATGCATTAATTATAAAAAGAAAGATTTGAGTGTAAAAATAAATGTAAAAAATGATGATAAAGTGGAAATGTAAGTTTTGATAATTGTGTTTGTAGGGTTAAAGAAAATAAGTTTTTTTGATGCATTTATAAAAATCCAACGTAGCAGCTGACTTAACACATTTGTAAATGCATTTAGCTCCTTGCATTGATGATGGTCTAAAAAATACAACAATCCTACCTAGTAAATCCCACACATAGCAAAGCTATTAGTAGGGTTTGAGGATGGTGGAATATAGACAAACCTTACCTCTATTCCTAGGAATAAAGATGTTACTTGCAGAGAAACCTCGACTTGAAAACAAACAAACAATACTAGAAGAACATAGGTAGGAAGCTACCAAATAACACAAGGAGTGATCAAAGAGTACCATTATGCAACAGTGTTAGTACATTTATGTCTATCGCCTTTGTCAATCCGAGCCGTAGCAAGAAACAGAAGAAAACGAGTTGTTATATTAGTGATAGTTAGTAAAAAGGGCAAGGTGGTGTTATTGTAAATAAGGAAAACCTCCTTATAACTTTGTGCCTATAAATAGAGCCTTAGACTTAAGAATTAGGACTTTTGCTCATTTGGTGTTTTAGAGACCTCTAGATCTAGAGAGAGAATCTAGAGAGAGAAAGTGATTCAAGGTTCTTGTACTTATCAAATCTTTCAATAGAATCACAATTATATTACGTCTCGTGTGTTCGGTCGCGTTCGTGTACGGATTCCGCACGTTATACGTTCGTTTCGCAATCGTTTCGGAGTCAAAACCGGTCCTACAAGTGGTATCAGAGCAGGAGCTCGATTGCACTGATCTATCACACGATTTCGCACAGGATTACATCGATTTCAGATCTGAATATCATCTATTTCTTCATCTTCTACTATTTTTCACGTTTTGAAGGTTTTTCGTCAAATTGAACGTGTTTTACCGGTCCGAATCTGCTGATTTTTTAGTATGTTGTGCGAAAATACTTGAATTACAATCCTACAAAATTTCAGATTCAAACTCCTAGCCGTTTAGGAGAAATCGAAAGTTTTAGGTCCGATTTTGCTGTTCGCTTAAAAGAACTTGTCTTGTTCGCTTGAAATCACACCGCTTGATCGCTTGAAATCTGTTTGACCGCTTGAAAACGTTTGATCGCTTGAAAACACACCACTTGTCCGCTTGAAATCTGTTTGACCGCTTGAAAACATTTGATCGCTTGAAATCACACCACTTGTCCGCTTGAAAGTTGTCTGCTCGCTTGAAAGTGCATTGAGTCATGTGAAGTATTAATTTGAGATTGTCGGCAAAGTGATAAAATTGGTTTGATCTAAAAATGAAGGTCTAATCAGATGTTGTTGATAATGTTGTCGGATTAGTGGGAGTGAAGGTCCAATCATAATGACTTGATAAACAAAAGTGTCGGCCACTAAAGTTTGAGGTCCTATTAGAATTGTGAAAGACTTTGAAGTTGTTGACTAGTTGTTTTAAATGTCCATGTGCATGAGATCAGTCTTATTAATGCAGCCCATGTGATTGGTTCAACATAGTGGCAGCTTTCATCATAGTGTCTCGGTTCAACAGAATTTATTCGGTAATATCAAGTGTTGTCGGCATTAAAGATTTCCTTGGTTTGATCGATCTCCGAGTTGATTTTGTTAGAAATACAAACATTGTTCTCGGCCCAAGATCGTTTATAGTCTCGGCCCAAATTACGATCAAGTCTTAAAGAAGCCCAACAGAAGTGAATTGTTTGTCTAAGTGTTTTCGACCCAATTTGAATTCATTTTGTCCCGATCAAGTCTAGTCATTCAGTGATTTCACTTCAACGACATTGAAACAAGTCCGAGAATCTTCGACAACGAGTTTTAGATTGATTTCATCAAACGAACACTTTTACGTATACAGTTCGTTTAAACTGATTGTTTGTTTGTTTGTATTCAAGGTGATTGAAGATGTCAAGCAGTAAGGTTGATCCTGATAGATATTGGAAAGCAGACTATGCAAGATGGGAAATTGGAAAATTAAACGAACCATTCAAAGAAGCCCAGAAAGCAAAAAGATGGAATGAAGAGTTGGAATGTTACATGGATCCACGGGGTAATCCAGTTGTTGACCCATCAAAAGTGGATTTCGAAGCTGTAACAAATTTGGTTCCAAGGCAGGCTACTTTCAACACAAGAAGGCTTTCTGATAAAAGTTACTTGCCGGATTTAATGAACAAGATAAAAGAAGTTTTTGAAGCAAGTCTACCAAAGGTAGTGGAAATGAAGAAAAGGAAAGAACAAGAACTGGAAAAGCTGATAGAGGAAGTAAAGAAAACGGCAGAGGAAACTAATGAAGAAGAACAGATGAAGATCAGAAAAAGACAGAAGAAGGAGGTGTGATAACAGAAAAAATTCAAACTGAATCTTCTGAATTGTTTGACAAAGACAAGAGCATTGAACAGTTTGATGATAAAAATGAAAACAAGTGCAGGAATTGCATAGAAATGTGCAAAGCCTGTACCGAAAAAGATGAAATCATAAAAACAAAAGACAATGATATAGTTAAACTTGAAAATGGTTTCATAACAAAATGTAAAGATATGATTGAAAAAGAAGAAATTTTGAAATTAAAAGTTGAAAATTTGACACAGAAATGTCAAGGTCTTGAAAAGGATAATGATGTTTATAGACAACTGTGTTCTACAAAATGTGTTGATTGTGTTGAAAAAGAATCTAAATTTCAAGATTTACAAAAACAGTATGATTATTTAAAGTGGTCGAGTCAGAGAGTACAAGAAGCTTATGATACTTTGAAGAGCCAAGTCAAAAGTTTTGATCAAAGATTGTCAGAAACTTTAGTCACTAAAGAAATGTATGAAAGAAAATTTAAGGAAAAGCAAATTGAATTGAACAAATGTGTTGATGAAATTGCTAGTCTTAAACAAGTCTTGGCTGAAAAAGAAAAGGTTGTTACAAAACTTCAAAGTTATCATAACTCTTCGTACATTCTCGAACGCATTTTCAACATCACACCAGATGACAAAGATACTGAAAATTGCAAAAAGGGTATTGGTTCAGAGTTTCATCAGGTACCACCACCATTGAGAAACAATTATACTTTTTATGATGAGGAAAAGGTGGCAAAGGGTTTGAACATAGCTGACCAGTTACCTGAAAGTATTGATGTGACTTACTCCAAATCTGATGATGCTAATGATTCAGAGGTGGTAAGTAAGATTGTTGAAAGTGTTTTGAAAGATGAGTCTACAAAAGGTAAGTCTGAATCACAGGATGAAGATGAAGGAAATCTTTATGATGGTTATTTGAATGATGATTCAAAAGGATTGGTTTATACCATGATCGGATCGGACAAACTATTCTTAGATGTTGTATTCCCGATTCAGAATGTGATTTCAGAGAAGGTCGATAAAGTTTTCAAAATGGTTGAGATTGAGAAGTCTGAGATTCCAAAGTTTGCTGGTAAAGGTCATAAATCTTTTTATAACAAACCTGGTTTTAAGAAGAAAAACATGAAGACTGGTTTGGGTTATAAAAAAAAAAACGAAATTGGAATCAAAGTAAAAAACCAAATTTGCAACAAAAGATGAATTTTGTTCAAGGGAAAAGCTTGAAAGAAGAGGAAAAACTCAAATTTGGACAACAGTCTAATGAGGAGTTTGATGCTATGAAAAAGAAACAACAACAGGCCAAGGACGTTTCAAAGAAAGTGTGTTTTAAATGTGATCAGATTGGACATGTTGCACGAAAGTGTCCAAATCCAAAGCCTGTTGATGTTGAAAAACATAAATCTGAGGATGTGAAACCAAGGTCAACCAGATTTGATTCGAAACAAACTTGGAGGTACAATACAAACAAGTTTGCTTCAAATCAAAATTGGAAATTAAACCAGAACAGGTTCGATTCAAGACAGACCTGGAACTCTCACACACCCAGATTTAAAACAACACAATGTTGGAGAACATCTGTTGATATGACAAAACCTCAAGAGTTTTGGAAACCTAAAAATGTTGTTCAAGATCAAAAGGTTCAAAAAGAGACAAATTTTTACAAAAGAGGTACTCCGAAAGGTCAAATGTGGAGTGCTAAGAAACACGTAACGATGGTAAAAGATGAAAAAGTTAAAGTCAAAATTGAAAACGTTTTAAGTGACAAAGAGTTTCCGAAATTAAATGAACATTATTGTATTGAAATGCCTAAGGTCCAACAGACCTGGGCTAAATTGTTCAAATGATTGATGAAGTTTGAATGTGCAGGTGCTCAACGAAGCTGAAGATTGTGAGAATGGTAGTTGGAGCAACCTGGCACAGGAAGAGGTTGCAGGACCCTGATTTGGTTGAACAGGGAGTTTAGTTTGATTGTTTTCTGTACATAAATAAACAATATTTTCAAACCCTAAAAATTTGAAAAATTAAAAACCAAAAATATGTTTTTAGTTTGTTAAAATTTGAAAAACCAAAAATATGTTGTTTTTAATTTTGTTTGAATGTATGTTGATTGAATACACCGAAACCCTCACGGCTGAACAAACATGATTACTTTCACCAGATTGAAAAACGGTTTTCAAACTGTAAAAATCAATGTGTTGTAAATCATGGGGGTATGTTAGATTTTCTGCAAATCAGTACACTTTTAGCAGAAAATGGATGGCGAGACAAAGCTATCAGTATTGGTTGTCAAATTTTCTTTATATGATTTTGCATTTTAGGGGGAGTAATATTGTTAGAAAATACAAAAACATTTGAAAATTTGAAAAAGTCAAAAACATGATAAAATTCAAAAATTGAGTTTTTGTGTAAAAAGAGGAAATGATAGTACATCAGTAGACAGTTACAGTACGCTAAAGAATTGGAAAGTTTAAATGTGTTAAACGATCTCACCGTGGATGTGTCGGTAGGTTTTTATACACTTAGTAAACTTTTTCGGGATATAAACCTAAATTCAAACACTTGCTTATTTCGTGGGGAACACTACTTGGATATATAGGTAACCCCTGAAATCTCGTTTGAAAGGTTCCTTTTTTCTGATATACTAGGTCTTTATACTCAGTGATATCTGGGGTATTATTCCGGGACTTCTGCTGAATGGAAGTTCTGACCTAGTCCTCGAATAATACTTTTCTGCAAATGCTTGAAATACAGCATCACCCTCAGCATATATGATAAGACAATAAAATTGCTTAGCAATGCTGTTGTAAAAAAGATCCTCTAAAGGGGACACACCCAAGTTGAGTCATGATCTCTCTGCTGAACGGTAGTTCTGACCTGAGCTCTCATGATTCTTCATAATTTATTAACCCCTTACAGATATCATTTGTGTTATAATTACCTGTAAGACTGAATATTGGGATCTGGATACGGGAGTATATTCAAAAGGTGGGACACATGAATGAGTTTAAGTTCTTAAAATACCTAATTCGTATCCTGAATCAGTTGAAGTTTGTATGAAAATTTAAATGGATCAGTATATCGACAATCTAAGTGAATTGTTTAATTCTTAAAGTGAAATTAAGCTCAACGGTACTTGTGACTTGTCAAAGACTGATATGATCCTCTGACGCATACTCAAACAAAAATATTGTCTGTAAATATGTTTGTACATATTTCGTTATTGCTTTATATTTTCAGAAAATACAAAAAGATTTTGATTTCTGCTTTATTTTCGACAACCTATGTCTGAGTGCTGAGTTTCAAAATCTAAGTAAGCTGATTGTGTTTCTGAAAATAAAACAAGTTCATTAATTTGAAACTTGAATTAAAAATCAAAAATCAAAAACAGTTTGTGATATCTCCAAGGTCATTAATTTGGACTTGGATGATTAACTGTGGGGGATTTGGATGCTTATATTGTTATAGAGCTAGTTTCCGATATGATTCGATGAAACTGCCAAATTCATGAGAAGTGATTTTGAGGAGATTGAATTGTCAGATTACGATATCTGGAAGTTTAAAATGTTGTTACTTATAGTTGTATAAGTGATTGCAGGAAAAGTCCAGACTACGATCCCGGAAGCTGAGTCTAGGGGGAGTCTGAAGACGAGCTCAAAGCAAGGGGGAGCTTGTAATCGAAAAGCAAGGTGTCGATCCCAAAGCACGGAAGCTTGATGAAAGGGGGAGCCTGATGAAGAAAAGAGTTTACAGAAAAAAGAAGCTGAAGCTGAAGACAGATCCATCGGGATTTTGTTCAAGAAGACTAAAAGAGAAAAAGAAGATGCTACGAGTTTGACTCAATGATCGAGATTGACTGCGGCAATATCCAAGGGGGAGTCTGTTAGTACATTTATGTCTATCGCCTTTGTCAATCCGAGCCGTAGCAAGAAACAGAAGAAAACGAGTTGTTATATTAGTGATAGTTAGTAAAAAGGGCAAGGTGGTGTTATTGTAAATAAGGAAAACCTCCTTATAACCTTGTGCCTATAAATAGTGCCTTAGACTTAAGAATTAGGACTTTTGCTCATTTGGTGTTTTAGAGACCTCTAGATCTAGAGAGAGAATCTAGAGAGAGAAAGTGATTCAAGGTTCTTGTACTTATCAAATCTTTCAATAGAATCACAATTATATTACGTCTCGTGTGTTCGGTCGCGTTCGTGTACGGATTCCGCACGTTATACGTTCGTTTCGCAATCGTTTCGGAGTCAAAACCGGTCCTACAAACAAACATATGTAGAATAAAGAAAGCATGAAAACACATATAGGCGGCAATCGCATGCATGGTCTAAAAATCATTCATCATCGTATTCAGTAAATCTCACCAATAGCAAAGCTAAGGTTGGGTCTGAGGAGGGTAAGATGTAGACAGCCTAACCTCTACCTAGTAGGAATAGAGAGGCTGCTTACAGTGAGACCCCAGGCTCGATAGTAGTTTTGCATCAAGCCTTGGACACAAGGCACATAACACGCGGCAATTGAGACAAAGGCCGACTAGTTCATGTACCCCCTTCGTCTTTCGGCTATCAACACCACCACATAATGCATTATTAACCATCCCCTCTTTTAACGTTATTTTCACAAAATTAGTAAAATAACGTTAAATTTAGTGCACTTTCACTCTTGCCCCCCCCCCCCCCCCCCCCGAGCGCCCACACATATATACATTATATGCGCATACCGCAAACGGATGCATGGTCTAAAAATACGTACCCTAAATTTTTACCGGTTGGGTAATACTTAATCATGAATACTTGGCAAGTTGCCAAGTGCCAACAATGTTGTCGAAACAAAAACACATCTAACCGACCAAGATTCTAAGAAAAGTTCAACAAACATACACATCTGGCTTAATATATTTCTCAATACACAACCTTTTTACAACAAAATGCCTGTTTACATGTGATGATTCTAACTTCTGGTTCTCAGGTGAACCTCTCACATTAGCACAGCCTTAGCGTGAATAATAATCGTTAAATACATTGATACAACAAATTTTCTGAGATAATGGCCTGAACACGGGTTCTCTCTAGCTTTCAAGCTTGTTGTGGTGATTGTTTCAGCCCACAGGGGTAAAATGGTAAATTTCATCAAGTACGCCATACTGTCCTTGGATCTGAAAAGCACTTTTGGCAAACGAACAAGTTTTATTGGTTGATAATTCCACGGTTAATGTGGATGATAAGCTCATGCATGTCTTGACCCGTCATCATGCAATTGTGTGGTTCGCACACTCGGTTCCTCCTGTTAACCGGAAGGAAAAAATGTCACGTGTTTCGACACGTTTACTTGTATATTGATTTATTAACGTCATTTTTGTTCTAACGGGTCAAATGGGTTAACTTGAAAAAAACAGCAGGTTGATGGTGCCCAAATTGTATTTTTAATGCATATATTCTCTAGTGCAAGTGTATTGTACAGTTTGCCTTAACTTACGAGTGTACACAATGTCAAGTTCGCACGTTATAACCCTCATAAAAGAAATCCTGCATGTTGTAAAAACCAAAGGTCGCATGTTCAAAAAAAAGTCGCATGTTATAAAAATTTTTTCGCATGTTACAAAAAAAATAAAAAATCGCATGTTGTTCAAAAAAACCAAACTCGCATGTTATGAACCATTATTCGCTGAATCGCTGTTGATACTGCATCTCGTACGCATTGTACGTTAAGGCAATTTGTACAATAACCGCCCTCTAATTCTCTAAATCATTTTGTTCAAAGAATTAGAGTATTATTATAATATTATTCAAAAATATTATATTTAACAATTTACTCATTTTGTAACAAAATCTGGACAAGAGGTGTTTTGGGTCAACCCGACCCAACACAAAATTTTGCGTTTTAATCCAAACCCATTTTGACCCGTTACCCAACCCGTCTGTCTGGCCCATTTGTCCCCTCTAAATCCAATGCAATAACAAAGATTACAAGACACCAACCCGAATGCCATATGTGAAACCCGGTGTCCGAAAGAAGTCCATTTGTCCCTGCAAGCAAGAATTCTGGACTGCTATTATACCACAAGATAAACAAACTGTCACAAATAAAATAATATACCAGGCTCTGAAGGGTTTGAGGGGCCCCATAGTAGCTCTCGTGATTTGGTGCTATTGAATTCAACTGTCCCTATAGAGCAGATAAAAAGTTAAAACATAATATATAACAATATAAAGAATATGAATATCCGAGCTGAATCATGATTATGATATGTAATGATTTACCAGTCCCTGAATAGCTTGCGGATTTCCATAAAAATTCTCTCTTGAAGGTGCCATCAAGTTAAGCTGAACCTAGATGAACCACAATTCAATTATAGGAACTATAAAATCAAAAGATTTTATAAATACGATTTAACGATAAATGAATCCCTACCATTCCTTGCATACTTTGTTGCGAGCCAAAATAACCATCTAGAGTTACTGACCGTGAGCTCAACTTGTCCTGTAAAAGTCGATTTGTGTACTTTTATTAATTCAACAATATACATGAATATTGTACATGTTAGCAAATTAATTTATGGTAACAGACTAACAGTGACCCTAACTCCAGGTAAATAAATTAATTTGAACGGGTCAAAAGGATCAAGTAGGGTAGGTTAACCTCTTTCAGCCCAGTTTTTTTAATTTATAATATATTTTGTCTTAATATTTAATAATAATTAGATAAAATATATTGTTACATTATTAATCAAGTTTCTTTAAGATAAAGCCATTTTATAGGTTGTATACTCACTCTCAGCCTTCTCGACCCATTTCCTTTTCACTATAACTTTTTATTTATCAATTTGACCCGTTAAAGTTAAGACAATTTATGCTGAGAATAAAGCAATTTATGTATGAAGAAAGCAATGCAAGATTCAGATAGAAGCAAACCAGCTGCTGCAAGCTGTCTTGGGCTCCAACGGTCATAATATCCTGTTCTGGACTGATCTATAATATTTAAACAAGATTAGTAAATTAACATAAGATCAGAGGCAATGGCAGGACAGAAGAAAATAACGATAAAACTAAACATACCTTCTTTTTCTTCATAGGATTCTTTTTTTTATTCGTACGCATGTTTCTGCTTTGATTATCCTCTTCGATTCTTAAAACACCTGAAACAGTTGATGTTCCCGGTTCCAAAAGGTTCTTATTGGAGTTATTTACACACACACAATTTGCGAAAACTTCTTCAAGGGCACGAATTGCTAAACTGTAGCTCTCTTGAGACAATGATGCTTCTTCACCCAACTTAATTGCTTTTTGACATAAATCATTGTATCGTTGAACCCGATGTTGCACCAACTCACACCCATCAGAAATTAAACCCCGATCTTTTACGTCTTTTGTCCACCGTTTTAAAATATACTGAGACGGGATTACAGAAAGACCACAAAAGATTTGAAGAACAATCAATATGTGTCTACAGAGATAGCCCTTGAATTCAAACAACCGACACGTGCATGATACTTCAGAAGTTGATTCGTTATAATAAACGTTGGAATCCAACCGCTTTTCAAATTCAGAAACTCTGTAAGTAATCATCATATCCACGTGCGCCTCTTTTTTAGGCATACAAGCCGACGCACCCAAAACCTCACTTTGAAATTTCTTGAAAACCGCGTGTGTGTATATACCCGACACGTGTTTTTCAAACGGTGATGGTGATTTTAACGCAGGCGGTTTATTCCATGTATCCGAATCCCCTTTTGCTTCCTCTTCATACCGATCCTGAAGAATACTTTCATACTGTTTAACAAATTCTTGTACACTAGTTTTCTTATGTACGTATTTGTCGAAGAAACAGTTTACACTTTCGGATCGTTGAAGAGTCGACATCCCCGCCAAACAAACATCCTTCATGTAAACCGGGACCCACTGCCTACGCGTTTCATACAATGAATTCATCCAATCACCGTCTTTGAGCCCGAGCCTATCCACCATTTTAAACCATCTTTTATCAAATTGTTCATCGGTCCATGATCTATAAATGCACTTTTCAAACTTTTCCATGAAATTATCCTGCTTTAACGCTTCAGATATCCTGCCAACAATATTCCATAAACAAAAGCAATGCTTTGAAGACGGGAACACCTGCGAAACCGCAGATTCTAAATTCTCGTCTTTGTCGGTAATCACAACTTTCGGAGCTTGTGAACCCATTGCGGTTAACCATGTCTGCATAGCCCAAGAATACGTAGAAATACTCTCGTCAGAAAGCAAAGCACACCCAAGCAGCATGAACTGATAATGTTGATTGACTCCAACAAAAAGTGCAAGCGGCATTCTATATTTGTTTTTAATATAAGTCGTATCAAACGATACAACGTCACAAAAGTTGACATAATCGAATCTGGTTTTTGCATCAGCCCATATTATGTTTTTCAATCGTAGATCTTCACCTACGTCTATCGCATAAAAGAAATTTGGATTAACACTCTGCATCTGCGAGAAAAACTTGCATAAGATATTCACCTCCCCTGCTTCTAATGCCATGTTACGGGATTTATTAAACATATTATTCGAGTCGTTTTTCAACCCAACGACATTTTTATACTCTGCAAATTGTCTTGCCATTGCAGCGTACATTTTTCTTGTTTGTTCACTGACAGCTTGTGCAGGTAAAAGTTCATGATTATGATCCTTTTCGAATCTATGAATAATCCATTTTCCATCGGGTCGTCTTTTCACATGCATGCTTGCTTTACAATCTGTTTTTGAGCATGATCTTCTACCAGATGACGCGTTTTCCGGATCCTGACTGGTTCCTTGTCTGCTGCGCGGTCGGTTAAACGATTTATCGTGCTCACGTTTAGTACCGTATCTAGAACATGCAAATTTTGCATCGATGAATTCACGTGATGTTTTTGAACGACGACTGTTCTGGATTGCGGTACTGAACCCCATGGATCTTGCGTATTCTTGATAAAAGGAATACGCTTCCCCGTGTGATTCGAATTCCATACCAGATAAAGGCTCGAGATTCATATCTTCTTTAAAATCTACCATATCAACTGATGGAGAATTTACGATATCTCGACCCAAAACATCTTCGTTGTGAATTTTATCGCTATCTATCAAATTGCTTAATTCTTTTGCCTCTTCTTTCTCTTCCTTTTCATGGTCTCCAGAAGGGAGCCTAAGATCAATATCCATGACAAGAATTTAGGTTTTTCAGTATTTCTCCCACTTGTTACCTAGAAGAGACATTTAATATCAACAAACAAAAAACAATTTAAATATTTCATCAAAAAAGACTATTTATAAAATTCTGAAATACATGATCTAGTCTAGTAATGAATATAGATGATTGTTCTAGTAACATAGTACGTGATCCAAACGACATTTTAAGGAAACAAACGACAATCAGAATCAACGACACTTGGCATAAGGCAATACTGAGGAAAATTAGAGTACCTATTAAACAATTTAATGTGTTCCACATATTTTCTTCAGTAGTCATACATATAACCATAGTTGATTTTGAAGTAAAATTTCAATATATTGAACATCAAAAGCGAACTCTGCTTATAAAAGGTCAGATAATCTGCCCTTACATTTACAATCAGGACTTTTGAGTACGCTTAAAACCTAATTCCAGAAAAAAAATCGAAAATTACGTATAACTCATGACAATAGAACCTAATTCAACCAACACACTTACCAACTGTATGAACATTCAAAAACACAAGTTACAAAAAGGCTAATCCTTGACATGCAGCACAAATTTCAGCACGATCCTAACGAAATCCTCTATTGAACATCTAAAGCGATCTCTGCTTATAAAAATTCAGATCATCTGCTATTACATTTACAATCACAATCAGACCTTTGAATTACCCTTAAAACCTAATTCCAAAAGAAAACTTCTAAAATCGCTAAAAAACTCATGACAATAAAACCAAACTCAACCAACACACTAACTAAATGAAACAATCAATAAACACAAACGGTAAATTTTCCATGACCTGCGGCACCAATTTCAGCTCGATGCTAACGAAATCCTCTTGCGTCACGTAAACTCCAAATAAACCGAGTTCAACCAACACACTTGCTAACTATGTGAAACAATCAAAGAATATGAAACTATAAACTACAAAAACGGTTAAACCTTAACCTGTGGCACCAATTCCAACATGAACCTAACGAAAGTTCACGTAAACTCCAAATAAACCGAGTTCAACCAACACACTAGCTAACTATGTGAAACAATCAAAGAATATGAAACTATAAACTACAAAAACGGTTAAACCTTGACCTGTGGCACCAATTCCAACATGAACCTAACGAAAGTTCACGTAAACTCCAAATAAACCGAGTTCAACCAACACACTAGCTAACTATGTGAAACAATCAAAGAATATGAAACTATAAACTACAAAAACGGTTAAACCTCTGTGGCACCAATTCCATCATGAACCTAACGAAATGTTACGTAAACCCCAAATAAACCTAATTCAAAACAACACACTTACTAACTGTGTGAAACAATCAATAAACATGAAACTATAAACCACAAAAAAAAACCGTTAATCCTTGACCTGTGTCACCAATTCCATCACGATCCTAACGAAATGTGAAGCAAACGGCAAATAAACCTAATTCGAAACAACACACTTACTAACTGTGTGAAACAATCAAAGAATACGAAACTATAAACTACAAAAAAACGGTTAATCCTTCCTGTAGAACAAATTTCAGCAACAAACCTAACGTAATAATCCTCTTGTCAACTTACTAACTGTGCGAAACAAACAACATATATGAAACTATAAACTAAAAAAACGGTTAATCCATGACCTGTAGCACCAAATTCATCACGATCGTAACAAAATGGCTCTTGTGTCACGTAACCGCCACATAAACCGAGTTCAAATTGAACAAATTATCATAAACTGAAGCAGAATGAACATCAGAAACTACAATACACATCGTCTGTGTGTGTAGAGGATGAAGTTTGACGTGTGAGGGATGAAGAAAGGTGTGTGTGAGTGTACCTGATGTGAGAAATGAGAAATCAGTTGCGTTGTGATGAAGATCTGGTGATGTTCCACGCGAGGGGGTTGAGCGAGTGGATTGACGAACTTTTTGGCCCCAAATTGGATTTTGGGTGATTAGGGTTTGTAGCTTCACTCGCTTTACCTGATTTTTGTTGGATTCAACGGTGGCGCGTGACCCAGATAACATCCACCGGGGAAAACCCGTGATCATGACCCGCTAGCCAAGTTATATATTTGGTTTTGCTTCGGTTTTTTAAACTAAAACATTATGTTTTGTCTTTCATCCGGTTACTTGTGTTTTGTCTTTTATTCGGGTACAATTTTAGGGTGGACAGGGCGTCTGCGGTGTGGCTTAGCGGTGAGTGGTGACCCGAGACACACTGTTGACGGTGCCCCTTTGGGTTCGGTGAGCAAACCATTTCGGTGTGTAGTCACCGAGTGGATTTGAACGTTAACTAGTCGTTGCAAACTATCCGTCATTTATTAAGTTTTAAATAAAAAAAAAACAATTTTCTTAATTAAACAACACCGTTTCTCACTTCTTTCATCACAATTCAAACTTATATCAACCAAATCATTTCTTTCACAATCCAAAAATCTCACCCTATTTTTTAAAATGGCGAATGACATACCGTTGTTTATTCCATACAATATTAGTGAAGACGATGATTCTTCCTCGAGCGATAGTAGCTTAATTTTTTTTTCAAAAAATTCATCGAGTAAGCCGAACTAGAAGACACGGGCATATCTAGTAAAGATAAGTTGTCCATCGTTATCGAGAGAAAGGCCACAAAACCCTTATGCATGATTATTTTGTCGAGGAGCCCAAATTAATGATAAAGTTTTTCATCATAGGTTTCGTATGTCAAAATGGTTGTTTTTAAAAATTGTGAGCGACGTGCAAGCGAATAACACGTGGTTTCAAGTGGGCGTGGATGGGAGAATGAAGAAGAGTTTTACACCGTTGCAAAAAGTTACATCAGCAATTAAACAACTTGCAACTGACAACCCTCCAGACGAGAACGACGAGTATTTAAATATGGCCGAAAGGACTTCCATGAGTGTCTAGAATATATTTTTTTTCAAACTATATGTAATTTATACACTTTCGAGTTCTTACGTAGACCAACAAGCCATGACGTTGCGCTTTTGTACCAAGCTCATGAGGAGAAACATAACCTTCATGGGATGTTGGATAACCTTGATTGTACGCATTTTGTTTTGAGTATGTGTCCAACAGAGTTGCGGGGCCAATATATGAGCGGGGATCACAAGTACTCGACAATTATGCTATAAGCGGTGGTTTCTCAAGATTTGTGGATTTGGCATGCTTTTTGTGGTCCACCAGGTTCACAAAATGACATCAATGTGCTCCAACAACCTTCGTTATTTCTTCTTACTCAATGAAATGTAACTGCACCAAAATGCCCATTTTACATAAACAACCACTTATACAAGCATGGATACTATCATACCGGTGGAATCTACCCTACTTGGTCCGTGTTTGTGAAATCATTTACATATCCTCACATTCTAAATGAAAAGAAGTTCAAGAGGCAACACGAGGCGGCAAGAAAAAACGTGGAACAGGCTTTTGGTGTTTAAAGTCAAAGTGAGGTATACTTAATCGACTAGTGTGTGCTATGACTGTGAAAAAGATTAGGTACTGTCACGGCCCCCGACCCGGTTTAACCCGTTTCAGGAGCCGCGGGACAGAAATCCCGTGGTATTTATTTAATTGAGTTTAACAGCGGAAGTTTAACATCAGGATCGTTTAAAGCTAAATTTTCCCGATTTATTTTATTTCACAATTCGGGATAAAACCCCGATAATTTACAATATTATGTTTTTACTATGAAATCGTGATATTACAAAACTTATTTATTTATTTTATAATGAGCCACTATCTTAAGCTTGAAATGCTCCTCAACACTTTTCCTGAATTACAACAGATCACCTGAAACATGTTTGAAAAAGGTTTTGTCAGCGGAAAATACTAAGTGAATCATTCTATTTACTAAAATGACACATTTGTTATAATTTACAGTATTAAGAGCGATTACAATGTTTCTATTATCAAACCAACTACCCACGGTATTTGTCACTCGACCGAATCTGTGACTATGGTCATATCCCCCAATTGGCTTCCCCAATGGTGACGATTATCAAGTAATGTATACAAAACCCCACATACCGGCTGTAACTTGGTGATTACAAAGACTTAATCCCCGTAATTATAACTTTGAAAATAAACATGCTTTTGTAAATAGATTTGATAAAAAGAGAATGACTCACATTGCTGATTTAATACGGACAGAGTCTAGTCTATGAATTAGCCTGGTTAACCTAATTTAGATAACAATGCACACAAAACTGGGTTAGTAATCAATACAGCATTTACGATAACTCACGAGATCAACCATCACAACGAGTGACAAAGTGCTATGCTTAACATCTGTCGAATTAACTACTAATGACAAAGCATCACCCTAATGTGGGAAGCACTTAAACACCTGTTGAGTACATTGATCGATCGGAAAATGAATCGTAGCAGCGATCGTGCTAATACCCTGTTTTGTGGCAGAATTTCGAGACCCGGGGGTGTAATTTAGAGTATTCAGTGTATATCTCAGTGTATAGTGCGAATTTTTACGTCGTTTTTCTTCCAGAAATCAAGTCCCACTGTCCTCTATTTATAGGTAAAATTTGACCCTGAGGCGGCCCGCGTGAGAATTAAGCTAACCTGAGGCGGGCCGCGTGAGACCTATTTTTAGGCATAGGGTTGCCACGGTTGGGACTAGCCTTGCTGAGTTGACAGTTTTCGTAAATTCCTTTCTGCCAACGTTTTAAGTGGATAATCGTTAATAGGGTTTAACCCCCCCCTGAGTTTTAGGGGCCCTAATCCTGATTCTGAAAATTATGAAAATTTTAGGGTTTGTTCAGAATCACTTGGGTGTCTCAATTAGGGTTTCCTATTGGACAATTAAAATACTAAATAGTACTTTTTGATAAGAGTTGTTACATTCTCCCTACCTTAATAAAAATCTCGTCCTCGAGATTTACTGGAATAAGTGAGGATACTTTCGCTTCATTTCTGATTCTAATTCCCAAGTGTATTCAGGTCCTCTCCTTGAATCCCATTTTACTTTAACTAACACTAGTCGTTTGTGCTTGAGAAACTTCACTTTTCTGTCTTTTATCTGAAGAGGTTTCTCCACAAATTTTAACTTTTCGTTTACCTCTATGTCTTGAAGAGGTACTACCAGAGATTCATCTGCTAAACATTTCCTGAGATTGGATACATGAAATACATCATGTACTCCAGTTAATTCTTCTGGTAGTTGTAAACGATAAGCTACTGGTCCTATGCGTTGGATCACTGGAAATGGTCCTACGTATCTTGGACTTAGCTTTCCTTTCTTACCGAATCTAACAACTCCTTTCCAAGGAGAAACTTTCAACAGTACTCTATCTCCAACTTGGAATTCTAATGGCTTGCTTCTATTGCCTGCATAACTTTTCTGGCGATCCCTAGCCATCTTCAGTCTTTCTTTGATTTGGGTGATCTTATCAGTCGTTTCTTGCACTATTTCAGGACCTGATAATTGACTTTCTCCTATTTCTGCCCAACAAACTGGAGTTCTGCACTTTCTTCCATATAATGCTTCAAATGGAGCAGTATCAATGCTTGAGTGATAACTATTGTTATAGGAGAATTCAATTAATGGTAAATGATCATCCCAACTTCCACCAAAGTCTATTACACATCCTCGGAGCATGTCTTATAGAGTTTGGATTGTCCTTTCACTTTGTCCGTCTGTTTGGGGATGATATGCAGTGCTTAGGTTTAGTCGAGTTCCCATAGCTTGCTGGAAACTTTTCCAGAAATGGGAAGTAAAACGACTATCCCTATCCGAAACAATGGATAGTGGAACTCCATGTAAGGATACAACTTCATCTACATACAATTTAGCCAGTCTTTCCATGCTAAAGGTTTCTTTCATTGGTAAAAAGTGAGCTGATTTGGTTAATCGATCCACAATTACCCAAATCGCATCATTACCTTTTCTGGTTTTGGGTAACTTAGTAACAAAATCCATTGTTATAAGTTCCCATTTCCATACTGGCATTTCTAATTGTTGTAGTAGTCCTGAAGGTTTCTGATGTTCTGCCTTAACTTGTGAACAAGTAAGACATTTAGAAACATATCCAGCTATATCCTTTTTCATTCCTATCCACCAAAAGTTCTTTCTTAAATCTTGGTACATCTTATTGTTTCCTGGATGCATAGTGTACCTAGATTTATGAGCTTCTTCTAAAATCTTAGGTCTTAAGTCTCCCTGCTTAGGTACCCAAATTCTACTTTTATGGAATCTCCAAATTCCATCTACTCCTTGTTCTAATTCCTTGATTCGTCCTTTCATTCCTTCAGCATCATCCTTGATTGCTGTAGTTTGAACATTCTTCAATTGTTCCATTAAATCTATTTGTAGATTTAATCTGAGAGCACGAACCCGTCGTTGTTTCTCATAATACTTACGACTTAAGGCATCTGCAACTACATTTGCTTTTCCCTCGTGATATTGAATATCACAGTCGTAGTCACTTAAAATTTCCATCCATCTCCTTTGCCTCATGTTTAACTTTTTTTGCCCAAATATATATCTTAAACTCTTATGATCTGTATAGATAGTAAACTTACTTCCGTACAGATAATGTCTCCAAATCTTAAGGGCAAAAATTACGGCTCCTAATTCTAAATCATGAGTCGTATAGTTTTCTTCGTGCTTTTTCAATTGCCTTGATGCGTACGCAATTACCTTCTTGCGTTGCATAAGCACACATCCAAATCCTAATTTTGAAGCATCACAATATACTTCAAAATCTTCAGTTCCTTCTGGTAAGGCTAAGATTGGAGCATGGGTTAATTTCTGTTTCAAAATTCTAAAAGCTTCTTCTTGTTTGGGTCCCCATTCAAACTTAGTAGTTTTACAGGTTAGCTTAGTTAATGGTACAGCTATCTTGGAAAAATCCTTAATAAACCGTCTATAATACCCAGCTAAACCTATAAAACTTCTTATTTCCATTGCTGTTTGTGGAACCTTCCATTTGGTAATTGCTTCTATCTTAGCAGGATCTACATGAATACCTTCGTGATTCACCATGTGCCCTAAAAATTGCACTTCCTTTAGCCAAAATTCGCATTTCGAGAATTTGGCGTACAACTTTTCTTTTCTTAACAAAGTTAAGAGTGCATGCAAGTGCTGACAATGTTCGTCCTGACTTTTGGAATAAATAAGTATATCGTCTATGAAGACAATTACAAATTTATCCAAATACGGTTTACAGATCCTATTCATCATGTCCATAAATGCTGCAGGTGCATTTGTTAATCCGAAAGGCATGACTGTAAACTCGTAATGACCATACCTAGTTCTGAAAGCAGTTTTAGGTATGTCTTCTTCTTGTACCTTTAATTGATGATATCCGAAGCGTAAATCTATCTTAGAAAAATATCTAGCCCCCTGAAGTTGATCAAAAAGATCATCAATCCTAGGTAATGGGTATCGATTCTTAATTGTGACTTTATTCAATTCTCTATAATCAATACACATTCTCATTGAACCATCATTTTTCTTCACAAACAACACTGGCGCTCCCCAAGGGGATGAGCTAGGTTGTATGAATCCTTTACTTAGTAATTCATCTAATTGCTTTTTCAGTTCTAACATTTCTGTGGGTGCTAACCGATAAGGTGCCTTGGCTATCGGTGTAGTTCCTGGAATTAGATGAATCCTAAATTCTACTTCCCTATCTGGAGGTAATCCCGGTAAATCTTCTGGAAATACATCAGGATATTCTGAGACTACTGGTATTTCCTTAAGATCTTTACCCTTAGTGCTAATGATTACCGAAATCATATACACTATTCCTTGTTTTCGTTCATAATTAGCAACTTTCATTACTGATATGAACTTCATGGGCTTACGTGGTTTATCTCCTGTAATCCTAATCACTTCTCCGGTGGGTGATTGAATTTCTATGGAATTCTGATCACAAAGGATTCTAGCATGGTTGGCTACTAACCAATCCATTCCTAATACAACATCAAATTCAGCTAAATTCATCGGCAATAGTTTTGCAGAGAATTTATGTCCTAAAAGTTCTATGTTTCCTTCTTGCAAAACTTTATCTATTTTAACTGAATTTCCGTCTGCTGTTTCAACTGTAAAAATCTGCCTAATATTGGTTAAAGGTAAACTAAGAGCTTGGCAAAATGAAATATTTATAAAACTTTGGTTTGCACCAAAGTCAAATAATACTTTTGCGTACACGTTGTGAACTAAGAACGTACCCGCTATCACATCCGGAATGAGTTCTGCTTCTTGAGTGGTCAGCTGAAATGCCCTGGCATTCCTCTTTGTGGTTCCTTCGGTCGCCTTGGGTTTGTTATCTACTGGTTTGACCAATTTAGGACATTCTGTTTTATAATGCCCCGCTTCTCCACAGTTAAAACAGATTACGGTTTTCTTTTTGCAGTTTTCTTCACGATGTCCTACAGTTTTGCAAAAATTGCAAGTGATATCGCATCTTCCATAACGTTTCTTTTTGCATTTCCTGCAGAATGACGGAGCTGGAGATTGCCCTGCTCCTTTTCTCTTGAAGCTGTTATTATTACCCACACGAAATCCTTGGGTAATTTTCTGAGCTAGTTCCTTTTTCCTATCTTCATCTCTTGTGCGCACCAGTTCATCAGTTAGAGTATTGGCTAATTCTACCGCATCATCAATAGTGCGAGGTCTCGCAGCTTTAACAATATTGCGGATTTCGCTAATTAGCCCCCAAATATAGCGAGAAATGAGTACCGGTTCTGGCGAAGCTAGTGTTGGTACCACTCTAGCATATTCAAAGAATGTCGAGGTATAACCACGACAATCTACACCCATCATCCGATGATTTAGAAACTTATTCGTCATCTGTTCCTTTTCATACTCGGGACAGAATTTTCTTTCCACCAAACCCTTAAATTCTTCCCAAGTCATAGCATAAGCTATTACTCTTCCTTTTTATTGTAACACAGTGTTCCACCATTCGAGTGCTCCTTCTTTGAAGAGATTTGATGCGTACATGACCTGATCATCTTTACCACATTTACTTATTGCAATGACTGCTTCGGTTTTCTCTAACCAACGCAGTGATGCAGTTGCTCCTTCATTGCCTGCAAATTCAGTGGGTTTACAAGCAAGGAATTCTTTGAAAGTGCAACCAGGCATTGCAGTTTTCATTTTCTTGGGTAATGGAGCTTGATGTGGTTCCCTATTATGATTAACATGATTATTGCCTCCATTTACACTATTACTGAAGTTATCTTCAGTAATCTATTTACTAGGGACAATTTGTTGCGGTTCGATTGGATTCTTTATAGCAGCGACGAATGCTGGAATAGCATTGGCTATCCCTTGAGCAACAATGTTTTCGATATCTTGCCGAGTCATATATTGATCTCTTGAATGTTGTTCAGACTGATTAACCTCATTTACTGGTTCATTATCAATGTTTGCCATCTGATAATATATATATAAATTTTATTAGTATCTGCTAAACAACAATTATATACAAACAATCAGAAAATTTTACAATACAGGTATAGTCAAAACAATCGATTTCTCGATTTCATTTTATATCTAGTATAGTATGCATCATTACTCGCCAATATCTTACAGAGTTTTATTCGTTATTTACAGACTAACTTTACTATTACTATAATACAACCATCGTTTTATCATCGTACTATCTCTCGTCACTTGCCGTTCTAAAAACGCATTTCCCTCTCATCGTACTTCCAGGCAATTTGTCCCCCTATTTCCCTGATTCTACTTCCCGCATCAAACAACTCTTCACCAAAGTGGCGAAGTTCAGCCATGTTTTCATTACTCATGGGTGGATTAGGTAGGGGTTCTGGATCGAATTGTGGAAGAAAGGAATAAGGATCGTTGACAATATTTTGGAATTGCCAATCGTTTGTCCACCATTCGTCCATTCCTATGGGTTGGGAGTGAACTATTGGGTCTGGAATTGCTGGTTCCCAATTCATAGGGAGTTGGTTTTCAAGAGGATAATTAAAAATATTAGTATTGACAGGCTGAATTGTCTCACAGCTTGCCAATAGGAAATCTATTTCATCTTGAAAGGTCCTTCCCTGGTTTTGATTGGAGCTCTCTCCGATGTCTATCTGAGTTGGTCTAGAGCCTTGCCCAACTTCCATTACTATTTCTTTAGTACCTTCCTCCATCTGTATTCCTATCTCCTTAACCTCCTCCTTGTTTTCAGTTTCCATTTCCTGTTGTTTAGAACTTTCTCCGGTTATAATTTCTTTTCCCTTTTTCAAAGGATTGTTTATTTTGGGAAGTTTTGTAGCTGGCTTTTTCTTACGTATACGACTTCCCCAAACATATTTCCTTCTTTTCTTGGGTTTTGGCTTTTTCAAGGGTGGAGCAGTGAATTCTACAGGTTGTTCTATATCCGGAAAGTATCCAGTAAATTCTTTGGAAACTTCGATATTCACCGGGTAAAGATTAAGGTTCTGAAAGGCTTCAGATATCCCACTCATGCTGATGTAGCATATATGCAAAATGCATAAAATACTAAGTTAAAATTCATAAATAACCTTTTAATTTATTACATACTGTGTACTAATTTATTACAAAGATAACTGAAAAACACACTTAGGTTTTGAAATTTTTATTTATTGCACATGGTTTCTAGATTGTAAGGGTAAGGTGCTAAAACTTTAAAATATTTAAAGATTTATATTTTCTGCTACTGTGGCTAGCATATATAAATTTGCCCATTTCTCATCTAGCTTATCTTCCGAAGGTGATTTATCAATTATTTCCAGAGTTTCCCGTTTAATCTTCTTTTCTCGGATTTTCTCTTTACTTTTCTTAATAATCATCTCCCTCCTTCTAGGAGAAAGTGATTCCTCGTATTGTGCCTTTCGCACAAATATTCCTTCTTCAGGAATTTCAGCCTGATTCGAGGATTTGGTTCGGGATGAACTTCCCTTCTCATTGGATGATCTATCTAATTTAAGATAGATGCTTGACAGCTTTTGCTTACCCATACTGTAACTAACAAATAATCAGTTAATAACACACATAATCACATAATAGTAATCAGGAAAATTAAGTATTTCTAAACACTTAATTAGCTTAACCCAGTGGCTCTGATACCACCTTTTTCTGTCACGGCCCCCGACCTGGTTTAACCCGTTTCAGGAGCCGCGGGACAGAAATCCCGTGGTATTTATTTAATTGAGTTTAACAGCGGAAGTTTAACATCAGGATCGTTTAAAGCTAAATTTTCCCGATTTATTTTATTTCACAATTCGGGATAAAACCCCGATAATTTACAATATTATGTTTTTACTATGAAATCGTGATATTACAAAACTTATTTATTTATTTTATAATGAGCCACTATCTTAAGCTTGAAATGCTCCTCAGCACTTTTCCTGAATTACAACAGATCACCTGAAACATGTTTGAAAAAGGTTTTGTCAGCGGAAAATACTGAGTGAATCATTCTATTTACTAAAATGACACATTTGTTATAATTTACAGTATTAAGAGCGATTACAATGTTTCTATTATCAAACCAACTACCCACGGTATTTGTCACTCGACCGAATCTGTGACTATGGTCATATCCCCCAATTGGCTGCCCCAATGGTGACGATTATCAAGTAATGTATACAAAACCCCACATACCGGCTGTAACTTGGTGATTACAAAGACTTAATCCCCGTAATTATAACTTTGAAAATAAACATGCTTTTGTAAATAGATTTGATAAAAAGAGAATGACTCACATTGCTGATTTAATACGGACAGAGTCTAGTCTATGAATTAGCCTGGTTAACCTAATTTAGATAACAATGCACACAAAACTGGGTTAGTAATCGATACAACATTTACGATAACTCACGAGATCAACCATCACAACGAGTGACAAAGTGCTATGCTTAACATCTGTCGAATTAACGACTAATGACAAAGCATCACCCTAATGTGGGAAGCACTTAAACACCTGTTGAGTACATTGATCGATCGGAAAATGAATCGTAGCAGCGATCGTGCTAATACCCTGTTTTGTGGCAGAATTTCGAGACCCGGGGGTGTAATTTAGAGTATTCAGTGTATATCTCAGTGTATAGTGCGAATTTTTACGTCGTTTTTCTTCCAGAAATCAAGTCCCACTGTCCTCTATTTATAGGTAAAATTTGACCCTGAGGCGGCCCGCGTGAGAATTAAGCTAACCTGAGGCGGGCCGCGTGAGACCTATTTTTAGGCATAGGGTTGCCACGGTTGGGACTAGCCTTGCTGAGTTGACAATTTTTGTAAATTCCTTTCTGCCAACGTTTTAAGTGGATAATCGTTAATAGGGTTTAACCCCCCCTGAGTTTTAGGGGCCCTAATCCTGATTCTGAAAATTATGAAAATTTTAGGGTTTGTTCAGAATCACTTGGGTGTCTCAATTAGGGTTTCCTATTGGACAATTAAAATACTAAATAGTACTTTTTGATAAGAGTTGTTACAGGTACGTCATATATACGCGCATTATTATACATAACATGATTCTAAATGACGATGGAAACGTGATAGCACTTGTACACATTCGAGATCCTCGAGTCGAGCCCGTTTTCGAAATTAATGTTTTTAACGAGCTCATTGATGAAGATACGCATTGGAGACTAAGATATGATCTCGTGGAGTATCTTGGGGACTAGATTTACCCTACCTTTTGGCATATTCTGATGACCATAGTTAAATTATTTTTAGTTTTAAAATGTCTTTTTTTTATTTTAAGTTAATGTATTGTCTTATTTTTATTTTAATGTGATTTTTTTTTTAATTTAATGTAATGTCTTTTTTAACTAAATGTAATTTAATTTTGTTTAAAATATGTTTTATTTATTAATGCATAATTTGTTGAAATTAAAAAAAAGAAGAAGAAATAGACTCTCCACGTGGGAAGCACCCCTAGTGTTTAAGTGCAAAATGAGGAGTGAAGAATGGAGTTAACATGGCATGAGCTGGTTGGCTGAGGTGGAAAAGTTACTACTCCCCACGTGGGGAGCACCTCTTCCACCTTTAGCTCAATCTTAATTAGTGTACTCAATCTAATAACAAATATTGCTTGTGTAGTGTATTTGTTTAAATCTGAAAACCAAAGTAAATCCCAATTCGGTTTTGGTCCAAAAAAATCGGAGAAAGCGAACCATATAAACAAAAGCTAGGCCAACGAACACCCCTAAAAGTATTGCAAACGAATTCTCGTTTTCTGCAACTGTTTTTAAATTCGGGTCAGGCTAACCCGTATATCTCACCCAGGAGTCCACAAATCATTTTTTCTTTCAAACCGGTTTCTATTCCGGTCAACAAAGTTCATAGCTGGTTTTGCCAAAATTGGTTACGATTTCTAAGGGAAATTCACCGATTGGTTCGAAACTAATTCGATTTCAGTTTTTGTTCAGGTAGAAACTTTATTCTGGTAGCAATAGAATATAATTAGCAACATAGTTACCACCGGTAGAGTTCCTGATGATGTTTTTTACACATGTAACTGATGCGTTTACACCTCAACTGCTATGCTTTTTCACAAAAGGCTGTGATGCTTCACCCTAAATTAGTGTAATAATTACATGGTCCGATACACACATAAATCACATGGTCCGATTTCATCTTTGATTCTACTTCGAATTCTCACATAGTAGAATATCTCATTCTTGGAAATAAGCTTTCTGTCTTATCCAATTATTATTTCGTGTAGTCATGAAATACTATAATCTAGAAGTGGGATTACACGATTTAGAAAACTATCTAGGTGATTAAAATTAAAAACCTACAACAAGTAGTTGACTTTCATATCTCAGATAACTAATTATTGGTTGAAACAGAACCTTACATACATCGAAATATCGAATTGTAAGACTGCTTATTACCACTTGATTATCCATTGCGCCCGTAACTGAAATGATAGAAAACCACTAAAAGGCTCATCCTCCTTGACCATCTTCGAACAAATGCTTGGATTTAAGGATGGATCAAATAATTTAGTCTCTTGAATTTGTGACACTTTTAAACTTTATCATGAATATCTTGGACACATATTAAATGTTAGCCAATGTAGGGTAATTCTCGAGTCCAAGCTCATAGATCGGGTGGGCCAATCTTGAGCTAGTGAGATGGTTAATGTGGCAACTAACTTGAGTTAATGGGATAGTATGTTAAAACAATTAGAGATAAATCAATTGTGTTGTAATTGATTTATAATACCTAGTTAGATAATTGTGACAATTATTTAATTTAATTTGGAATTGGTAATTGGATAAGACAGAAAGCTTATTTCCAAGAATGAGATATTCTACTATGTGAGAATTCGAAGTAGAATCAAAGATGAAATCGAACCATGTGATTTATGTGTGTGTGTGTATATATATATATATATGGTCGAGTTATTACACTAATTTAGGGTGAAGCATCACAACCTTTTGTGAAAAGGCATAGCAGTTGAGGTGTAAACGCATCAGTTACATATGTAAAAAACATCATCAGGAACTCTACCGGTGGTAACTATGTTGCTACTTATATTCTATTGCTACCAGAATAAAGTTTCAACCTATGGACATTATTCCCAAGTACGATGTATGTAAGGTTGAGTTTGGACCAATAAATGGTTATCGTGTTCGAGATACGAAATGTCGATTACATACTAAGTATTGTTTATTTGGATATGATAATATGAGCTTAACCCGAATAATAGGAGGTTTCACGATGGTTTGATATGAAGTTGTGGCGATTATACTATTTTATTCATTGCTATTTTAATCATTAAATCAAGAAATCTAGTTAGAACTCTCACACACATGAGCTTTGTATTGTTCTATGATTTATGAATATTTGTTTTAAATGTAGACATATGAATTTCACATGTATTGTTTGTTTGGAGCAATCAAAATAAACATTATCATGATGTTGTTTGAATATACCTTAATAATTTAGTGTTAGTTTATTGATAATGTTTATATTATAATAATTTAGCTTTAACGTCTTACAGATTATTAAAAAGAAAATGTAGAATAATAGAAATCCTTATAAGGCATTATGTATTTGTGATCAACCGTTTTATAAGAGTATAATGTATCAACGTATAGAACTTTTTGTATATTTTTGTCATTTGTTCATTCTTTTTGTAGTGTTGTGTAACTTGTACTATTATATAATAATCATCACTCACCACATTGGTGGAGTGCAAGAGTTAAACATTTATCACATGGTATCAAGCTATTGGTTGAGTCTCTCCAATCCCCATCTTCTCCTCTCCCACTTTCATTCTCTTTTCCCCTCCCTTCTCTTCGATCTCCCATGGCCTCATATTCTTCAATGGAAATTCCTCTCAACACCATATTCCACATGATTAATTTCAAATTAGACTCAACAACTATTTTTTGTGGAGACACCAATTGCTCCCATATTCTTTTGCCAAGATTTACTCCCACATGTTGATGTCTCTAAGATTCCACCTCAACAGTCAACAATTTGTCACCAAAGATGACAAAACTCTTAACAATCCTCTTTTTCTTGCATGGCTATCCATCGATCAATGAGCTATTATCATTCTTCAAGCCTCATTATCTGTTGAGGTCGTTTCCGTTATCAGTGGCGGAACTAGAACATTAACTCAGGGGTATCCTAAAAAATATTCACCGTGCAATCGTACAATATTAAAAAAACGACAGTAAACAAATAAAGTAAAACAAATATCTAATAGATTTGTCCTCTTCTTTTTTTCATAGCTTTAAATCGTTCCATCACATCGTCGTCTTTTACTTCACGTAAAAAATCCTTTTCAACCGCACAAACCATAGCATTGTTAAAAAATTCCGGGCCCATTTGTAACAACCCGCTTTTTGGGAAGTCAAAAGTACAAGTCAAAGTCAAAGGAAGAAAAGATTGCTAATTGAGATCTGTCACTCCTTGCTTAACTATTGATTGTACGTTAATGAATTGTAATCGAATCTTTTTATTTAACCGCTTTAGTTGTATTATGTGGAGTATCTATTAATAATCGAGGTTTAATCTCATGTTTAATCGATAATCGACTTATCGCTAATCGCATCGCTACTTAAATTATGTATTCTGGATATTGTTTTACGTGTGTGTGTAACACCCCAAAAACGGGTTTGGTAATCAAACTCCGTTAATACTAAAAGACGGGTAAAGTACCGTTAGTAGTAAAAATAACCAGGTAAATAATTGGATTTAAATAAGAAATCCTAAAAATTAAATACAAGCGAATCAAAGTTTTAAGAGTTTGAGTTTATAAGAGCCCGAGTTAACGGGACTTAAAATACAACGGGTTAGAACTCCCGAACCCATTAAATTAACTAGGAATAATTAACCTAGTTAATAATATGTGATTAAGTTATAAATAATGGATTATAACTTAAATAGATCGAAATCAAACCTTGAGGGACTAAAAGTGGACAATTAGAAACAAGTTTATAATTAAAACTTAAAAACACCAAAACACACACATATGTGTGTGTTTTGGTCGATGTTTACAGGAGAAAAAGGGGGGGTTCCCTTCCAAGAACCCTAACTCACAAAAATTGCCAAAATCAAAGAGAAATCAAGCCAAGAATTTGGGGCTTTTAATAAAATCGTGATCACCAAGCTTAGGGGATCACAAGGTATGTTGAATTTTGATGTTTATTGATATTTCGAATGTGTGATGAACATGAATGAACGAAATTCTTGCATGAATATTCAATGTTATAGTGATATTAGTATGGGTACAAGTCTAGGAACAAACCCTAGATGCAAACTTGTAGAATTGTGCCATAAACTAGTGATTTATCAAATAGCCAAGTATCAGCTAAGTGGGTTTTGTTGATTTGATGAAATTGATGTGTATAAACATCATATTAATTCATATGAATGAACTATTTGAACAAATTAGAGATTTTGTTAAGAGTTCATAAGTGATTAGAAGTGGGTTTTGACACAAGAGTTAAACCCATGGTTATGATGGTCAAAGTGTATATATGCATACAATGACTAAAATTACATGTTGATTTATGGTTACTTGAGGTATGAATTAGATAACATGTTTGTAGAAGTAGCATCTCAAGTGGTTGATAATGTGCCTAAATCGAGTCATGTGAACTTGTTAGTGCATTCATATTTGTAAATTGGTGGTTTGACTTTTAAAAGTCAAACCGACCTATGATAAGGTTCATTAAGAATAGTGGTAAAAGATTCATAAGGTGTGAAGGTCATGATCTTGAATGACTAATCTAACCACCTTGAAAATGATGATGATAGTTTGACGCGTAACAAGCTAGATGAAAGCTTGGAGGAGGGAGCGGGTCAAACGGGGCAAGTACGGAAAGAAAAGTGTGGCGTGGATGCGAGGTAAGTGTAAGTTACACATTTATGTAGAATACCCGTTTATTCGATACGTTGTAAACGTGATAACGATAATATTGGAAATATGGAAATTTGTCAAGTGTCGACTAATGTAAATCAAGGTTAAAAGGATACCCATGGCGTAAGCCGAAATGGGTTGAATTAGTAAGAAAAGAGTGTAAAAGAAAAAGGGGTATGGTTATAAAATCCGGGATGGGATGGATGTCTGAATTGGAAATCAAAAACGGTGTTTTTGATTAAATAGATAATGTTGGGCATATAGTCAAAACGGGTCGAATGGTGATGATAACACCATTTGACAATATCGACTAATGTGGTTGTCAAGTCTTATGTTAACAGGACCGATTAGCCAATCGGATAATTGCGTCACCATTGATGGTGTGATAATGAAAACGAGGTATAAATCGGGTCTACTTGTTGATCCGGGCCAGGTACGCATAATTATGTTGTAGTTAAAAGTGTTATTTTGGTCGAATAATTTGAGAGAGAGTCCTTCGTCATAAAAGGACTAAAATCGACCAAAACGCCCTTGTAGGCTAAATGGAACAAACGACCCTTAAAGGTTGTTTGGAAACGAGTTTTATGACTAGGTAAATACTTAGAATAAGTATAAAAGCTGAAAGAGGTATTGTATTAGCTAAATGGCACTATTTGAGTTTTTGCCGTAAAATAATGATTCGAGAGGTAAAATTTGGTTTATATTGATCACCACATTAAACCTACCTTAAATACAGTTGTGGTGGGATATTATAGGATAAGAAATGTGGTAATGGAATGCTAGAAGCAATCGAAAGCTATTTTAGGCTCGAAAGTGCTTAAATACCCTTAACGGGTCAAAATAAGCATACGAGCGAAAATGGGTTTAAATTGTGTAATAAACCTGTGATTAGAACCTAATATGGTATATAACATTTATTTGAAGAAGTGTAGGTGATGTAGGAATCAAACAAATATGTTTGTTTGATAAAATGCATAAACGGGTAAAATTTGATAAAAAGGTAACGAGTCGAAGGCTTGAAAGTCTCAAAATTTATTTATGTTGGATGTTGGATTTTAACTTCATAAGATGGAGAATTAAATTACGGACGCGTAGGAAAAAGAATCGGGTAAAACGGATCAATAACGAAGAAGTTATGGCCGTTTCCGTGAAATCGGGTTGAGCTGGGAATGCACAGCAACAGCTGAAGGCAACAGTCTGTGAAAACAAGGGCTAGGCGTGACGCCTAGGCCCTTGGCGTCACGCGACGCCCCTAACTTCGGAAAATTTTTAAATTTTGTCATTTTAACCCCTGTATTTGTTTGAACTTAATATTTGACTATCAAAACTAACTTTTAAGTTGGTTTTGATCATAGGTGATCACCAAGAGTGCCCGGATGAAGATCAAGCTCGATGAGGAACTGAACACGACAAAATTAAACACTCGAGATTAAAGCTTCCGCACGGCGTTACGCCATAAATTTTAAACGACGAACTTGTTTATATTATGTTGAAAACTTTTAAGTTGTAAAAGTTTTAGATTGCTCGTTTTTTTTAGGATACTTAATTGTAATTACAAGTTTATTTTCGTTATTTATACGAAAATCTTTAAAATAATAACAAGGGTGTTACAGTGTGTGCTACTATGTGTTACTTATGCATGTTATGTTTATGTTGAGGTGGTTAATCGCAATCGCAATCGCCATCTAATCGCAAACGCTAAACGCGAGTTATTTATAGTGGTTGTATGTTAGATATAGTAGTTAGGTTATTTGTGTAACTAATGGGTAATACTATCGCATCGCTCGCTCGAATCACATCGCTACGCTTAACACGCGAATCGAAACGACAAAACTTAACACGCCGAACACCTGAATCGAATGGCCAACCGATCGAGTGGCCATCCGATCGAACCGCCATCCGATCGGTGGCCAATCCGACACCTGTGCACTTTCCTCTTTGGAAACCCTATAAATACCCTCCTGTCACATAACTTGTGATGTGGCAGCTCCTTCATTCGACCAGCCGCACTCAAGCCCTCTTTTCTCTCGATTTCTCGCGATTCTTGTAAGTTTTCAACTCAAATCTTGTACTTCTATAATCTACACGCACTTCTTCATCATTTTCACCTTTGAATCTTAACTTTTGTTGGGATTGAACCCTACCAGAGGAACAGATAATGAAAGCCAAAACCGGTTCACAACAGTGGATTCACAATAAGCAGACGTTTACTCTAAGCTCTCCCCTTGACAGTGGTTACCTATCTGCTGATACACTCTAAGTACTGCTCAGAAGAACAACTGATGAACCAAACACTGATGAAACAACTAAAGACTGCTAAAAGGCAAACACTGAGCTCTATCTACTGATGTCTCTTAAGTACTACTGAAGACCCAAGCACTGCTTATTCAAAGACTGATCACCTTTTGAAGAAAGCACTGATGTTCAAACAATCAGTGCTTAGGCTACAACAGTGGAACGTGAACAGTGTTTGACTTGTTTTGTATTGTATTTTATTATCAATCAATTGTTAGACGTCAATAGTTTTGTATAGACCAGTGTTTATAGGTTGTTAGGCTGTTAGATGTCACTATCATGGTGACGTCAGCTGAGGTACATCAGTGGTTTGGTTTGCCTATAAATATGACAGTACTCTGTACTGTTATATTTGATCGTTTTGAGTGAGTTCTTCTCCTCAATTCAATCCTTTCATCTTGTGCAACCAACTCTGGAGTATCAGGCTGAGGGGGAGTTTAGTCTGTAAGCTTGCATTGTAACCTTTTACTTTTAATGTAATTTTTCGACTCTATGAAAAAGCAATTGTTTATTAAACTATATTCTCGTTTGATTGTGTTTACAAAGTTTGTTATTCATTTCCGCTGCACTTAAAACTGCTCATATCTATTTGATTTGTTCAAATCTCATAAACAAGCACAATCAGTAGATCCTCAGATCCTAACAATTGGTATCAGAGCTTGGACAGTCAAATTCGATCTAACAATCAATTTGACATAACAGTTCGGCTCAAAATTCATTGATACTAAGGATGGTTGTATTCAGTTGAAAAACAGAGTAACGAGTAAATCATGATCAAAATGGTTATTCAGAAACTCTGTAAATCAACCAAGATGTCATATGACACACAAATCTCACACAACAAGTGATATCATGCATAAGTCACTCATAGTTTTCAGATCTGAAAACATATCTGTTAAACTGTGGGATTATTTCATATTTTCAAAATTGATTTCAATTGCTGTTATGAAAATTGTGATGTCACCTTATTAAAATGCTAAAGTATGAACCTCAGATTAACAAAAACCTATGTTCATAAAACATTGGTGATTTTGGTAACATAAAAAGAGGGAAATTAAAACTTTAGTCATTCAGATCTTATGTGTTGAAAACAGGTTGAGTTCCTCAAAAGGATAAAATCAACTATGTTAAAATACATTAAGAAAATTCACAAAAACTCAGAAGTGTGTTTATCTCAAAACTTTTAAAGTCAAAAGAAAAGAGTATAAACATAAAACACTCATGAGTCAAAGTTTAGGGTAATAATGGTTATTAAGCAACTATGTGCATTCATCTGTTCAGAAAAAGGTTTTGATTCCCGTGAATGAACTCCAAAGAGGACTAGACAAATGTTCAAAAATTTTTCCATGTGTCCTCATGATGGCAATCAACTGACAAAGAAAATGGTACCAAACAGTGGTCAAAATGTATTCAGAATGTTCTACCAACTGCTGTCAAACCACTGACCATTTTTCATAAACTTGAGAATGTTATGATTACGTTTTCTTTTGAAAATATACCAGATTTTTTTTTGATACTGTTCTCAGAAAATCCTTTAATTTTTTTTTTATAAATAAAGGATTTTCTCGAATAACCAGGATATATTGTTCATTTTTTTTGGAATAATATATTTTGAACTCTTGCTTGTTTTTTTGTCGGCAATAGTTTCAGTTCCTGTCAGGATATAGTACCGTATTTTTGTTGGTATTATTGTCCTCATAAATGGGTCAGAAGGAAATGGTTCATATGTCGAGATCATATCTTACTCAGGTTTGTTTTTTAAAACATTTATCAAAGGTTGATTGCCAAACTGTATTTAAATTACTGGGGTACTCATGTTTTAATTGGATATTAAACAAAAATAAGGTGCCTTAGTAAAAAGTTCTCATCATCTGGGGTACTAAACCACTGTCCTTCAAAATTGACATGTGGCAAAACCTTAAATGAAGATTCTCAAAACAGTTGCTGAAATATTTGTCCTTCAAATTTGTACCATTTACCCTAATCACTGTTTTGTTCAAACATCTGATCACTAAATACTATCCACTGCTGAAAGTCAATCACTGATTCTTCATTTTGCTAAGACAAGCACTGATGCTCAAAATCAGTGTCTTATCCACTGATATGCTATCCACTGATAGTAAAAATCTTCCACTGTTTTCACTTTACTACCGTTGTAACTACTGATGCTTGATACATCAGTGGCTCCTAAAACAACTGTTCTCCACCCTTCATCCATTTCATCAGTGTTTCACACGTGGTCAGTTTTTAGCCTTCAGATCATAATAACCGCTGCCACAATCAGCGATCATTTTTTTCCCAAAAATAAAACCCTGATCAAAACCCCAAACAGGGTTTTACACTGTCGAATTGAATTCCAAAGTTCTCTTCACAAAGCAGTTTTCAACTTTTCTTTCCAAATTCACTCTTCGATTCTTCTTCATCAAAATGACGAAGTCAAAATCAAAATCAAAATCTACACCAAAATCACAATCATCTTCAAAAGAGGTCGCTCAAACGGCCGAAGAATCCATCGAGATACCATACAAATCTCCTCATAATTATCTGGGTTTGCTCACAAAACCTACCGATAATCATACCTTCGACTCCATCATTGATATACTTTCTGCATCAAAGTACAAAACTTTGTTGACCGCAGATGCTCCCATTTATCTACAAACCCAGAGAGAGTTCTGGAAAAAGGCGACGCTTGAAAAACAAGAAGATAAAGTCATTGCCATCAACTCCTCGATACAGGGTAAAGTGATTCAAATCACTCCGCAAACAATCTCAGAAGTCTTCAAACTCGATGATCAGAATGGTAAAACTTCCTTTGACAAACACGAGTTAAAAGCCGATTTTCTGAAAAGGGGATATGCAGAACAATCAAAGGTAGATACCTTACAAAAAGGTTATTTTCCATCTGCACCCAGATTTTTATTCCACACACTTTTAAGTTGTGTTTCAAATAAAACAACAACGTTTAACGAAATACCATTGAAGATTCAATGCCTGGGATATGCTATTTTAAACAATAAAGATTACAACTATTCCCAGGAGATCTTCAATGACATGGTAAAGAATGTTGATAGCAAATCATTTCTTCTTTTTCCAAGATTTCTGAGCTATTACTTTAAACAAAAATTTGAAAAAGAGGATGAAAATTTGCCCAAACAAGGTGTCCATTTTCAAATAAAAGGCTTAACAAAATAAACATTTTCAAGAATGATGACACCAATAAAAACAAAAGCAGAGGTGTCTGAGCAGATTTCAGCAGTTACCACTGCTCCTCAGACATCTGCTACTGAGCCCACTGCTCCAGGTGATCAGAGCAGCACTACCACTGCTTTGAAACCCACACCTGACATTACCAAAAAGACCAAAAGAAAAACATCCAGAAAACCCACCAAACCCAAAACAAAGGCAACTCTGGAAGATGAGATCCCAGAGCAACTGCCAGTGACAAAACACATGTCACCACAAACCACTGCTGCTACTTC
>JARYGA010060184.1:0-58546 GCA_030545235.1 Helianthus tuberosus
AACTTTTATTAAACCTTTCTTCTAAAACCCAAGTCACGAATCCTATTTTCACAAAACCTATGTATCTCACAGGCATTTTTATGCTGACGTACCCATTTTCACATGTGTTTTCAGGAGCAGTCGCTTAGGATGATGATCGTGACACTAGGGCGGACCTGTGCCTTAGAGACTTAAAACAAAGATAGAACTAGTTTAATTATGTTTTGAACTCTTTATTTCTTGTTTTGAGACAATGTAACGCTTTTGTTTGATAAATAAAATATAACTTTGTATGCCATGGTTGTGAAACAATAATTCTGTTACAACACTCCCCGACGTTTCCGCCACGATTTGATGTTCTACGTGGTCGGGGTGTGACAGAAGAGTTGGTATCAGAGCCTATGGTTATAGGGAATTAGGTTATTAGTAATGCTTTGACCTAGACTATAACCTTTCTAGGACCCCAACACAAGTTATCTTGTGTTTAAATTTTAAAACATGCACTTCACCTATCCTTAGGTGATAACCACAACGGGAACATCAAGTTCGAATCCGCTTTGAAAAACTAATCATCTGTTCTAGGATGATTGATTACTAGGTTTTGAAGCCTCTGTTGTAAGGTTTTGAACCCTCTGTTGTAAGGTTTTGAACCCTTCCAGTTTGATTTTTGGCCTTGTGCCTTTCAAATTTTTCAAAAAAAAAATCTCGTCAAAGTTTTGGGTTCTAAATAGTGTGAACACGTGCAAACTGGAAGAGTGAATGCCTGTACCCTGGGTTTTCTATCTAAGGCTAGAGTGTTCGTACAAATCCACATAATCGGACCAGTCACTCTTACCTGGGAACTCTTGGGGTGAGTGTTCACTTATAGGCGAGCATGTCTTCGTGATACATTATTTTTGACCCGTTTACTTTGATTAGTCACTATGTGTCATTTGCTTGCTTTGTGATGCGGACGAATGACCACCATCCTTGCTTTTGTTGATTTTGTTTCATCTCATCCTTTTTCATTCAATCATCTCACTCGTTTCCTTCCATGTGTCCTCTTTTAGAATGCCTCCTCGACGCGAAAACCAGATAGCGACTGCCGAACTGGCAGAAATCATTGCGCAGTAAATGGCTGCTCAATTCCCAAACCTCTTTGCTCAATGGAACCAAGCCAACAACAACAACAATACTCCATGCAATTTCAAGAGTTTCAGTTCGGCTAAACCACTCAAGTTTAGTGGTACTGAGGGAGCAACTGGGCTTCTTCAATGGTTCAAGAGCATTGAGAATACTTTCCGTCATGTTCAGTGTCCTGACAATCGCAAGGTCGAGTTTTCTTCGAGTGTGTTTCAGAAGAGGGCTCTTACATGGTGGAACGGGGTTATGAGAGACCGTGGTGCAGAAGTTGCTCTAGCACAAACATGGGCTGAACTTAGAGCTCTTATGATGAGGGAGTTTTGTCCTCATCATGAACAACGAGCTTTGGAGAGAGAGTTTGATGACTTGAAACAAGACAGTGGCAAGCACAGGGCGTATACTGATAGGTTTGAGGAGTTGAGTCTGCTTTGCCTAACAATGGTTACCCCACTCGACAAGGCTGTCGAAAGGTACATCGATGGTCTACCTGACTCAGTACAAGACATCATTACTGGTAGTAACCCTACCATACTCCGTCAGGCGATCGAGTTAGGAGCGACATTGACTGAGTCGCAGGTTCGAAAGGGAAAGCTGCACAAAAAGGGTGATAAGGGTAAGAAGCAGGCGTCTGGTAAAGAAGATAGCAAGAAAGGTCAAAACAAGAAGGGAAAGGATTCTGGTTCCTCAAGAGGGTCTAGGAAGCGAAAGGCTTCCCAAAATTTTGCTGTCACTGCCCAAGCTAACCAGGCAGCTCCCAACCAACCCGCACAGCCTCCAGCAAAGAAGCCTTATGCAGGAAATGCACCTTTGTGCAATAGATGCAACAGACACCATCAGCTGCAACTTCCGTGCCGTTTCTGTACTAACTGTGGGAAGTCGGGTCATCATGCTGATGTTTGTCATTTTGCTCAGAATCAGGCAGTTCAGAACCCGGCTCTACGAGTTGCTCAGCCTCCTGCTCAGCAACAGGGTCAAGCTGCACGACCACACTACCCGCCAGGTTCTTGTTACAATTGTGGGGATCTGACCCACTACCGTAACCAGTGCCCAAGATTGGTGAATGCAAATCAGAATCAGGCTCAGGCTCGAGGTCGAGTCTTCAACATGAATGCACAAGAGGCACAAGCAGACAATGAAGTGGTGAACGGTACGTTCTTTATTAATAATCAGCCTGCATCTGATCTTTTTTATTCGGGTGCCGATAAGAGTTTTGTGTCTTTATCTTTTGAGCCATTGCTCCGCGTGTCTATAACAAAACTAGGAAAACCCTTGACAGTAGAGGTTGCTAGTGGTGAACCCATTGTTCTTGATTCTGTTCTTCGCAACTGCCAGTTGAACCTTAACGACCATCTTTTTCCTATTAACCTCACGCCTATGCAACTTGGAAGCTTCGACGTTATAGTGGGTATGGATTGGTTATCCAAGCATCACGCAGAGGTAGTTTGTTTTGAGAAGATTGTTCGTGTTCCGCTTTCGACAGGCGAGATCCTACAAGTTCATGGGGAGAAACCTGCCGGTGGTCTCAAACTCATGTCTTGTTTTAAAGCTCGGAAGTATCTGCGAAAGAACTATGTGGCCTTTTTGGCACATGTTGTAGGAGATAAGGGCAAAAGTAAATCTATTCAAGATATTCCTGTTGTTCGGGATTATTCTGAAGTATTCCCTGAAGATTTACCTGGTCTACCTCCAGCACGCCAAGTCGAGTTCCGTATTGATCTCGTACCTGGTGCAAATCCCGTTGCCAGAGCTCCATATCGTCTTGCACCGTCCGAGATGCAAGAGTTGTCTAAGTAGCTTCAGGAGCTCTCTGACAAAGGTTTTATCCGTCCTAGCTTTTCACCTTGGGGTGCTCCCGTTCTTTTTGTCAAGAAGAAGGATGGATCTTTTAGGATGTGTATCGATTATCGTGAGCTTAACAAGCTTACCATCAAGAATCGATATCCCCTACCTCGCATTGATGATCTCTTTGATCAGTTACAAGGTGCTTCTTATTTTTCGAAGATTGATCTGCGATCTGGATATCATCAACTTCGGGTGCATGAAGAAGACATGCCCAAGACAGCGTTCCGCACTCGTTATGGGCATTATGAGTTCACAGTCATGCCATTCGGTTTGACTAATGCTCCTGCTGTTTTCATGGACTTAATGAATAGGGTCTGCAAGCCTTATTTGGATCAGTTCGTCATTGTTTTTATTGATGACATCTTGATATACTCTAAGACGGGAGCTGATCACGAGTGACATCTTCGTCTTACTCTGGAACTCCTAAAGAAAGAACAACTTTTCGCCAAATTCTCCAAGTGTGAATTCTGGCTTAAAGAGGTTCAATTCTTAGGACATATTGTCAACAAACAAGGTATTCATGTAGATCCCTCCAAGATCAGTGCGATCAAGGATTGGGATACGCCTACTACTCCTACTGAAGTTCGTTCTTTTCTTGGTCTTGCGGGTTATTACCGCCGCTTCATTGAGAACTTCTCAAAGATTGCAGTTCCTCTAACTGCTCTAACTCAGAAGAACAAGCCCTTTGATTGGGGATTCAAGCAAGAGGAAGCGTTTCTGACTTTGAAACAAAAACTTTGCGACGCGCCTGTTCTGACTTTGCCTGAGGGCAATGATGATTTCGTCGTTTATTGTGATGCATCTAAATTGGGACTTGGCTGTGTTCTGATGCAAAGGAACAAAGTCATAGCATATGCATCGAGGCAGTTGAAGGTGCATGAAAAGAACTACACCACTCATGATCTTGAGTTGGGTGCAGTTGTCTTCACTCTTAAGATCTGGAGACACTATTTGTACGGAACAAAATGTGTGGTTTTCACGGACCACAAAAGTCTTCAGCATATCTTCAATCAGAAAGAACTCAACATGAGGCAACGACGTTGGGTTGAGCTTCTAAACGACTATGACTACGAAATTCGCTACCATCCTGGTAAGGCGAATGTCGTAGCCGATGCATTGAGTCGTAAGGAACGTACTAAGCTTCATTGTGTTCGTGTTCAATCTATTATTCAAGCTCGATCCGATATCCAAGCCCGCATTTCTCAGGCTCAACAATCTTGTGTTTCACAAGGTTTGATGGATAAGGAATTTCCCTATCACATAACACCTGGTCTTGAACTGAAGGACAATCGATCGTATTACTTCATGGACCGTTTGTGGGTCCCAAGCCTAGATAACCTTCGCACCTTACTTATGGATGAAGCCCATAAGTCTCGTTATTCTATTCATCCTGGCTCAGACAAGATGTATAAGGATCTTCGTATTCAGTATTGGTGGCCTGGTATGAAGAAAGACATTGCCTTATATGTATCAAAATGCCTTACTTGTCTTAAGGTTAAGGCTGAACATCAGCGTCCTTCTGGTTTATTGGTGCAACCAGAGATCCCAGTTTGGAAATGGGAAAACATTACTATGGATCTCATTACCAAACTTCCGCGCACAAAGAAAGGTCAAGATGCCATCTGGGTAGTTGTTGATCGTCTTACTAAGTCAGCGCATTTCTTGCCAATCCGTGAGGATTTTTCTGCTAACAAACTTGCTAAAATCTATGTGGATGAAATTGTAGCTCGACATGGTGTTCCTTTGAACATCGTCTCTGACAGAGATGCTCGCTTCACTTCTCGTTTTTGGAGAACCATGCAATCTGCTATGGGGACCCAACTTAATCTGAGCACAGCTTATCATCCACAAACGGATGGTCAATCCGAAAGAACAATCCAGACTCTGGAGGATATGCTTAGAGCTTGTGTGATCGATTTTGGTGGTAGTTGGGATTCACATCTTCCGTTGATTGAATTCTCCTACAACAACAGTTATCACTCCAGCATCAACATGGCTCCTTTCGAGGCTCTCTATGGTCGAAAATGTCGTTCACCAGTCTGCTGGAATGAGATTGGTGAGGCTCAGCTTACTGGACCTGCCCTCATTTTAGAGACAACTGATAAGATTAAGAAAGTTCGTGATAACCTTCAGACAGCTAGAAGCCGTCAAAAGAGTTACGCGGACCCAAAACACAAGCCCTTGGATTTTCAAGTCGGTGATCGTGTATTACTTAAGGTCTCACCTTGGAAAGGTGTGATCAGATTTGGAAAGAAATGAAAACTTGCACCTAGATACGTTGGACCATTCAAGATCGTCGAAAGAATCGGTAAGGTAGCCTACAGACTTGAGTTACCTCCTGAACTTGGAAATGTTCATCCAACCGTTCACGTGTCCAATCTCAAGAGGTGTTTAGCTGATGAGAACCTCCACATACCACTTGACGAAATTCGTGTTGATAAAACACTGAAATTTGTTGAGAAGCCAGTGGAAATCATGGAACGTGAAGTCAAGTGGCTTAAACGCAAGCGCATTCCTTTGGTCAAAGTTCACTGGGAATCTAAACGTGGACCTGAGTTTACTTGGGAATGCGAAGATCAAATGAAGGCGAAGTATCCGCATCTGTTCCCACGAGTTTCCTCTAAATAAATTTCAGGACAAAATTTCCACAAGTAGGGGAGACTGTAACATCTGTGCTTGTAATCATTTTGAACAGTTCAGTTATCAATAAAACAATGTTATTTGATCCCAATGTTTGTTTGGTTATGTTTTACATTTTTCATGGTTTGACTTTTATTCAATTTCAAACTCAATATCGCTTTCTGGAGAGTTATACGCAAACTGGTGCGTAAACGTAATCAGTTTAATGCGACAAATACTCCAGAACATCAACATATACTTAACATACCTTAAATAACCTTTACATAACTTAGAAATAAGTTTTGAGGGCTTTGGTATGGCAAAAACAAGTTAAATCGCCAACAGGGACTAAATTTGACAAACTGCGAAACTATGCCAATTTGAACTGTAACAGACATTGCAAAACATGACCATAAGCTAAACACACCTTAAATATCCTTTATATAGCTTAGAAATAGGCTTTGAGGGGTTCGGTGTGCTAAAATAAACTTTTGGGTCATTCAGGGACTAAAAGTGTCAAAAAGTGCACAAGTTTGCACTTTCACGCATAACTTACGTTCTGAATACATCAGGACATCCAAAAATTTATGTAAGCATTATAATAATATTCTTTAGTGTTTGGCTTGTCAAAAATCCATCCGTCACGCAATTTGGATCGTTTTTCGCGCTTATGCGCATTCCGTCATAATTAACCGAACATCGCGATCGTACGACCAAACGAACCAACATCCGGCATATTTTTGAGCATGTTTCATGTCCAAAATGTTTAGGCATCATTTTAGGGCCTTAACGTTGGCTTGACGGGCCTTAAACGTGTCGGAAATGAGCTTATTACACAACAGGGGCCAAATCTACCATTCTGCCAAACTTGATGGCTTACGGACCGTAAGCCATCACCCTTACGGTGCGTAAGCAGGGGCCAGATGCAAAAAAAAACCGTTCTAACTGCTGTTAACAGCCTTTCAACCCCCCCAAAGGCCAATGCCACATGTCAATCTCTGGTGGTGGGGGCAAAATGAGTTACCATAACATTCCAACACATGAAAGGTTGAGATTCGATCACGTTATTCGATAAACGATCCTAACGGTTGTCCATTTACTATAAATACCCAACCCATCTCAACCTCAAAACCCAAAAATCTGATCTCAAAGCTCTAAGTTGAAGTCATTGCTTCATACCTGAGCTATTCGATCAAGTTTTACTAGCGGGGACCCTTTGTAAGTGTTCCTTCGTTCTTTTATCGCTTTTCTAGTCTGAAAGTCAAACTATGTTTGACTTTCTGCGTTGACCAGTTTATGGTCAACACGAAGTTCGGTTGAACTTCATAACGTGAGCGTGATCACGATGGTTATAGTCCCTAGTGACTATACCTACTGATTACCACGTTATCTAGGCTCAGTGACGATTCGTAGTTTCGGCCAAAATGCGCATTCTTGCGTATTTTGTAACCAAACTACTCTTAGGTATCAAAACCGTTTGTTTTGATACCAAACCTGTTTTCTAAACTTAGTTAAGCATGTTTTAACATGCTTAGCTCGTCACTTTTAGTTTAGTGCTTATATAGGGTAGTAAGGTAAGCGATCTAAACAATCGCTTATACTTTCGAACCCGACCCGTTTGGTCGATCCTTAGGATCCGACCAAACACATTAGGTGACCATTGTATATAGGGAATAACCCTCCGAGGTTATACCTTATGGTCACGACGTTTAGTTAGTTGTATGATAGGTAGTTCATATGCCTTAGGTAAATTACCAAAATGCCCTTTTAACGCCAAAATTCATTTTAAGCATATGTAACATAACTTTTGGTATCTAAACTGATTTGGAAACAATATTAGACATGTTAAGGCATATTTTACTTATCATAGGGCTAGTTAGGCGTTCCGAACGCGTTTTACGCGAACGACGCGTTAAAGTAGCATAAGCTACCTAAACGGGTCGTAATGGGTCGTAAGCACTTAGGTTAGGTTTCATTTTAGTATGTGGGCTTTGTTAAACCATATTACACGAGTCTCCATACCCGTTTGGTTTACGAACCCTCATTCTATCCAATCCTCTGATTTAGGTCCGGTATATTAACATAGTTACCTATATTAGGTGCCGTTTGATATCCTTGATCTCTAGCATTGTTTGGTTGTTACTCAAGGACTACTAAGCAATCTCAAGTGAGTACATAGACCCCTCTTTTACCATTTTCCAAACATTTTGGGGTGAAACACATGTGCCTACTTGTTACTTTCATGCTTTTCCATGTTTTCATATCATATGCTTGTTATGTTCAATAGTACACTTATAGTACATGATTTCATTGTGTTCATGCTATGTATGCCCATTGTGTGCGTATTTAGTACATCGTTTTACATTACATGTTATGTTAGGTATGTCCATTGTGTGCATACTTAGTACATTGTTTTACATTACATTTCATGCTATGTATGCCCATTGTGTGCATATTTAGTACATTGTTTTACATTACATTTCACGCTATGTATGTTCATTTGATTACATACTTAGTGCATTGTTTTCACATGCTTACATTTTGGTATGACATTTGGTTTGTTCAAATGGGACAATATACATTCATTAACATTAGCTACGCCGCTCGTTAGTAGGTAATGGTACCATAGGACTTGACAACTCCCGTTCCTGAACCCTAGGTTTGTTTGGGTGGAAGGAATGACCGAATTCGATAAACATAACACAGATAAACCTTTAATTTGTTTAAAGGTCTATCACCACAGTCACAAGGCTTGGATGTATGCATTTTCACAATACCGCATAGATGTTTGTATCAGTATAGCATGCATTTGTTCCACAAAACATAACTTTGACTTAAACTATGTTTAATTCAATACCCTGTTTTTGTGCATTTTACCTATGGTTTAGTTGATATATTTCACATGCCATACATGATATTTTTGGATACACATTGTATGATTTACATTAAACATAAACATTTTGACATTGATATACGCATTGGGTGATTTACACTAGACATGGACATTTTAGCATGGTTTACACAATAACACTTGACAATTGATTTATACATGAACAATTTACACTGGTGGTTGGTTTGGGTAAATGGTTTGAGTAACGAGGCGTGTGTAATATGATACAAACATGGTGGATACGCCGCTGGTACTTCCTATATATAAGTGTTTGTATAATATTACATATCGTTGCGTTATTTAAATCATTTCAGTATAGACATATTACATTTTACTCAAATAACATATTTTTCACAAGACATTGTTTTACAAAACGGTTTATTTTATACAACCCATTTTACTTGGTTATTTTATTAACCATACACCTTTCTTTTATATAATCTGATTTTTCTTATCAAGTTTTCATATGATTTATAAAAGAAAACGCTTAACAAGATTCATGACTAACTTTTATTAAACCTTTCTTCTAAAACCCAAGTCATGAATCCTATTTTCACAAAACCTATGTATCTCACAGGCATTTTTATGCTGACGTACCTATTTTCACATGTGTTTTCAGGAGCAGTCGCTTAGGATGATGATCGTGACACTAGGGCGGACCTGTGCCTTAGAGACTTAAAACAAAGATAAAACTAGTTTAATTATGTTCTTAACTCTTTATTTCTTGTTTTGAGACAATGTAACGCTTTTGTTTGATAAATAAAATATAACTTTGTATGCCATGGTTGTGAAACAATAATTCTGTTACAACACTCCCCGACGTTTCCGCCACGATTTGATGTTCTACGTGGTCGGGGTGTGACACTGACCCAGTTCAGGACATTGTTACTGGTAGCAACCCTACCACAGTCAGATAGCACCGAATTATCCGCTACCCTGACTGAATCTCAGATCAGGAAGGGTAAACTTTTCAGAAAGGGCGATAAGAAACCAACAGATGAGACAAAATGAAAGGATAACAAGACTGAATCCTCCAAGAAGTCAAAGAAGCGTAAGGCTTCACAGAACTTCGTTGTAGTTGCTCAGAACAATCTGGTTGCTCCCAACCAACCAACACAGCCTCTTGCTAAGAAAACCTATGCTGGTGCTGCACCGCTCTGCAACAGGTGTAATGCACACGACCAAGCTCACCTACAGTGCCGTCAGTGTGCGTCATGTGGATGACTTGGTCACCAGGCAAATGCTTTTCGAACTAACCCGAACCAAGGTGGTCCAAACCAACCTCAAGCCAACCCTGCTCAAGCTCGTTTTCCACCTGGTTCTTGCTACAACTGCGGCGAGATAGGCCATTTTAGAAACAATTACCCAAAGCTTGTTAATGCAAATCCAGCTCGAGGATGAGCATTTGGCTAACTGGAAAACGATGATGCTTTGAAACAATTAAACTTTATGTTTTATTTCTCATGTATCCAAGAACTTTGAAACAATCAGTTTGGTTTATAATAAATCTTTATTTACATTTCGATGTACGAAAAATAAATGTGGTTACATGTATGAATGACATACCCCTATGATACCGACACCAAGGAACCATGTTACTTGCAAGACAAACTACTCTGGTAGTTCTTCTATTTTGTGATCGCTCGCGATCTCCACGAAAATCCTAAGTACTCGTTTCTTCTAAAGAAACAAAGTACAAGGTACAAGTTACAAACTTTGGACGAATACTCAAAGTACCACTTTAAATCCTTGATTGGATGCCTAAGGGTACTTCCGTAAGTCCATAATTGGTCTTACGCAATATGTCTATGTACATACCATTTCTTTCTGGTTTCACGACATTATACATATTATATGATTTCAAAACATCATTCATAATTTCAAAAACATTTTCATATGGTTTAAAAACATTTAAACATAGTATATTTTCTCAATATACCAAGTACATAATTTCAAAAACATCATCCATACTTTCAAAAACCTCATACATGATCTCAAAATCATCTCATATGGTTTTAAAACATTTTATAAACATATTTACCTAATATACATACTACATGATTTCAAAAACATTACATAAGGTTTCAAAACATATTTTTAAAGATCTCATGCATAGTTTTTAAGAACACTCTGCTCGTATGTTGACTGAGTATACGTAGTACACGATTTTCAAAGAACACTATGCTCGTATGTTGACTGAGCATACATAGTACACGATTTGCAAGGACATTCTGCTTCGTAAGTTGACATAGCATGCCTAGCACATTGATTTCAAGGATCCTATTTGCTTCATATGTTGGCTTAGCATATCTAGCACCTTGATTTCATAAACACAATACTTCGTATGTTGACTTAGCATACCTAGTACAGGGTTTTGAAACAATTTCTCGCCACATGAATTCCAAAGTCCTTAAAAGATCTTCCTATCTTCATAGTTAAATCCCTGTGGATGTTTAAAGCTCAAAATCAAAATCCTTAATTGGATTCTTTGTGTGCTTTAATGCGTATGTTATGATTCAATGAGCACAAAACCGAATCCTTATAAAATATTCCTATATTCATAGTTAGATTCTTGAGGATGTTTAAAGTACTAGTTGAAGTCCATTGATTGGATTCCTGGTGTACTTTAAATGCAAGCGTACAAATCGATAACAAATTGATAACAAGTTGATGACCAAGTTGACAATTATGTGATTATTTGATTATGTGATTATTTGTTTATGTGTGAATCCAAATGCTCGATATCCAAATCCTTGTAGAATCTTCCATATCTTCATATGATGGATTCTTAGAAGGATATTCAAAAGTACTATCTTAAATCCTTAATGGGCTTCTATGTAATAGTTAAGACCCTTGGATTGTAAAGTACTATTCCAAAGTTAAAGACATCATTCGTTGATGTAGTTAAAGAGACACTTGGGTGATCTAGTTAAAGAGATCATGTGTTGATCTAGTTAAAGACATCATTCATTGATGTAGTTAAAGAGACCCTTTGGTGGTCTAGTTAAAGAGATCATGTGTTGATCTAGTTAAAGACATCATTCGTTGATGTAGTTAAAGAGACCCCTTGGGTGGTCTAGTTAAAGAGATTGATTAGTCAATCTAGTTAAAGATACCATGTGTTGATATAGTTAAAGAGACCCCTTGGGTGGTCTAGTTAAAGAGATTGATTCATCAATCTAGTTAAAGATATCATGTGTTGATATAGTTAAAGAGACCCCTTGGGTGGTCTAGTTAAAAAGATTGATTCGTCAATCTAGTTAAAGATATCATGTGTTGATATAGTTAAAGAGACCCCTTGGGTGGTCTAGTTAAAAATCTAGTTAAAGATATCATGTGTTGATATAGTTAAAGAGACCCCTTGGGTGGTCTAGTTAAAGAGATTGATTCGTCAATCTAGTTAAAGATATTATTCGTTGATATAGTTAAAGAGACCCCTTGGGTGGTCTAGTTAAAAATCTAGTTAAAGATATCATGTGTTGATATAGTTAAAGAGACCCCTTGGGTGGTCTAGTTAAAGAGATTGATTCGTCAATCTAGTTAAAGATATTATTCGTTGATATAGTTAAAGAGACCCTTCGGTGGTCTAGTTAAAGAGATCATACGTTGATCTAGTTAAAGATATTATTCGTTGATATAGTTAAAGATACCCTTTGGTGGTCTAGTTAAAGAGGTCGTTCGTCGATCTATTTAAAGAGATCATGTGTTGATCTAGTTAAAGAGATCATTCGTCGATCTAGTTAAAGAGATCATTCGTTGATCTAGTTATAGAGACTCTATGGTAGTCTAGTCGAGTCATCACAGGATTATTCGTTTGATTTTTCCCCTACACATTATAAAATGAGCTATGTGGACTGTGCACAGAAACCACAACAAGTTTTACTTAGGGAACGGAGGATTTATTCGAAAGCGAATCATCCACATCTGTCTTCACAAGTTTCCTCTAAATTAACTTTCGGGACGAAATTTCCTAAAGTAGGGGAGACTGTGACATTTGTGCCTCTACGACCATCATAAAAATTTGAATCCAATGAAATCTTGTATTTCATTCTTGGTATTTGTACAATTACATATGATAAGTACACATATCAAATTTCGTACGATTCCGAACTCTCGAGAAGCTTTTCTGGAAGTTATACGTAAACTGTTATGTAAACGTAACCATTTTAATGCGATATACACTCCGGAATAGTGACATAAGATTAACATACCTTAAATAACATTTACATAACTTGGAAATAAGTTTTGAAGGGTTGTGTGTGGCAAAAACAAGTTTATTCGATCACAGGGACTATTTACGTCAAACTGCAAAAGTTTGCTAATTCGTATAGCAACGGACACTCTGGAGCAAGATCATAAGCTAAAAATACCTTAAATATCCCTAACATAGCTTAGAAATAAGTTTTGAGGGGCTCGGTATGCGAAAATACGCTTATTTGATCATCAGGGACTAAAAGCGTCAAAAACTGCGTAAGTTTGCATTTACACGCATATCTTACGTTCTGACCATATACGAATATCCAAAAATTTTTGTAATCATTAAAATATTGTATTTTAGTGATAGGAATGCAAAAACACCATTCATCGCACAATTTGGATCGTCTTCGCGTCCGTTCGAGTTTCGTCGTAGTTAATCGAATAACGCGATCGTACGACCAAATGAACCGACATCCATGATATTTTCAAGCATATTTTAAGTCCCCTATGCTTTAACATTCTTGTAGTGCCTTGAAATTGGGTTAATGTGGGTTAAACGCGTCGAAAATCAAGTTTTTAGGCTGCAGGGACCTGTTTTGACAAGTTCTAAAACTTCTGGCCTGAAGCACTAGGCTGGGCGCGAAAGACTTTGTTATATTCTTCGAGGCCCTCGAGAGCTGGAGCTGGCAGATTCAATGACTTCAGCAAAACAGCCTGCTGAACCTGTTTTTAACCGTGGTTTTTGCATACTATGAGCTGGTTTAAGTGTTCCCCAAGCCCCCAAATCAGTAGCTAACATGTGTAGGGTCAAGATCATGCCTTGATCAATTCAAAAACACTTTTCATTGATCCAAAGGCACTTGAAAATCTATAAATAGCAAGGGGGTTTAACCATTGTTCCATGCTTATTTGCTTTTCTTCTCTAATCTGCTCTAAGTGGAGGCAATCACCTTGTTGAAGGCCACCTACCTGAGCATTCTTAGTTCTTTTTTCAAGCGTGGACTCTTGTAAGTGTTCTTTCATGCTTGGTTATGTATTTCAAGCAAGAAAGTCAAACAGTGTTTGACTTTCAGCTTTGACCATGATTTGGTCAAGACAAAGTTCGTTTGAACTTTGCAACGTGAGCGTAATCACGATGGTTATAGTCCCTAGCGACTGTACCTACTGATTACCACGTTGCCTAGTCGAAGTGACGAGTCAAAGTTTTGGTCAAAATGCACGATTATGTGCATTTTACGACAAAACTATTTTCGGGTATCAAAACACTTTGTTTTGATATCAAATCAGTTTTCTAACTTAGTTAAACATGTTTTAACATGTTTAACTCGTCACTTTTAGTTTAGTGCTTGTTTAGGGTCGTAAGTCAAGTGGTCTAAACAACCGCTTAGACTTTCGAACCCGACCCGTTTGGTCGATCATTAGGATCCGACCAAACATATTTTATGACCATAGTTGTATAGGGAATAACCTTCCGAGGTTATACCTTATGGTCACTGATGTGTGCAAAATGCAACATATAAATTTCATCAATTGTGGCATAAAACTAACGTTTTTTTAGTACTAATGTTGGAAAATGCAACATATAAATTTCATCAATTGAGCTCAAATTAACAAAAGAAGCAAAAAGACATCAAAATCTAACATAAATACAAGAAAAGGAACAAGACGTGACATGCCCGACCCCACGACAGCATCTTCCCAAGCAAAACAAGACAACAGAAGACTGAACACGCCCCGTGCTCAGCCAGCACGGGGGCGTGCCCAAGTGTCAGCAGAAAAGACAAAGTGGTAGAACCTTCTATTGCCCACCACGGGGCCGTGCTCAGCGGACACGGGGCCGTGGTCAACTATAAGATTCGCACAATCCAGGCAAATCTTCATAGTACAAAGATTCTTCTGCACACGGGGTCGTGCTCAGCGGACATGGGAGCGTGGTCAACTAATAAGACAAAGCTGCAATAAATGAAGAAAGAGAGGGATGTGGACACGGGGCCGTGCCCACTGGACACGGGGCCGTGCCCGAGCTTCTGTTCAGCCTATAAATAGGAGTGCTTGGCTCAAGCTCAAACCATCCCTTGGCACACCACCTCTCTCACACTTCACCCACCACCCACCACCACCATAACACCATCATCCACCACCATCATCCATTGTCCATCGTAGAGTGTGTGAGTCGTCTCGGGATCCAAGATTGATCGTAAGAGTTCTTGACAATCAAGGCCATGTTTGCCTAAGTCTCTTACATCACTTGGTGAAGACAAAGTGTCTAGTGTAATACTTTTTATTTCTAATCTTTTCGCACTTTTTACTTGGTTTTGTATTAATGACTTTAATAACTAGTTTCTTATGTTGAAGGTGTTCTTTCCTTATCGTTTGTCCGTGGTGTCTTGAAATTATTTTACTGTCTATATAAAATAAAAGATTTTCACCATTCATATCTCCACGGTCTATATGGAGGTATGTTGGCTACCTGGTCGGGGGTTAAGGGAACGGTTTGGTAAAGGTCTTGCCATTGTTCAGCGTTTAGAGGTCCTGCAATGGACCTGGATCAAATTTAGTAGGACCTCCTTCAATACTTAACGGTATTGGATGGCGGGGGTCCAAACTCTTTGATCCCCTCATAAGTTAACTACTATTAATACTATAACCCGGCTATTTAGGACTGTATCCCTACTGACTCAGACTACTTAGTCGAGGGTAACGTCACCTCCAAAAGAGGGGCCTACCATAATTTGCATTAATAACTTAATTAATTATCTTCCAATAATCCACCCTTTTAGGATTGTATCCTTGCTGACTCAAACTACTGGGGTGAGGGTAACGTCACCTTCAAAAGAGGGGCCTACTACAATAACTAAGATAATCTCTTAAAATAGTGCAAAAGTGCGGAAATAATCAAAGGTTACGCTAGATACGAGTTGGAACCAAGTGATTCATCTTGTCTATCTGTTTTTCTTTTATTTTTCAGCATTTTAGTTAGTTTTTATTTTTCTTAGTTAAAACATTTTTCTAAACTTTTTGATTTGATTAGACGTTGAGGATAAACCGGTACTAAAAGCTCTTGTGTCCTTAGACGACCTCGGTATCTTACCAACACTATACTACGCTCACGATGGGTGCACTTGCCCATATGTGTGTCTAGTGTTAGTAAATATCGTGTTTTATAAATTTAAAACTTGACTAAAAAAGTGTTAAAGGGGCTTAAAATATACACCTAATATATATAACACTTCACACGCATCAGTCACTTAGTTTAATTAGCTGTATGATAAGTAGTTTATATGCCTTAGGAAAATGACCAAAATACCCTTTTCATGCATAATTTGAATTTAACCATATGTAACTTAAATTTTGACACATAAAATAATTATTCAATGTTATTAAACATGTCAGGGCATATAATACTTGTCACAGGACTAGTTAGGCTATCCGAATGAACTTTTGCGCAAATAACGCGTTAACGTAGCGTAGACTACCTTAACGAGTCATAACGGGTCATAAGCACTTAGGATAGGTTCCAAATCAGAATGTAGGCTTTGTTAAACCATATCATATGAGTTCCAATACTCATTTGGTTTACGAGACCTCATTCTACCCGATCTCCCAATTTAGGCCTCGATTATTAACATAGTGATCCGATACTAGGTGCCACTTGATTCCTTGATTTCTCGAGCTTTGTTAGGACACTTAATCAAGGATACTTGCAATCTCAAGTGAGTACATAGTCCCCTCTTTTATGTTTTCAATTGTTTTGGGGTGATTCATATGTGCTAAATGCTTTTCAAGATTTCATGAACAAATACTATGGTTTATATAAAACATGATGTTTTCAATAATGTGAACGAACTTGTTGGGGCGTTAGTCGAAAGACATTCGAATGACATTCATTAACTATGATCAAGCCGACCAGTAGTAATGTTATGGTACCATAGGATCTGAGAAATCCCGTTATCGGACTATCCCTTTGGTGGGTAATGTGGGTAACGACAGAAACTGTTTTTCTGATTAACAAATCATGTGTTGGTTTGTTAGTCTTGTTAAAGAGGTCTTTCAGGGCCTAGTTAAAGATGCCCCATGGGTGGTATATCGAGTCACACAGGTTTGAATGTATTCTTTAAAGAACGACCAAAAGTTGTATTTCACAATTAAAACACGAACGATTTGAACGACTGGAACGATTGGAACAATTTGAACGGATTGAACGATTTTGGACGATTGGTTTATGGTAAGTGATTAGATAACGGGACAGGTGTAATATGATAAAAGCATGGTAGATACACCGCTGGTACTTCCTATATATAAGTGCTTTTATCACATTACAGGTCGTAGCGTTATCTAGATCACTTGGACAAATGTTTTTATATGATGACACACAACGAGGTTTACTTAAAGATATAAACCATACGAGTTTTCATATAAGACGATTTACTACTTGGTTTTACAAAAACAAATGTTTTCAGTCAAGATTCATGGCTACAATAGTTTTGGTTTACTTATATCATCTTGTAAAGATGATAAAACATATTTCAATATTATACAATTTTTGGTTTCAAGGTAAATACTCGACAAATCTCGTAGTTGGACGAGGTATTGCAATATGGATTCAAAGCCCTGAATTTGACAAACAAAACCTATGTACTCGCCGGCATTTTTATGCTGACTGTTTTCACATATGTTTTAGGTTCTACGATGTGATGATTGTTGATTGCTTGCTACACATAGGATGGACGCGGGCTTTAGTGACTTAAAACTTGAAAGATAATTGTTGTAATTATTTGGTTTATATCAAAACAATGAGTCAATTAACGAAATAAACATAACTTCAATTACCATGTGTTGTGAAACAATGATTTTGTTACGACACTCCTCGACGTTTCTGCCGCGGTTTGTTGTTTTACGCGGTCTGGATGTGACACTGCATTTTTGTGAATATTTAATTTTTTTTTAATGTAAATATATTTTTTATTCATTTAACTTTCGTATGTTGGTTTTTGGATCTCATTTGGCTCGTTTGTGTGCCTCAGAATGCAAGAACCTCTAGGGTGGGACGGAACCCAAAAACACAATCAACCAATAGCACTAGTTCCACCAGAACCAGGATTCAAGGATGTAATGGATTGGCTATCCAGAAGCAAGATTCGTTATGCGATTCAAGAAAATCCAGTCATCTATAACATTCACATTGAAGAATTCTGGACCTCCGCGAAGGTTAAGCCAATAGACAAAGTGAAGACAGTCAATTCTACCGTCAGAAACAAGCTGGTGTTCGTCACAAAAGAACGTATAAGACATGTGCTGAGTCTTGGAGATAACCCTAGAGACCCTTTGAGAATGAGTAAGGAGGATATTTTTGAAGGATTCAGGGGAATGAATTACGTTGGAGACTTCAAAGGCATAAATGAAATAAAAAAAGGGATGACTAGAGACTGGAGATACATTCTTCATGTATTCTCTTTGAGTCTTTCACATCGAAAGGGAGGTTACGATGGTTTAAGCCTAGCTTGGTCTGTGGCAATGCTAAAGTTGTGCAGAAACGAAACATTCAATATAGCCAGGTTGATATTCTACATCATGGTTGACAACGTCGACAAGACAACATGGGTCATGTATCCAAGATTCGTGCAGCTGCTCATCAATGATCAACATCCAAAGCTTCCAAGTGGCAGAGACACATACAAATTCCAACTCCCAACACGAAGATAATCTACGGATTTGATGACAAAAGAATGGGTTATGTTACACTGATTGATGTAAAGAAAAGAAGGATACCCAATTGTTCTCGAAACATACAAGAAGTACAGAAAAGGTGTAAGGGAAGATAAAGCTAAATGAAGGGATGCCGAACAAGATGATGAAGCAGATCCCCAACCAACTGCTAAACGTAAAGATAAAGGGAAGAAAGTTGTTGAAGAGGGGGAATCTAAGAAAAGCAAAAAGACTCACCAGAATCTCAAGAGAATAATGGGAGATAGTATAAGAGTTGGAGCTATTCGCGAGGAGATTGAAAGAATGCAAAAATTGCACGCAGTGAGAGAAGCAGAGAAAAGAGAGAGGCGTATGAAAAGAAGAGAAACAAATGAAACCGAAACACCCGTTGTGGTGACTCAATAAGAGGTACAAATGAATGTTTTTGTTGAAAATTTTCTTGTCGATCCTCAAGAGTCCACTCCGGTCAAGTCACGAGCTAGCAAGAAGAGAAAAGCTGTCGAAGGTTCCTCAAAAGACGCTGAACCTGAATCTGCTCCCTTAGCTTGTGCTCCTCCGCCTCCTCAGAGAAGACCTCTACCATTTCAGGAGCTATTCAATAATTTATCCAAAGAAATTGGTTCTTATCCTACTAAGGAGGTTTGTCTATTTAAGAACTAGGTCAATGACACAAACTTGTTAAAAGAAAATTTCAAAGAATTAAAGAAGAAAAACATAGAACTACATGGTTTTGTGGCTGAAAAAACCAAATTCTTGAGATTTCAAAACTCAGGAATGCTGAAAATGTATGAAATGTTGAAGGAACTGTATGCGGCATCAAATCTTGATCCAAAATACAACGCTGAAGACTTGTTCAATTTTGACAAGTTTAAGAAAGAGGAGGAAAAGCAGAAAGCCGAGGAAGCTGAGAAGAAAAAAAGGAGACTCGAATCAACAATTGATGAAGAAGAAGGGGGAGGCAGTGAGGAAGAGAAGGTCGATAGAACTGAAGGAGGTGAAAAAGTATCCCTGGAACATCCAGAATGGTTCCAGAAGGAACGTGAAAAATTCCAAATTTTTATCAAGTGGTGAAGGTTGATAAGACTGGCATTACTCAAAGAAACATCGGATGGAAATACTGTGATTTGAAAGGGATGTTCATTGTGAAGAGAAAAGGCGGGGTAATTCAATACTTCAGAATAGGTCATGATATGATGTTATTCCCAGCATGGGATGCTCGCGATTTGGGAAAGCTAGAAATGATAAATCCAACCAACAACAGCATTGGAGCAGATTTTGAAAGACTTATTCTGCGAGAATGTTTGAGAGGCTTCTCAATCTTCAAGCCTAGACGACCAAGACGAAGAATCTCAAAAACAACAATAGATCTAATCACAGGGAAAGGAAGGGTAAGTTGGGTTATCGATCCAGCAAAGGTAATCACTAGAGTAAAGATACCTCCAGAGCAGCCAGTTACGCTTACGAACTTCAAAAAGTGGTTTTATGATGGAAAAACCAGGCGAAGCTGTAATTAGATCAAACGACAATGAAGACATCAGAATCTTTGATCCGATGAATGTATTTATGTTTTGCTTATCTGACCTGAACATACTCTATGGGCATAAAATACATGTAGGAGCTAGAAATGAATACCTTGAAGAAGGGATGTTATTTCAAAGAGCTGTAGAAAGAGCTCAAGAGAGAAAGAAGGTGATGATGGAAATCATATACCGTACTGAAGAACAAAAGGAGCTTGACGAAGCAACAAAGAAGAAAGAAGCTTAACAATCTGCTGCTTCTCAATTTTAAGCATCAGCTCTAATAGACAAGGATCCGTCATCTGAATCAGAAATTCAAGAAGTACCACCTCCGACTTCATCCACATATGAAATCACAAAGGAGAACCCGCAACAAACTTGTGAAGCTATCGATACTCAAGCCTCAACAACAAAAGATGCAAAAGACTCCTCAGCAAGCCCCAAGGTTCAAGACAAGGAATGAAGACTCAAATACACAACGGTCTAGGGGGATATTGCTAGAACTTTTGAGACCATTGGTATTAGAGTTTAATAGTTTAAGGCCTTTTTGTAATAGTCTAATAGTTAAAGGGGTAAAGCTGTAAAGAATATTAGGGTTTTGTAAAGCTAACACAACGTAATTAACTACCCTGCGTATTATATATATATAGGCTAGGAGTTGGCCAGAAAGTCCAAATTTTCTAAAAAGTGTAAAAAGTCATAAAAACCATAATGTCAACCATAAAACACACCAAAAACCCACAAATAATATGATGAAGATTACTAAAACATCATGTATGTGGGTTTTATGCTGTGTTTTAGATGTTAAGGCTCTGATTGTGGAATGACAAATATTATTGTGTTTTATGTTGTTTAGCATTGTGTGTTTTATATTCATAGTTCTACGATGGGGCGTTTGAAGTTTTTATGGACTATTAGAGTTTGAATATAGTGTTTTAGTAATATTCATTCTATTATTTGTGAGTTTTAGGTGTGTTTTATGCCTGAATTTATTGTGTTTTATGACTTTTTACACTTTTTAGGAAAAACACATTTTCCGTAGGAACCCCACTCTATATATATATATATGGGATGGATCATGAGAAAACTAGTTTAAATGAGAAAACCAAAAAACTAACTAAAAAAGCCTAAAAAAACATACCAAAATATAATTTTTTTACAATTTTTTTATTAAAAAATCGCTATTTTTATACATGAAAAAAAAATTCAAAAAAAAATTGTACTGCACATGTGCACTAATATGGAAAGCCTAAACCACTTAACCCACCCCCACCGATACCCCCTAAAAACCTAAACCCCCCACCCCTAAAAACCTAAATTCACCCTCCCACCAAAAGCCTAACCCCCCCCCCCCACCCCCAAAAACCTAAACCCCCCACCCCCTCCCGAAAACCTAAAACTAAACCCTAAACATAAACCCAAAAAAAACCTAAACCCCCCTCCCCCACACCCAAAAACCTAATCCTAATCCTAAACCTCCAAAAAAACTAACCCTAAAAGCTAAACTAAACTCAAAAAGCTAATTTTAAGCATATAATGCACATGTGCAGTACACGTATAATGCACGTGTGCAGTACAAGTTTTTTTTTATGAAATTTTTTTATATATATAAAATAGCGATTTTTTGTAAAAAAAAAAAAAAATGGTATGTTTTTTAGCTTTTTGTAGCTTTTTTTAGTTAGTTTTCTAGTTTTCTTATTTATATGTAGTTTTCTCATGATCCTCTCCCTATATATATATATATTTGTGAATAACATCTTCATAGTGAACTGTGTGAACTAATCATGATCATTGATTTCCTTTTTAGTTGTTAAGGGTAATATTGTAATTATACAATAAATTATTTTTAAATCTTTATTTTAATCATTGAATTTCAGTTACACTTTTAATTTTGGTAGTTTTCTTAAATTTCATAATTATCTTCTCCATCTCTCTTAATTTAAAATAATGGATTTTTTAGTTGCATGTTCATGCAAGAATGGATTATTTACAGAACGTTTGATTACATATTTTTTTTAATTTTTGGATTAAATATTCAATTTTTTTACAATTGCACATCCATGATTATTCTTCATGTACTCATCATGAATCTTGTGTGATAACGTACACTTGTTCTGAAAATAGGTGTGATAATGTACATATGTGTATATACGTGTTAAGAATATGACTTGTTAATGTACATATATGTATATATTTGTTGAGACTGTTATGTACACATATGTATAATGTTGAACAATCATCTCAGATACTTGCTATACACATATGTACCATGTTGAAAAACCATATCATTAACTTCTTTTTTAAAGTATATTATGAATGTACATATGTGCACATTACAAATCGGACATATACACTTAAAGAAGATGATCGGACGGAACAATATTTGATGATGTACATATATGTATATACGTTTTTAAATTGTGAATACGTATAATACATATATGTACATTCACTTCTACGGTGTTTTTAATCATGTTCTAGATAGAACAATATGTCAATGGTTATATTTTTTAGAATTAAAAAATTAGTTAATTGGTGAGAGAAAAAAATGTGAGAGAATGTAGTTAATTATTTAATTGGAGAGAGAAGTACTTAAAAATTTACCTTTATACCCATTTCATTTATTTTTTACATATAAATAATTACAAAACTGTCATTATTAAAATTTCTAAGATCTAAACAATTAATGGCTCAGATTAGTTCACACAGTTCACTCTCAACCTAATGTTCACTCTAGAACCTTACCTTATATATATATATATATATATATATAGGGGAAGGTTCATTTGAGAAGAAATTTAATGTGAGAACAATAAGAAGAAAGGGCATATTAGTAAAATGTTATTTCATTTATAACTCATATCATTAATTTTTCTCTCTTTAATTAATTAGTCAACCAAAGATTAATTATACTACATATAATCTGCAAAACCTACACATATCAAAATTTTCCTACATGTACCCTACACGTTATAGAATTTTATCCTACACATTCGAAATTTATCCTACACACCTCGAAATATATCCTACACAACTCGTAATTTATCTTACACAACTAGTAATTTATTCTACACTTTAAATTAAGTTGTTTTTTTAATTTGAAAAAAACTATATATTTTGAAAAGGAGTTACAAATTTAATTTAGCTAGTTATTAAAGGGGAAGAATACAAATTAATTATTTATGTAAGTTTACCAATATACCCTTATATTAAAATTAAATACAAATATTAAATGAAGTAAAATAAAGCATTCTTATTGGTTGAAACTTCTTCTTACAAAAAAATTCTTCTCATTTGAACCCTCCACTATATATATATATATATATAGGATTAGGTTCAAGAGTGAACACTAGTGTAGCTTGCGAACTAAGTGAACTAATCCTGGCCATACACGTGTGTAGATCAATGGCCAGGATTTGTTCACTCAGTTCGCAAATACACTAGTGTTCACTCTAGAACCCCACCATATATATATATATATAGGCTAAAGATAAAAAGAAAACCACTTTTATTGAGAAAACTCGGGAAACTCAAAGCTCCCGACTTTTTTTTTTTTGAAAAAATTACCACACGTAATATACATGTTTTTAAGAGTTTTGGGCAAAAAAATCGAAAAAGCGCCGAGTAGATATTTTAAAAAAAATAAACAAGTTTTGGTGTAACATATGTTAAATTCGCTGAACATATGTTACACCAAAACTTGTTTATTTTTTTAAAAAATATCTACTCGGCGCTTTTTCGATTTTTTTTTTGCCCAAAACTCTTAAAAACATGTATATTACGTGTGGAAATTTTTTCAAAAAAAAAAGTCGGGAGCTTTGAGTTTCCCGGGTTTTCTCAATAAAAGTGGTTTTCTATATATCCTTACCCTATATATATATATATATATATATATATATATATATATATATAGGGTTAGGATTTAGAGAAAACGGTGAAAAATGTGTGAACGGTGAGAACGCTTATGGATCATCCGATCAAAACAATCCATGGACTAGATTGCGCGGTGGCGTTTTCGTAAATAACATCAATTTTATTATGTGGGACACGCTTCATTAAGGGTAAAATGGTCTTTTACCGCTCATATTCAAAACGCCATCAAATGATAAAACACCATACAAAAAAATGCCCAAAATTAGTAATAAAACACGTTGGATATTACAGGAAGATGAAACAACACAATAACTGAATTTCAGTTATTAGCATTTATTAGAAGAAATTCCCTCCTAAATTACGTGCCAAAAACATCATTATATAAACAAAGGTAAAACATAGCTTCCATAATCACTTCCAATCTATCCATTTTCTGCAAAAAAACATCGTTAACCAAAAACGCCAACTTAACCAAAACGCCAAAAATGGCAACAATCGTTTCGTGGAGATACACTCTGGGAATCAGGCGATACGTCCTCCATTTTGACAACAGAAGGATGGTGTATGTTAAGATGGTCAGGGCAATTCTGAAGATGGAAGAAGAGATACAGAGGCGAATCTTATCCATTGGCATCACTCTAGAAAACGAATGCCATGAAACGTATATGCTTATGAAAGCATTAACCAGCAAATTTGGACCAATCAAAGGAGATGTGAAGCCAGTCCCTGTCATGACATCATGGCGTTTTGATGATGAAACAGACATGGTGACGGTTACATACGACAGCGGAGAGCAGGAAGTCTACTGGCTAGAGAACATCATGACAAAGCAGCGTCTGGGTTTCATGGAAGAATTGCATAACGCCACTTGTACCAACACAGAAATAGACTCAAAATTGGAGTTAATGTAAGACATGTTCAGGTGGAGGCTTCAGAATCTTCAGGAACAAGAAGCTGATGAAGGTGAATGTGATGACATGGATGAAGATCCAGATGAAGACTCCGAGGAGGAAGAAGACGACACAAGTGATGGATACTATTCGGATAAAGTACCTTCTGACGAAGGATTTTAATTTTTTTCCTCTTTTTTTTCTTCTATGTAATCTTTTTTTTAAAGATAATTAAATGATATATTTCTATCTTTATTAGCAAAACGCAAAAAAAATACTAAAAATGGTTAACCCTAACAGAACGCCAAAAATAACAAAAAATATTTTTCCTGCTTAATATTTTATTTACTCCGTTATTGTATTTTGTCATGTTGGTCTGCATAACGCCATTTAAAAAAAACGCCAAACTTAGAAGATGGGACGTCTATAACCTATAAAACTGATAAAAGCTAATCAACATAGTAAATACAAAAACAGTAACTGAAAAGACAGTTACTTTATTACTATCATTTATTACAATATAAAGTCACGCCTAAACTACGGGCCAAAAAACTCCTATAAGAGAGGGGTCTATACACAATGAAATTAATCACACCCAGAAAACACAAAAACGCCATATCCTCTAGAAACTACTCCCTTTAAAACGCCACAGATGGCAAAGCTTTCACTGAAATGGATCCTTTTTCTGAGGGGGTTAACTCAATAATATTTTGCTGAATAAGATAGACAAATATTCAAAAAAAAGAGACTGATGACAGTGATATGCCATCATGTGAGCTTTGTTCTTGATGATTATATGCATGGAATAAAGGGATCAACACAAGTGTAAAATGCTATTTTGGACTCCATTATTACAAATAGCATCAAGCAATAGTTGATCTTTAATGACATGCCACCAAACAAGAATGTCACACCAAAAAACAGGATGCCACTAAGCAACTTCTTCAGAAAAAGATGGGGTTTATGAAGGAAAGTTGGCATCTAGCTAAATTATTCAAAAAATGTTCAAAACGCCAAAACAAATTCAAGAAGGAAGAGGCTAATGACATTGAAGATTGGAAAGAAAAATTAGCTTACCATTTTTTATTATTTTTGTTTTCATTTTATATTGTATTGATATCAAGTTATATGTTGTTTTGTTATCTAATTCTCTATAAATAAAATACATTATAATATAAAACGTCAAAAACTACAAACACCAAAACGCTAGTAGAATGAAAACTGGGAGAACAGCTGCTGGCAAAGCACCTTGTAAAAGGGTATTAAAACACCAAAAGAAAAATTGGTCTTATTTTAATCTTATGCAAATATTAATGACTCGTAGTGAATTATTATACAAAACGCCACAAATGCCAAAAAAAAAATTAACCAGAAAACGATATAACGCCAAAAAATTATATATGTGACACAAAAACAATTAATTCAACGCCAAAAAGTTTAATAAATACAATTAACGCCAAAAAAAACTTAGACGCCAGAAAATATTATACCGCTTTGTGAAAATAAAAGAAGAATGAAAAGACAAAAAAGCCCCTCCGCCCTTCTCTATGCCGCGGGACACGTGTTGGGCCAAGATGCGTTCTCACCGTTCTCACACTTTTGAGTGTTTTCTCCCGAACCCGTTTCTATATATATATAGGATTAGGATCAAGAGTGAACAACTTCTTGAGAGTGAACTTAGTGAACTAATCTTGGCCCTTGATCATTTTTTAGATTAAAAGGGTAAGATTGACATTACCCAAGTATGTTTAATTAAAATCCCTTAATTTTCTCATCTCTTAACTCTCCCTCTCTCTCATTTTTAATTATTTCTCCATTATTTTTTTTTATCCATAGATTTTGTTTTAATTTTAGCTTGAATATTGTTTTTCTTTTATTATCCGTATATATAGATATCATAATACATTGTTTTTAACTTTTTATAATTTTCAATAAACATTAAAAAATTTCTCTGAGATTGAAATTATAATTATTTTTGGGCATTAATTTTTTTTTCTGAATAAGTGATGAAGTTATTTATTTTTGCATACATGTGATATGTTTCATTTTCATTAATTTCATAATTTTTATATGAATCTACTCGTATGCATGCCTAATATACTATATGTTGTTAATATACACATATGTAACCATTTCTGAATATAATACACGGATGTATAAACGACTGTACACATGTGTATAAACTAACAGCTGTGTATCTTGTATAAACTGATAGTTGGCGAGACTGTACACATGTGTATAAACTAACAGCTGTGTATATTGTATAAACGGATACTAACGAGACTGTACACATGTGTATACACTAACAACTATGTATCTTGTATATACGGAAATTAGCGAGATTTTAGGGATTTTGATTATATTGTTTAATAAATGCAATTTACAAAAGACACAAATACCCTTCTGTCATTTATTTTAAAGGGGAGTTAAAACATTATAATTACAATCTTGTCATTGTTTAAAAATCTCTAGATGATACAATCCAATGGTCCAGATTAGTTCACACAGTTCACTCTCAACCTAGTGTTCACTCTAGAACCCTACCATATATATATATATATATATATATATATATATATATATATATATATATATATATATATATATATATACACTAGTCACTTACCCGCGCGATGCGACGGGAGTGGCGATTTACAATAGGATACTCGTTTACCGTTAGTTTATCCGTCGTCTCGTGATATATTGTATAGTACTTAAGTTAGTTTTCTTATTCGTGATATGATGGCACTGGTTTTTCTGTTAGTTTATCGATTCTTTGGTGATATACTCGGATAATTTTTTTTAGCTGTAGATTCGGCATGATCTTCTATAAGAAGAGTACAAAACAAGGAAGTAGATGTAATTAAAAACAAGAAGAGTTTAAAACAGTCAAGTAGCTGGACAAAACAATAAAAACAAAATGCGGGGAGTCTCTTGTATCTCTTCCTGTTTTACCAATACATCCGTTCGCTTATGACTTTCTTGTATCTTCTCCTCTACTGTACCGGATTTCGACACATAAAAAAATGTTAGACGCTTACAGGTGCTTTAAAATAGTAATTAAAAGGTAATTTCTGGAAGCAAATAAGGCACAAAATCTACTAACTTACCTTCGTTTTGATACGTATGCGATTAATTAATCACGCAACACTTCCTGGTAGACAACATTTGATGTGTAAACTCCGCGTTGTTTGAATTCTTTGGCGAGATGTACCAACACCTTCGTACTTTGTCTTGAAATCCCTCTTGATAACGCGACATAAAGTTGTCCATGTGAAAATACAGAATCCGGTAGATAAATACCAACGTTCGGAATTGTTTGACCTTGAGCTTTATTAATCGTCATGGAAAAGCTAAGTCGAATTAGAAATTGTTTTCTTTTCAGCTTGAATGGGAACATGTCATCTTCAGAAAGGGTTAGAGGGATTCTTGGCAAAAAAACTCTTTTTCCGGCATGTTAACCGACTGCAATTTCCGCATCAATAACATTTCGCATGAAACCCTTACATATCAACCGCGTGCCATTACACAGGCCATGTGATGGATCGATATTACGTAACAATATTATTGGGCATCCAATTTTTAAACGAAGCTTATGAGGCGGCAAACCACTAACATTTAGCGAGTTAGAGGGTTTGAATCAGGAAGGTTTAAATGGCGGCAAACCGGACGAAAAGGGTTTCTAACTTCAGGGTTTGAAGTTAGAGGGTTTGAATCAGGAAGGTTTAAATGGGGACGGGATGATCGTCCATGGTTTGTTGATCCTAGTGGTTCAACGGGAATTGGATAACCACCACCCATACCTCTCAATTGATATGTGTTTGGAGTGATTTGTAAACTGAAAAATACAATTTTGATTGGATATAAAGATCAATTTTAAAGGAAATAAAAATAGTTTGGTTAAATATTAAAAAAAGGATTGTGTAAACTGAAACATACAATTTTTATTGGATATAAAGATCAATTTTCTTACCATGTTAAAATTTAACATCAAAGTAAACTGAAACATAAGGATTGTGTAAACTGAAAAATACAATTTTTATTGTAACATTTTTAACATCAAAGTTAACTCAAATGTTTATTGGATTTATATATTTTTTTTTTTGACCAAAAGAAATGGCAGTTCGGATCATCAGTTAATTATCGTGTTTTAAACAACTCATTATTCGATTGGGACCCGAAAACAACAAAATATGAACGGGATGGGACGGAACCGAATTCGAATAACAATTTTAAATCCAGGTTGCAATTAGCCCACGTAAAATACAAAATCATTCGAAAATAATTTTATGAAGCGACACAAACTAAATGGAGAGTCTCAGTAGTGTTCCCCTAGGTCTTCAATTTTCAGTTTTTTTTGATGCTTTTGTGTGTTGTAATGGTTGTTCTCTAGCATAATTTGGCCAGGACAAATGGGCGTGTTGTTTTCTGCTTGTTATTCTTCCCCTCTTAGCAACTTGCTAAGCCCTAAGAGTGGGATGTTTATGGTTGAATAAAGTAGTTTTGTTTTTCTTTCAAAATCTATATATTAAAAGATCAGCCGGAATCATTTTATTAAATTAGTGACAAATGAAAATTTAAAATCATATTTTGTTAAAGTGTAACGTGTTCTTGGATTATACCAATTTAATAGTAATATATACTGTAATATGTGAAAAGGAAAAAGAAGTAATGGTAAGGGTAGAGTTATTTTACCAATTTAACATTGATACAAAGTTTAACCCAAAAACTTGATAAAACAAACATATGAAGATTAATTAAAAAAATGGAACTGTTTTTGCCCCTCGTCCCACATCGATTATCAAGTAGGGTGAATGAGGATGAATGAGAGTTATAAAAGGAAAAGAAAATATCCCTAACGTATAGTTTTATTGCCTATATGGTCATTTTTTTGTTGAGCTTTTAGCCTGATGGTTATAGTTTTGATTTTTAGTTAAATATATATTCTTTTTTTTAACAGCAAAATATATTCAATATTCAACATTAAGTGTACAATAGAAGATATGGATATGAGCAGGGATTTTCATTGGATTTTACAACTAAAACACCATTTTAGTAAATATTTTTGAAACAACACCATTTTAGTAAATATTATTTCTACCAACACTCTTTTAGGAAAAAACTCAAGATTCAAGCAAAAAGGCTGCACATGTCATTTCTCACATCATTTTTAAATGTTTATAACATTTTTTATACGTGATTATTTAAACGTATATACTATTGATATACTTCGATCTGGGGAAAAAATGAACTAAGTATTGTATGAACTTGACAGTTTATGGTGTTTTTATGGCATTTTTATAGTGTTTTTACCCAGTCTTAAAAACATCATAAAATACTACATAGAAATACACAGTTTCAAAGACATCATAAAAAAACTTTAAGCTTTGGGCCAAAGTTAAAAAAAAACAAAACCCAGAAACAAATAAGTTTTTTTCATTCAACATAGAAATAAAGTCTATACTTAACATTTATTTTACAACACATGTAAACTAAAATAATACATGTTACAAAACAAACAGATGTATAAGGCCACGGTTAAACAATACAGATGCAAAATACGACAGTTAAAAGTGAAAAAAGTAACCAAGAAATGTGAGAAAACTTACAACAATGCAAGAGCCTGATGTAAAAAGCCGAAAAAAAATGTAAGACCTTGATGTGAAGAGCCGAGAAACAACGCAAGACCCAGACGTTTAGAGTATTGATTGATATTCTGAAATCGAAGTAAAATAGAAGATGTTAGGTTGATGTTTCGAAGGTTTGATGTAAGATTCAAAAGTAGGATGAAGTTCAACGCAAGACTTACAATTTGAAGGTTTTATTATCTAAGTTGAGTGCTTGTAGATAGTGCTTGTAGAGTTGTGATGAATGTAGTTGAATTTATAGACTTCCAAGCATGCTTCCTTTCTGACAAATCCGAACAGTCTTTGCTTTTACAGCTGTATGCGAACAGTCAGTCTGGTCAGTAAAAAAATCTAAATCTAAAAGGATAGCAGTAAATCTTTTGGATTCTGACAAGAGTTGGTTTCTGAAAAAGGTTTCTGAAAAGTCTTTCTGAAAGGTTGTCAACTGTTCAATTTTTTTGTCATAAAAAAGCTAAAACAATTTTAAATTATTGTTTTAGTAATAAAAATTTTGAGTTAAAAAACAAACCATTAGGGCTCATAAAAGTGGTGGCCATTTCAACCTAACTATGAAGGGGTTGATTTGGGTTTTGTTTATTCATAACATGTTAAATAATTACAATTTAGGAAAAAAAAAACTAAAAAACATGTCCAAACTTGTCTAAAGGGTTCATAAGAAAAGATAACTAAAAAATGAATATGAATTTTGAACTTTAGAAGGGTTATATGATTTAAGAAATAATGCTATACTGTGGATTAAGAAATAATGCTATACCTCGGCCCGCCTCTTTGCTTGTTCTGCAAGTTCCGACAACTCCCTATAGTCGCTCTTGTCGTTCAAGATATCGTTTGCATTTGGTGCTTGGAGAACATGCAAGGTGCGGTGTGCGTGGCCCATTGGGCTTCCTCTCTCCGCGTCCATAGTCCTTCTTTGAGGTGAAAGCGGTCTGGATTAAAAAAAAGTTGTGATTGTAGTAATAAGTAGTATAATGTATTAATGTTGATTAGTGTAAATGAATATGATTAACATTTAACAAACGGGCTTACCCTTTTTTCGATCATACTGTCCCAAGCCTTGCCACTTCAACTGTAACGGAGTTATTCAAAAAGTTTATTAAAAAGAGTTATCATTTGATGCAAGTGCAAAGTTGTTTAGAGTTTTAACCTGATTCAGTGTCGGTTTCGACTTGCGGTGGGTTCAATCGCCTAAGGTTTTCTATGCTTTTTAGGGGGGAAATGGGCGCTTCTCTCCACAGGGCATACAAAACACAGGTTATTGGCGGAAGCCCGCCACATTTAACATATAAAGTTTTTTTATATGTTAAATATGGCGGGCTGCCGCCAATAACCTGAGTTTTGTATGCCCTGGGAGAGAAGCACCCATGTTCCCCCTAAAATGCAAAGAAAACATCAGGGTTTGCTTGAGTTGCTGGTAGTTTTCCCACTGCATTTAGAAACCATAAATAATATAATATATATGTTAAAGAGAATTATATAATTGTCATTTAGCTGTCATCGCAAATAACAAATAGATTTTTTTAGCAAGTTGGACATTATTAATACCTTTTTTCCAACTTGAGAATAGTATAGTTGCCAACTGCAAACCTGACCGATGGCAGCAACGACATCAGCAACAAATCCTCCAAACATCCCATAGATTCTTACCCAGCATCTGAAACATTTAAAAATTTTAATTAAAATAAACAGCAAATTGCAAGCATAGTAATCAATTCAAGTTTTATACACCGATAAAATCTTCGAAATCAAATATAAAACTTCCACACAATAAAAAACATGATACTTTTAACATGAGAAATAAGTCACATGGGTGACCGAGTACTTACCAAAGTCATGCCAGTAACTTTCGCCTTCAATGCATCTGGTGATTCTAGCAAATGCAACACCTCCGTTTGGTCCATCTCCAAAAGCACCTTAGCTGGTCCACCAACGGATACAGATTCTTACCCAGCATCTGAAACATTTAAAAATTTTAATTAAAATAAACGTCAAAATAGTAAAGTCAAACTTGTAGCGGAGATATATACTGTCCTCTGTTGATCTGGTGATGCGTTAGCAAGAGCGGAAGCCAACGCTGTAATAGGCATTGGTTGTGGGATGGGAGCCGCGGCATCGCGTGGAAGCATGCCGCCAACGCCAGCCATCTCGTAAGGTACGGGAAGCATTCCACTGCCGCCACCTGCCGCCATATTTGCACCAGCCTTGTTCCTAGCTGGTCCACAGTACATACGTCTTCTTGGAACCATCTGAGAAACATCAATCAATCACAAAATTATTATCAAAACAGTTAATGTTCACTCAACAGTAAAACTTAGAGTTGTATTTCTACAAGTTAAAAAAGTTTAAAAAACATCCCGTGCGGCTAAAAAAGTTAAAAAAACTGGGTCACGTCAGTTATCTTTGATCCATGAACAACAGTATTCGACTGCAGTTGTCAAGTAAAATTTTCAATAAGACAGGTCACAAAAAAAATAAAAATTACCAAATCATACCTCAAATTCCACAGGGGACACTCCACATGTAATCACATTATGTGTGGGTAACGGGTATTGTGGTAGTTTCTGCAATATATAAATGAGATTTTGTATATTATTTTGGTTTTAGTTGGATAAGCGATTAAAAGATATATCATCAGAAAGTGAATTACCAGGTGGAAAATTGCTAGGGACCCGGCCTCCCGGACTGGAAGAACTCGGTGTGGTGACTTTTTTAACAATAAGAAGGAACTTGGGGCACCATTCGCCATCCAGAAACCTGCACCAATTTGGGAAAACAAGTCAATGCACTATTAAATTAAACAAAACCTCAATCTTCCTTCATATATAAACAATCCTGTGTTAATAGATTCGACCATTGTGCCCAACAAACCTAATAACTAAACAAAATAGAAGAGCTAGTTCATTTGGTACAAAAGGGAAGTGCTAGTTCATGTGGTACTTGTTGAACTATTAGCCTTACGAGAAATATATAAAAAAACTGAAACTTGAACAAAACAAAGAACCAATGTAGAATTCAGATTTAAAAAAGCGATTTATATTTCATTACAGTTAACAGTTTACAAAACCAATCATGTTGATAACTTTTGAACTCCCTTCATTTGGGTTGGCCGATTATGGTGACAACAGATTAAACAGGTAAACCAGATCAAAGGTTTGACATGATTTTCTGTATAACTTACTCTTGCTTCCAAAATCACATGCAATTACCAAAACCCATAAAATGTTTATTAAGAGCCTCATAGTTTGTTAATGTTGCAAGTCAAAAAAAGACAAAAGTATAACAAATTTTACTTTAAATTAAATTTTAATACAACAGCATATATATAGAGTTTTATCTATTCATCACTACAAGCAGATTTTTAAAATTGGTTAACCGGTCAGCACAAAAACAAAATCATGTAAGAAAATCGCAAAAGTGATATAGAAAACAAAAGGGACTGATCTGGCCTGCAAAGGTAGTTAGCCTCACTAACCCAGACTATTAGTTCTCACCTTGGAGACAGCTTTTCCTAAGTAGTCTGAACCCTCATCTCTTAAATCATAAGCTTTATAGACACCTGCAAGATGATAACTGTATGCACAAATACACAACATCAAAAGGTTGTACCAAATAATGCTACAAAGACATCAATTAAGACAATTTGTTTTATTAGAGATACAAATCTTACCTGTTGAAGTGCCGCAAGAAATAGTTGCTCGACCAGTCGACCCCATGTATGATGTACCACTTGTTCAAATACAAAACAGCTAGAGCAAGTTCCGTTCTCGCAACATCAAGAAAATAATCAATCAAACAGCAATAAATGTCCTTCCAAACTCGTACAATTCCACAAATCTTCAAGTGTAACCATAATATTTCATTAACAGTCAAAAGTATTGATTCAACAAAAGAAGTAAATTGTACATAATCATGAGGAAGCGATAACTGTTTCCCTGTCTCTTTAAGCAGTCGCTCCAGCTCAACATCTACAGACGCCATAACCTCGCACTAGCAAAAAAACCACAGTCAAAGAAACCGAAAACCAAATGAAATCTCCCTAAAAAAAACACAAAACACATAAAAAAGCCTATAAATTTAAACAAAAATCAAGAAATCTTGTAAATAAACCCTAGACTTGTAAATAAACCCTAGAAATCTACTTACAAAGAACAGAGTGCTTGTTGTGCTATTCTAGAGAGAAATCTACTACAAATAAACCATAGATCTGGCCAGATCTTCCACCCACAAGCACCATCCCCACAACCAAACGGAAGATCTGAAACATTACCCAGATTAGATTCAAATAACAAAAAAATAATAATAAGAAGATATGGTAAACAGAAAGGTACCCTACAGTCAAACCAGTAGATCTGGTGTCAGATCTACTGAGATAGTGTCGGATCTTGAAGCCACCGGGAAAGAAGCCATAGAAATCGATCTGGTGTCGGATCTGGTGTCGGATCTGGTGTGGAATCTGCTGAGATAGTGTTGAATCTTGAAGCCACTGGGAAAGAAGCCATGAAGCGATTGTTGGAGTGGAGAAGGGGAGAAGACGGTGATGGCGACGACCGGTTCGATGGATGAAAGGTGGAGGAGCGGTGGAGGATCGATGGATGAAATGAAGGTTAGGGTTAGGGTTTGTAGAGAAAGGTGGAGCGTCTGGATGGATGAAACGAATTTTGTGGTTTAGATAGAGTGATAGAAAATTTATATTGGATCCATCAAAGTAAAACGGGTCAAGTTGATCCGGGTAAGATCCATGCGGCTATACAGCATGTGTTGAAAAGAAGTTTTCAACACTTTGTGCTTAAATGCTTGTACAATGGGCTTCAAATGGTTGTACATTGGCAAATGACCATTCTTGCCCTTCCTATATGCTTAATGAAGTAGTGTGTATATATATATATAGGAGAGAGTTTAAATGAGAACACCCATCTTTTGTGAGAACACTGAGAACAATTCTCAGCCAATCATTTATGTTCCCTATTTTTTAGTCAAAAGGTTAAATTGGTAATTATACAACCCAATGAATTAGACCTCCCAGGCTCCCAGTCAAATCGCCATACCCCAACCTTGCCTGAAGCTTAAAATCATCGACGTTGTCTCCAATCACTGGAAAAGTCAACCAGCCATGATTCAAAATACATCACGAGCAATCATGACACTCCCTAATCTCTGATGAATTCATTCGATTTTTCAATTTCATACATTACTCTGCAACTAAATAGTTGTAGTTTTATGGTTTTCAGAGACGGATAAACATCAGCTACTTCTAATTGCTTCATATGCGACTACCAAAACCCTATCTTTGAGAATTGTGCATCTGTGTGGTATGTACGCTATTTCATGTCTCTGCTTTTTATACAAACACACTGTAATATGATAAGTACAGAATCATAAAATTACAACGCACCCTTACCATACATGCTTCAGTTTTGGTTCTAGGGTTTAGTGATATTTCCCTAGAATAAACGAAGAATAGCACCCTATTTCAGTGCTAACCCACTTTTTATACAGTTATACTAGACTAATAGAATTACAAAATTTAAAAGAGCTAGTTTCGTGTTATGGTGGTAAGGATTTGTACATAACAAACTAAGAAGGTTACACTTGTTTGACTATTAAATCTATTAGTTTTCAGTTGCAAAATTGATATGATTTTGATGTCTATTTAATACCATTGCATTTGCCTGTTTTATAAGATCTATAGTAGTGTACTTTGGGAATTGTCCATTTCATGTGCCAAGGTTTTAAATAAGTTCTATACAATTATACTGATTCGAGTCCGTTTATCAGTTTGTAGTTGTACTTTGTACTACTCAGCTTTGAGTCAGATTTTGAAAATACTTCTCTTTTTGGGTCTAGGCTAGAGGTGCACAACGAAGCCGATTTGGGTTACGGAACTGGTTGATAATTCGAAACCACTCCAGTCCATAAATCAATTTGGGGGTAATTGGATTGAAAGCAAACTGAACAGTTGGTTTATAATGGGTTTGAGAACTGCTTTATTTAATCCCGTTTGAAACGGTTAAAACTGAATCGAATAGGGTGAGGACTAATTTGATTAGTATTATGTCATTTGTTTGATTTTGTCTTTTACTATATTTCATTAATACACACAAAGAATAAGAGAATTACACTCTTATTTATAATTTTAGCATTAAGTCCTTTATTTGTGTTTTATGTGAGTTAACTAATACTGTTGCATTTGCCTAATAATGTGTCCACTATTTAGGATCCTTCGGCTCTAGTATAACTACATTATGACCTGTTGTGTGTGTTTGCCTCTTGCATATCCTTTTTTATCCCGAAGTGTAATGTCGCATTGCTTTCTAAATTTTGACTTAATGCAATTCCCAACCTCAAACGCCAGAAGATATAGACCATCTTAAAGAGGAACAAAATCTCATACACATTCTTAACTTGCAGCAAGATTGGGTCATTATATACTATGGTTGTTCACAAATCTCGCGACTCGCAGCTCAACTCATAACTCGCTCTTAAAAAGCTTGAAAATATATCTATAAAAACTCGATTTGAAACGACGTAAGTCAAGCCGACTCATTTTGTAACCAATCCGAGCTCGGCCCAGGCTCAGCTCGTTGGCTCGTGCTTAGGCTTGTTTAACGTCGATCTCGAGTCGAGCCAAGCTACCACGTTTTATTTTGAGCTCAAGCTCAAGCCAACCTTGGCTCGACTCGGCTCGACTCGTTTGCAGCCCTATTTTATATGGAGAAATGGATTTAATGTTGATTGTTTTGGTAGAATTTGGAGAGTTAGTGATGATAACCGTTTAAAGAAAATAATTTTATGTAGGAAATTATGAGATATTTTGTAGTTCTAATACTATTTAAAATATTATGAACTCGTGATTCACGTAACTATTCCTAAATTTTCAAATTGATCCCTTGACTGTTGCTTACCCTAACATCAATTTTGGTGGTGTTTGGTATTGCTTATTGCATTTGATATAAGAACAGACTGTTTTGAGTGTGTTTGGGATTGCTTTTTTTCTAAAAAAATAAAACAAATAAACAATTTTAGTATACACTCCCAAACACACGTGAATCTTTAGAGCTTGATTTGTATATGAGAGCCATATGGCTCGTTTTACGCTTCCAGCCCCTTAATAAATCTTGTTTTCAATTTCTGGTTTGATGAGTTTGGACATAGGCAGTTAAAGGCTCAAGACGCAAAAGCTAAGCGTGTCAGCTAGGTGCAAGACGCTTAAAAGACCCACATCCATTCCATGCCATTTTTAGTTGTTTTAGATTTGTTTTCAGCTAGTTCAGCATGTTATTGGCTTGTTTAGGCTTGTTTTTGGGTTGTTCAATGCGCCTTTGCGCCCTGTTGAAGGCGGTTTTGCAGCTTTGCTGCACCTTACCTAGGTTTAGGACCCAAATTCAGAGTCATTGCTGGTGATTTTACAGTTTTTGTGGGTCCCAATAAATGAATACTCGAGACTACTACTCATGTTCGCTTGATCTACGAAGTAAAGAAGATGAAACCCACAAAAAAAAGAAAGAATGAACAAACACGGGTTAAAGATGAGATCTAAATAATCCGTGTGCTTTTTAATGGTATCCTCGATCATAATCTTGTACGATAAGCTCATTTTACACATAAAAATCAGGTAATCATGTGTTTTTTTTTCTTGCAGCTAATAGCCGAAGATTTAGTGGCTGATATGGGTTTATTTTATTGTGGGTCTAATGAAGATCAGATTGCTGGTGTAGTAACTCCTGCAGACTATGGTATGAAGAGGGGGTTTTTCAGGAAATATGGCCCAACGAAAAGGAAGTGGTTATTTTGATGTTTCGAGGCAGAATTTTGGGCCTCAACAAAGCCATATTATTAACACAAAAAATTCGTTTGAATCGCTTCAAGTGGAGGATGATTGTTTTGATACCGAGTATGGGTTGTGGGAAAAAGAAATGTTAATGGTACGAAAATTTTACGAAACAAATACACAACCTCCGGATGATGTATTTTCTTCATGGTCGGAGAAATTGAAGGCCTATTATATGATGCTCACAAAGTTTGACCCGGTTAAGGAAGCTTTGATTGAAACAAATGTTGAAGATGAATCCGAAACGGATGAGTCGGCAAGAGACATCGCTCGAGGAGTTTAGCTTTTATTTTATTTTCTTGTTTGTTATTTGATGTATGTTGGTTCTTGTTTGTGTTCTTTTTTGAGGTTTGGTGCTTGGCGAGGGGCCTTGGCCGAATGCTCTTTGTTTGTAATCTCGTTTTGAACATCATTAATAAAAAGTTTGCCCGGGGGATTTCCCTCGTTTCCAAAAAAAAAATGAAGAGGGGGTTGCTATACGTAATACATAAACAATAATGATGTGGTTTTCATGTACTAGCCTTATGTTAAGAAGGGGCATAACCAACAAAAAAAAATTGTATTTATTACATATTGGTGTATCATTTGTAGTATAACATGCAAACTCGGTTGTTTTTTCAATGGATATCAAGTCAATTTATAAGTTACCTCGTATCACTAATTACATTGTGTAAGTGTGTGTTTTATATATGAGTAAAATGTCTTAATATCCACTGGATGATCGAACCATGTTAACATTATCTTCAATTCGTTATCTATTATGATTGGCACATGTGTAAAACTCTATATCTTAACTTTTATTTCTTACATTTTATAATTTACACATGTGGAAACCTTGATATTTATACTTGTTTATTTTATCTATCACGTGTAAACGTTCATATATATGCTTATTTAATTATTATTATTATGATTTACACATGTGTAAACGTTCATATCTATCATTTTTTTAAACTGTTATGATTTACACATGTGTCAACCTTCCTATCTATGCTTATCTTCTTTTTAATATTATGATTTACACATGTGTAAACCATGGTATCTATGCTTATTTTTTACTTGCTTTGAATTACACATGTGTAAACCTTGATATACTTTTTTTATTATGATTTACACATGAGTAAACCTTCATACATACGTTTCTCTTTTTAAATGTATGTTTTACACATGTGTAAACGTTCATATATATGCTTATTTTGTTTACTATTATGATTTACACATGTGTAAACCTTCGTATTCATGCTTCATTTTTTTACTACTATGATTTACACATATGTAAACTTTCCTATCTATGCTATTTTTTTTTACTATTATGGATTACACAGGTGTAAACCTTGATATATGTGCTTATTTTTTAATTGCTTTGAATTACACATGTGTAAACCTTCAAATATGTGCTTATCCTCTTAAACTATTATAACTTTCAAATTTTCAAACCTTAATATCTATGCTTATTTTTGAACTTATATGATTTACACATATGTAATACTTCATATATATGCTTCTTTTTTAACTATTATGATTTACATATGTGTAAACATTCCTATCGTTTATGCATTTTTTTACTATTATGATTTACACATGTGTAAACCTTGATATCTATGCCTATTTTTTCTAATTGCTATGAATTACACATGTGTAAACCTTCATGTATAAACTTATTTTGTTTAACTATTATAATTTACACATGTGTAATGCTTATTCTTTTTAACTATTATCATTTACACATGAGTAAAACTTCATATGTGTGATTTACACATGTGTAAAAATGTATAAAAATTTGTTTAGTTTCATTACACCTTCTTTTCTCAACATTCCTTATGGAAAATAAGGAATCCGCAAGGCAAAAGAATGACTTAAATGCTCCTTTTGCTACTAGGAATGTGAAATGGTAAACATTGGTGATAAAGGACGTCTAGTTACTGGTTTCTGCAAGTAGTTCCTAGAAAATGTATTCGACCATTGAATTAGCCAAAACAAAACCCGACAACATTACAACTTCTTCTCCTAATGTTCCTGGCTGAAATAGTCAGTCCTGATGCGTCTAAGAAGCATCCGTCTTGCTAATCGAATTTGATATCTATTATCACACTTGATTCCATACAAATTCGTATTTTGAAATTATTATCTACTGTCAGTTTCATCCCTTTTGGGATATATTTGATTTATATATGATACATGATGAATATGAAATCGACGCAATTATGTTCATCCATTCGATAGTTGATATTAACAGTAGTGGATATGTTGGTGGTTCCACAAAGGATCGCAATCAGAATTGGTTGCGTTGCTTGCTGAAAATAGTCACCCCACAAGCGTTTAAGCAACGAAATTCGTTGTGTTACTGCTATGGCCGAAAATCGGTGAACATTGATTGTATGATTGCTAGTCGGAAATCGGTGAACGATGGGTTGTGTTGTGAGCTAAGGGGACTGTATGAATAGATCTAATTTATATATGATAAACGATGAATCTGAAATTGACGCGATTCTTTTTATGTAGACATCGTACACATGAAATCGATGAAATTATATTCATCCATTCAAATACGGTAGCCGATATTAATAGTATCGGAGATGCTTGTGGTTCCACCAAAGATCACGATCGAAATTGATTGTGTTGCTTGCCGGAAATAGTCACCCAACAAGTGTTTAAGAGACGGAATTGGTTGTATTGATGCCATGGCCCAAAATTAGTTAACACCGATTGTTTGATTACTGGCAGAAAATCGGTGAACGATTAGCTGGGTTTTGAGCAAAGGGGGCTGTAGGAAGGTGATGATATGTGATTTTACAAGGCTGCTCTTTTTAAGTTATGTTAATAAGATTTTATTACCAATTTTACAATTACACCCCTCTTTAATCTTAGTCTTTAATTGAAATTGATCAATGGATGAAAATAGTTCTCATTGTTCTCACAAAATTCCATGTTCTCAAGATAACCCTCCCCTATATATATATATATACTCCCCTATATATATATATATATAGGGAGAAGATCATGCGAGAACCACCTCTTATTGTGAGAACCGCGAGAACCAATGTGAACACACCAAAAATGCCTAAAAATAGCTAAAAATCTCACAAAATTTTTTTTTTGAATTTTTTAATATTTTTTATAAAAAAATCGCTACTTTTCGAAGCAAAAAAAAAATAGTGATTTTAACATAAAAAATATTAAAAAATTCAAAAAAAAAATTTTTGATTTTTTTTTTGATTTTTTTAGATTTTTTTAGGTTTTTTGGGGGTTTAGTTTTTAGCATTTTAGCTTGGGGGGGGGGGGTTTAGGTTTTTGGGGGGTGGGGGAGGGGGGTTTAGGGTTTTTTTTTTTTGGGGGGGGGGGGGGGGGTGGGGTTAGGTTTTTTTTAGCATTTAGCTTGGGGGAGGGGGGGTTTAGGTTTTGGGGGGGGGGGGGGTGGGGGTTAGGTTTTTTTAGGGTTTTTTTAGTTTTTTTTAGCTATTTTAGGTTATGTTCACATTGGTTCTCAAGGTTCTAACAATAAGGGTGGTTCTCGCATGAGCCCCTCCCTATATATATATATATTTATATATGGATCATCACTCATAGCCATTCCAAGTTTCTTGGACTATTATTGTGTATTCTCCAGATTGTTCTTGTGTTTTGTGCATCAGATCTTTGTATCTAGGCTCTTGATTCGTGATAAACATTATGAGATTCCAAATCAACATTGGGTGATTCACACACATAATCAAGATTCTTCACTTTCTACTTTGGTTTTTTTACTTTCATCGTTCAAACATCTAATCAATAGGTGTTTGTGTGTTTATCAATCACCAACACAGTGATCCGTAGTAATTTTGGGATTCATACTATCTTTAACATACTAATGTTATTTAATGTTATAAGTATACAATAAACGAAGAATGTGGTATAGATTTTGTACGTTTTTTATTGTAAGAATGTGGTATAAATTTTGTAATGGTGTTCTATTATGAGGTTTTATGAAGGCGAATAGGGTATAAATTTCCCCATTATTAACTGAACGAGGTGATAAATAGTCGTTTTCATGAATTGGTGGGATGCACTGTAAAATTTAACACAAACCATCAGACGCATGAACTAAAAACAAGACATGTATTATAAGTTGATAAGGCTGCCATCCATTTAACCCGATTTTTTTGCATGCAAGTACTTGATAATTGCAAAATTACAACAAACAATACAAATTTGTATAAAATAATCAGATTTAAATTATAGATCGTAGTGTTAATTGCTCTTTTGTTTTCCAAATTTAACATAAAATACTGATTTGTTTAAGTTATGACATAATAAGACATTTAAAAATATAAAAGTAAAGTCAGCCCACAAACTCAACATGTCGACCCGTACACAACGTTTTTAGCTAAACGTGTTCACGTATTCGCTTTGAAAATGACATTTAGGAAAGAAAAAAAAAACAACAAAACCCAGAAATGTCAATCCACACTCCTACATGAAAACCAGCAACGAGTTCTAAGGGGGAGTTTGGTTCGCATGAATTCAATGGAATTTAAGGAAATTGGAATTTGAATTCCATCTCTTAAGATGTTTGGTTCACAGAATTTGATGGAATTGGAATCCCAATTCCAATCTTCATGTGTTTGGTTGACAATGGAATTGGAATTAGGCATGAATTCCTTCAAATTTCTTTAACAAAAGGAATTCAAAATCCTTCCTGTGAAGGAATTAAAGTAAATTCATTAGAATCTTCGACTGTTTCGACCCGCACCGTTTCAACCCGTACCATTTCGACTCATACTGGTTTCGATTTGAACCGTTTCGACCTGTACAGTTTTGACGCGAACAATTTCGACGCGAACGGTTTCAACCCGTACCGTTTCGAACCGAACCATTCCGACGCGAACCGTTTCGACCCGTACCGTTTCGAATCAAACCGTTTCGACGCGTACGTTTCGACCCGTACCTTTTCGAACCGAACCGTTTCGACCCGTACTGTTTCGACCCGTACAGTTTCGACGCGAACAGTTTCGACCCGTACTGTTTCGACGCGAGCGGTTTCGACCCATACCGTTTCGAACCGAACCGTTCCGATGTGAACCGTTTCGAACCGAACCGTTTCGACCCGTACCGTTTCGACCTGTACCATTTCGAATCGAACCGTTTCGACGCGTACCGTTTCGACCCGAACCGTTTCGACCCGAACTGGTGGTTGTGGGTGCTGGGGTGATGGATTACAATTCATTTGACAACCAAACACAACAAAAATGGAATTGAGATTCCAATTCCAACAATTTCCAATTCCAATTGGAATGTTTAAATTCCAAATCTAATTCCTTCAAATTCTAATTCTTATACAAATTCCAAATCCAATTCCTTCAAATTCTAAATCATTCAGCGAACCAAACGCCCGCTAAGTAAATGTCACCACTTTCCTACAATGTCAACTTTCATCCCTTAAGTTTTCATTATTATCCTGCCCAACTATACAAATTCCATATTGTTGTATTATTTTTCTTTCCTTTTATAAATATGCACACTCGAAGTAGCCTCGTTGGTGTGTAATACTTTACTAAAATAACAAAACAAAAATATATTTTTAATATAAATATCATCCAGGTTAAATCTAAATCTTCCATGTTTTATAAGAAGCCAACATGACAGGAGCTAACATAACATTCTTGTTTGTTAATAAATTCATTTGGATATCAACAATTTACAAAAAGTTGTGATTACATGGTTGGTTGAACAATTTGTGAATATGTATAGAACATAAAAAGAAAAAAAATAAAATGAATTTTAAAACGGGTCGAGTTATCATCATCCTCGACCAATGCCCAACGCGTGTCAGGCTTATTTTTAGACATCGTTACTAACACTAGACCGAAATAAAAAACCAAAACGTATATGACCCGAGGCTTAAGCCCACGAGATATCAGATATGTTTGTACCCGTGACAAATCAGTACTTGTAGTCCTTGACGTGAAGGCTCTCGTTAGCACCCTCGCCAGCAGCACCACCCTTATATTTCCCTTCACTTGCCTCAGAATTGGCCTTGCAGCGACCAAGGAACACCTCCTGCGCCTTCTTCACATTCTCTTCCTTACCGGCCCATGCCTTAAGGGTGCTCTGCTGTAGGGCCCGTCCATACGAGAAGGTTAGACTCCATGGCTTCTTACCCTTGTACTGGTTAATGGCATTGAGGTTGACCGAGGCCTCCTCCTCGCTTTGACCACCAGACAAGAACACCACGGCTGGGACCGCTGGAGGCATGGTTCTTTGAAGGGCACGTACAGTGTACTCACCCACCACTTCAGGTGCAACCTTCTTGGCGTCAGATCCAGGGGTCACCATGTTGGGTTTCAAAAGGGTACCCTCAAGAAGCACTTTATGGTCATTAAGAGCCTTGTAGCATTCAGCCAGAACACGCTCGGTTACATCAGCACACTTGTTGATGTCATGAGGTCCATCAACAAGGATCTCTGGCTCGACAATGGGAACTAGACCGTTCTCTTGGCATATGATCGCATATCGGGCCAACCCATGAGCATTTTCCATAATGGCAAGCGGGGATGGCTCGTTGGCACCAATCTTGAGAACGGCACGCCACTTGGCGAACCTAGCACCGGCTTCATAGTACTGAGCGCACCGCTGGCCAAGACCATCAAGACCTGTGGTGGTGGTCTCGCCGTTGGTTCCAGCAAGCTCGACAACACCCTTGTCAACCTTGATTCCAGGGAGGACCTTAGCCTCCTTCATTAGCTCAACAAAGGGCTTACCTGTAATAATATCATCAAGGTTAGAATAATATATAGGTCGCATTCATGGTTCGTTTTTCAAAGAATGGGTTGATACGCTGTGGATTTGATGTATGTAACATATGTGAATGTTAGATTACCTGCAGCAGTCTTCTGATAGAGAGTCTCCTCAAAAAGGATGATTCCACTGATGTATTGAAGGGCACCAGGAGTGCAGAAAAGAAGCTCACGTAGGGCTCGCCTGTTGGACTCGTTGTTCTCGACATTAATGCTGGAAAGGCGCTTTCCGATCGTGGCAGTGGACTCATCAGCAGCAAGAATACCCTTGCCGGGTGTACCAATGTAGGCAGCATTGGCAATAAGCTCATCTGATCAACAACGATTAGTTCATTACATATTGGTTTCAAAATCATTGATGGATCCAAACCACCTTGATCTATGGTTTATCCACGTATAAATTTGTATACAAAATATGATCAAATGAAACAGAATGATAAACAAACATCAGAAGATAAAACTAAGCCAAATTATGTATCCAATAAGATCTATAGCAAGCACCTGCATGATACAAGAGAAGCCCACGGACCTGTTCGGGCTAGTTTTAGCCAAATGTTTGGGCTGAACCGCTAATGGTTTTGGAAAACGAGTCCAGATTTCACGATTTGACGGCTTGGTATCGACGGTTATAGACTAAATACGCCTAGCTTGCGGTATGCGCGTATAATGTATATTTGAAGTGAAAGTGCACTAATTTTAACGTTATTTTACTAATTTCGTGAAAATAACGTTAAAAGCGGTGAAACGGTTAATCATGCATCATGTGGTGGCGTTGATAGCCGAAAGACAAGGGGGGTACATGCACTAATCGGCCTTTGTCCCAATTGCTTAGTGTTATGTGCCTTATGTCCAAGGCTTGGTGCAAAACTACCATGGGCGGACCTAGCCTTTGGTCAGGGTGGGCGGCCGCACCCCTTGAAAAAAAAATTTTAGCGTATATTTTAGGCAAAAAACCTGACCGCACCCCTTGAAAATATGATTGAACACCTCATCCGTACCCTCAGCAAATAATTTATGGGTCTGCCACTGAAAACTACTATCGAGCTGGGTGTCTCACTGGAAGCAACTTCTCAATTTCTACAGGACAAAGGTAAGGCTCTTAAATCTTACCCTCCTCAAACCCTACCTTAGTTTTGCTATTGTTGGGATTTACTGAGTATGATAATGATGGTTGTGGACTAAATAATATTATTTTTTTCAAATCACAATATTGTATTGTGTTAAATAAAAAAATAAGAAGTTTCATTCATGAATAAAATACATAATCATAACTTTATTCCTGAAATGAAAATAATAAAAATAAATGGTAAACCACTGGTTCGTTTTACAAAGCCGGTACTAAGTTTCAAATCATAAACTATCAAACAACTCTATGTGTATTTCAAAGTGGCTGACTTTTTACGGTTTGGACATTTCAATCGGTTTCGAGGGTTTATGATCACCCTTGGTCACAGGCCCTCCCGAAAATCCAAGGTGGGCCCCCAAAAAAGTATTTCTTTAACAAAATATAAAAAAATTAAAAATATATATCCTTTTTTTATCCCTTGGAGATAGCGGCCTTTGCGGTTGCCCTCCCTTCCCTCCTTCAGGCTGGTCGTGTCCGTCGATGAAACTAATCGCTAAGGCTTAATCACTATGCTTAGAAATAGAAAATTAACCCAAAAACAACCAGCAAAACAAACAAATTCAAGCATATTGCACCATAACAATTGCCAAAACACAGATCATGATGATGAATTGATGATCAAAAATATAATAAAAAAATCAAAAGCCAAATAACTGTTGAAAAACAAAATCAAAGAATATAAAGGGAAAATAAAGATGATACCAGCATACTTTCCCTTGTAGCAAGACATGATTGTTAGATTTAAAAAATGATAATGGTGAATGGAGGGAGGGAGGAAGGAAATGATATTGAGAATATGTAGGTTTAAGAGATTATATATAGATTTTGTTTGGCTATTTTGTAAAACCGCTTTCAAAGCCTGGTTTCATGCACCATTGTGGCCCTCTACTATTTTCTATGGTAAATAGGGAATTACTATTTTCCTTTTCTAATTACTGTTATAGATACACAATAATTTAAAATCTTAAATATGGAATTATAAAAATATATTATATTATACTAGTGGGAAACCCGCGCAATGCAGCTACTACAATTTACAACGCGATACTCGTTTTCTAGTTAGGTTATCAATCCTATAGTGGATTCACCTATGCTTTGTGCCGGCCAGGGTGATTTTTAACAAGATTTAAATCGAAACATAAACGCAACTGTACATAAAACTATAATATTAAAAGAAAAGGTATTTAAAGTTATAATATTATACATTATTGACGACGAAGACAAAGTATGAATATGAGAATTCATAGAACGAGCTCTTTTAACCAAAATAGCCAAACACTGAGATGATAAGCATTCAAACTATGGCATAGTGTCAATCGTAGATTCGTAGGCAAAAGAAGTGAATTCGACGCGTTTGAAAGTTTGCTTGTGAGCTAATTTTGTGATCCTACAATGCCACATGTAACTGAAAATAACAAGTCATGCCTTGTTTATATTGTTATGTAACAAAAACATGTAGAAAAGACTTGAAAGATGAATCCACAACCAAATGTCTTGTTTCCCCAAGACACATTAATCCAATATTACTAATTTGACAACAATGGTCAATTTAAAAGTTATAAACAAAAGAAGAAAAAAAAAGGAAGGTTATGAGGGTGCAAGATATCAATGTGTACTTGGCTAAAACAATTTAAATTTTAAAGTTTTAGATGACTAAGTTTTGAATACATTAATAATAATGTACTAACAAACATCAATCCGCAAACAAGTCAGATGGATTTTGCGTCAAAGGCCGCTGGTAAAGAGAATGCAAGTCACAAGTATTCAAACATCCAAAACGTATTGATATCGGATCATAAAAATTAATTGTGGAACCAACTTATATATAATATATTCATATATATACATAACTTTCCATCCCACTTGTAACCAACTTTCACCTTCTTTTCAACTGATTCGTGTGTGCTTTGTCTTCGACTTTGATAGGTTGTCAATACCCTAACAAAAAAAAGTGGAAATAATCAAAATATAAAATGTTATATCCACTTGATATATTTCAATTTACCCGTAACTAAGTTGAATCCAAACTAAACTTGACCCGTAATTGAGCCAAATTCCAAAACTACCCTTAGATAGTAACTATTTACCCCAGACATAATTGGACACCAAACAATCTGACTCTAAGTTAGATTGGTAACAATTCAGTCAAAGTTCGGTATGTAGAAGAAAAAAATCAAGAGTAAACAACTCAATCTGTTAACAGGTCAGAATGTATGATTTTGTAAAATCGGAGTCAGACTTTTAACGGGTCAGAATATAAACATTTTGATCAAAATATGTCCGCGTTCAAAAAGCACGTCTCATACAAGCACCTTATGCAATTTTTTGCCTGATAAGCGTGCCTCACGACCACTTTACATACAACACTCACCTTACTTACACAAAAGCGATAGTGGTTGTGCCTGGGGTTGCCTTGCACCAAGGTGCACTTTTCAAAACAAGGCTAAAACTATCAAACCCGCCTTACCTACACAAAAGCGATGGAAGGTGCCTTGCTCCCTTGGTTTAAAAAAGCGGTAAGCGCACAAAAGCGATGAGGTCTAAAACCGATTTTTTAAAAGCGAAGCGCAAAAGCGGTGAGCTTTTCGTACGCAAAGCGCAAAGTGATTATATAATTTATTTTATATATCCCATAAGTTTTTAGCATCCAATACCTATGATTTAGCTATAATTAAGCTTGTATATATGTTTTAGAATGAAAAAAACATAAATGTACAGCCTAAAAAGCCTGTTGTACAACACTCAGCAGCACAGAAACACACCATGTACATAAGGCGCGCGCCTCACCTGCGCATCAGGTCAATTTTTAGGCTAAAAAGCGCGCCTCACCTGCGCCTTTTGTACATCGTGCGCCTTGTGTCACTTAAGGCGATTTGGTTGGCGCCTTGGGTAGCCTTGCGCCTAGGCGCGCTTAAGGCGCGCTTTTTAAAACCAAGCTTGCTCCTAGGCGTGTTTTTTAAACCAAGGCTAAAACTGAAGCGGGTCAAAAGGACCTGAAGGTCAACAGGTTCAATCAAAATAATTAGATTAAAAAGAAGCGGGTCAAATGGGCCTGAAGGTTGTATTACCCTACATAATTATTGGATGTATGAAAAATATGGTAACAAGAAATACCTGAAGGTTGATATTATCATCTTTCCTCCATTGTGAATAGATTTTAAAAGGAGGTTATATGCAGGGCTGCAAACTTCACATAAAATAAATATTAAGTTAGAAATTCTAATAATTATGCTAAATATTCGCTAAAAAAGTGCATCCTGGTTTGGTTTAAAAAAGTGTGACTTAGGCGCGCCAAGGCACGAGGCGACCTAAGGCGCAAACCTTTACGCCTTGTGTGATGCTTACCATGGTATTTACCTTATTGGGTCGACCAAAATCTTCTTTCACAAGTGTTCGCATATGCTTTTCTTCGTCTCTGGACAAAATTGAAAAGCAAAAAAAATGTTAACAAAATGCATTATAAAACAACACATGAAATAATAATCCCTTTCTCAAATTCCGTCAGTTTTTATAATAATCCATTTCTCAAACTCCATCAGTAAATAATAATCCATTTTTCAAACATTAACAGAATAGCCCACCGGTAACTTTTTACAGAACCAGACTGAATTGACCAACCCACATTTTTAGTCCATTTCTCAAATTCCATCAGTAATCTTTTCAAAAGATTAACTTTAAAAACTATACTATTAAAATAATAATAATAATCCATTTTTAATTAATGAAGTGAGTTATAGGTTGCACGTATATGAATAACCATTGGTAGACCTTCGACTTGTTTGAATCATTTCAACTTCAATTAAGTTTCTGAATGTTCCCGTCTCGATCAGGATTCAAGTATAACCGAGATACTCAATCAATATACAAACAACTTATTGGTTTCGAAACAACATAACTTCTGTAATCATATTTAGAACTACAAATTAAAAAATGTTTTAACTCGATTAGACTTTTGACCAGTTCAACTCGAAAAGTACACATTTTGAGAAATCTAGAGCATGCATTTGAGACTGAATTTATTTCAAACCTTTCCAAGCTGATCAAATCCATCAAGCTGGTTCAGCACCAGAGTGTTCTTGGAATCTCATGGTCAGCACCGGTTCCCTCACTGAAACTACACCCACCAATGGCATCAATCTCCTCAAAATATCATTTTCCTTAAACATACACAACCCAAATCAAACAAAAAACATCACACTACAAGGTTTCAAATAAACTAATAAAAACAAACCTTTGAGAATAAGAAAGTATATGCCTATCTTTCTGCTTCTAAGCTTCAGCACTATGATCACAACTACCTTAAGGTTTACCAACAAGTATTGTTTCTCCACCACCGATATTCCATATGAAGATCCTAATCGCTTCATCATCACTGAAATTACGATTTAAACAGTTTCTCTAAATTAAACACAATATTAAACAAAACTGAGACCAAATTTCACAATGCGGTGAATATTGCACGAAAACTATATAAGTTGGACCATAATTTCTTACAATCAAACCCTAGAAAAAAAATCTACAATTTTCCCTAAATCGAAACAGCAAACTACAATACGAATGTCAGTGGAAATGGATTTAAAGCACCAAAAATCTCAATTATTGGAGAGGAATCGGTTGACATTTAAGGATTAGATAATCAGAAGAACTAGAAACCATGAACTGTTGTAACAATGGTAAACAAATTTACCTTAATGGCTTCTGTCACACTTTACATGTGGGTCTCTCTTGAAGATAGCCCGAATTTTGACTGTGCAGACAACAATCAAGGAAAAGGAAAAGAAGGAAAGATAATCGGCGGAATCCATGGAGCAGAGGGAAAGGAGGTGGGTTTTGTGGAGAATGTTCAGATCTCAAAAAACCTAGGGATTTTTTAAATTTTAAATCCCGCCCAAGAAGGTGTTTGAAAATTGAAATTTGTGCTTTAAATCCTACTAAGATGAAAGGAGCAACAATTAAATGGGGGTCATGCTAATCACACACGGAGAAAATTATTTTCACATCCCAAAGCGCCGCGCTATGGCCAAAGTGCGGCGCTTTGCTTGACAAAAGTTGATTTGACTGACATAAAGTGATACGATGTTGCAGAGACATAAAGGTGATACGAGGTTGCAGTGTCCCGTGAACCCTAAGCGCCGCGCTTTGGCCATAGCGCGGCGCTTCGACCCCAAATTTTCATTATTTAAACCTGCATAGACAGAACATTTAGCATTCGAGGGTATTCGAGTGTTTTGTTGTTTGTTGATTTCTTTGCTGTATTAGTTACGTGTGTTGAAAAAACGATGTCGTGGTTAAGCAACTATTTTTTCGGTCAATATTCTGACGAGTCAGTTGTTCCTGATTCTTACGAGGGGACCGTTATTTCTGACTCGTATGAGAAACCGGTCTCGTCCAACTTGAGGGAGGCAGAGATTGTATCTGGCATTCGTTATCGTGATAACACGGTGACGCTGGATTTGAATACCCCTGTGGAGGACCCTTACGCACAACAAGGTTATTCGAATTTCGGTTACGGTGGCGAGTACAGCTTTGTAAAGCAGGAGTGTTATCCAAACGACAGTTACGGTTGTCAACAGAGCTTACAAGGTTATTCGAATTTCGGTTACGGTGGCGAGCACAGCTTTGAACATCAAGTATATTCGGACCTCGGTGACGATGGTGAGCCGGGGGATGTGTCTGTTGACGAGGAAGGCTGTTACCCGGTTACATTTTCGTTTGATACAACGCAGACCTTTTCGTCACGTAAAGAGTTGGTGCGTTGGGTACAAGACACGGCAAAAGACAACAGTTACCTCATTGTGATTAAGAGGTCGAATAAAAGAGGAGAGAATTACAAGATTTGGTTTCAATGTACTTTTGGTGGGGAGCATAAGAGTATAGCTACACAGAGGAAAACGGGTAGCAAGAAAATAGGTTGCCCGTTCGAGATGATCGGGTTTTCGGAATCATCCGGAAGTGTTTGGAGGATCGAGGTGACGAAGGCGAAGCATAACCACACTCCTATTGAAAACTTAGAGGGTCACGCGTATGTGAGAAGGCTTTCTTCGGAGGATAAAAAATTGGTTAAGGAGCTGGCAGAGCAAGATATTCCCAACCAAAGTATCTGGCGAACGCTGACAAAAAACAATCCGGCTAGAAAGCTTATTCCGAAAGATATACACAACGCTGTTCAGAAGATCAACGCCGAAAAAAATGTCGGTAAGTCTCCGATGCAAAAACTTGAAAACATTCTTCTCGAAAAAAATTACACTTATTACATGCGCACGAATGAGATATCGAACGAAGTTGAAGATGTCTTCTTTGTTCACGAAAAATCATTCACTATGTGGTGTGCCTTCCCGCATGTGCTAATGATTGACGCCACCTACAAAACAAACATGTACAACCTGCCATTTGTTCAGGTCGTAGGCATGACGTCGACAAACAAATCGTTTACGGCTGCTTGTGCGGTAATTTCCGCTGAGAAGTCAGAGAACTACCTATGGGTGTTGCAGAGGATCAAGTCTATGCTGGTAGGATGTATGGAACCGCGCGTGATTTTAACAGACAGGGATTTTGCGCTAATGAACGCGTGTGAACAAGTTTTTCCAAAAGCGCATAAGTATCTTTGTCGGTTCCATATTCAACAAAATATTAATAAGAACAGCAAGAAGAAATTATCTGACAAGGATTGGAAAGAATTCGTACGTAGATTTTGGTTATTGTGCGAGTCTACGACCGAGGAAATATACAGGTATAACTTGGAAAACCTTGAAGCACAGCTGAAAGAAAATGACCGTGAACGTGGGTATTTCTTACATAATTATGTTCAAATTTTATATAATAACAAAAACTGACTATTTACGTTTTTTAATTTTAGAGGTTTTTGATTATTTGAAGAAATCCTGGTTGGATCCATACCGTGAAAAGTTTGTATCTTGCTGGATTAACAAAACTATCAACTTTCACCAAACTACGACCAACAGGGTTGAGGGCATGCATGCAACACTAAAAAGTCACTTTCCAAGTCATCGCAACACACTGGATAAACTTGTACTGTATGTTGATCATGTTGTTGATAGACAATACGCCGAGATTAGTAGTAGCTTTGAAACAAGCCTCCGAAAATTGATGACGCACAACAAGAATCAGCCCATGCTTGCATATATTCTCAGAAAGGTTTCAATATATGTGATTGAGCTTTTGAGTAGGGAACTAAAACGTAAGGAAGACGGGTTGAGAGCCTACGGTGCAAGATGTGGTTGCCAACTTTTTACCAGCTGTGGTTTGCCATGTGCCTGTCGTTTGGAAAAGTTGGAAAATAACGGTAATTAATATCTTTGACCTTTCTCATTATGATTTTGCCACCTAATTTGTTTTCATCCACAGGTCAGCAACTCCGGATCACACACATAGACGTGTTCTGGAAGAAGCTTGACTTCAAGCCTGCAAAGAAAAACATAGAGGATATCGATGTAGACGCGGAATTTGAAAAATTGAAACAACAGATCGATCCAACACCCCCTCAAGTGAAAAGGAGCTTCTTTGAAAAGTTTCAGCAAATCCTCAATCCAGGGAACAATAACAAAAAACCTCCTGCTGTTCTGAAGAAAACTCGTGGTCGCCCAACATTGAAAACGCAGGAAGAAAGAAAGGTTGAAGCCGCTAGAAAAAGCTCGTACATTCCGTCGGAAGAAACTTGGGTCGAGGCCTCAGACGATCTTCCCCGTCACAGCTCGTACATATCACCCGAAGATTCTAGAAGACAAAAGAATACCAAACCGATCAACCTACACCTTGATTTCCCGATGATCAAGCTCGGTCCTAAGACGGATATAGCGATCCGCAACTACGCATCTCAGATTCCCAAAGTGATCCATCCATACATCGTTAGAATAAAGGACGTGAAACCAGATGGTCATTGTGGGTTTCGATCGGTGGCTGTTGGGTTAGGAGTGAAACAAAATTCATATTTGATGATCCGGAAACAACTTATAAAGGAGTTACGTACGAACGAATCGCTTTGGAGGCAGGTTTTTGATCCGGAAAACATAGGACATTATGATGCGCTGGTTAGACGGATCGATTTCAAGGGGATGGGACGAGCAGATATCGAAAATTACATGACGATGCCTGAGACGGGGTTTCTTATTGCCCAACGTGTCACACCCTGGCTTTGCGGAAGCGTGGTTAATTTGGTGTGACTTCTTAATACCATAGCTTAACCATAACAAAGCTATATGAAATAAAATCATGCAAGATCATCCATTTGATTAAGTTTTAAAATCAGAGTAACATACCATTGTCTTAGAGACTTACAACATCGTAACATAAAACATTGTCTTTAAAAACATAACCATTAACATGAAATAAACGCAGTTTAAGATTTGTGACTCGTCCAGGAAAAAGTCACATTTCCTAAACCCGGATGACCTCGGAACCCATATGCAGCGGGAAAACATAACATACCGCGCCAGATCTTTAATTTCCTGAAATACATGTAAGTTGAAAAATCAACAATAATGTTGAGCGAGTTCATGTGTAAGTGAGTAAGTAAACCTTTGTGAGTATAAAAATAGTCTTGGTATGTAGCAAATAAGGGAATTGAGATCACCAATGGTTTGCAAGGCCACTGATATATGTGAAGTGCAAATAGGGAGACTCAAACCTAGCAGATTTCGCCACGGCATTAGTATGTGGACAAAGTCACCCCAAGGTCCGTTTCTAGTTTGGCCTGGGGCTGGGCTCGCTACACCCAGATAGATCTACCGCTCCTGTCCCTCGGTCCCGTTATGAGGACTAATGGCCTCATATTGCTCCTACCCACTCACATGATCTAAGTAGTAAACCTCCTTACGCTAACCATACCGTGTATAAAGTACTTGTAATCAAAGTAACATGTATTTCACCCCCGCAGTTAAGAAAACTGAAAACAGTTAGAGAAAAGGGGGACATGAACTCACAGTGGTGCGTCTCTACCAAGTATGCCTCCAAATCAATCAGCTGTATGACGACCTACACGTGCTAACTCTATTAGACGGATGGCCGTGCCTTAGCTTTATGGTTTAAGTTTTTGGGAAATAGTTAGGCAACTATTTCGTGTTTACGTTCTGTATATACTTGGTAGTTATTCTCCTTCCCAAGGATGGGGGATTTAATACATGTGTTTTCGTAACATTCAGATTTCACTATTAAGTCTCACTTAATATATTTTATTTCCAACTTCAAAACATAAATATTCTTCCCAAAAATATTATCTTTTAATACATGTGATTTTCCCAAAATAATACTTAGTAATATTATTTTTACCCTAAAAATAATATTTATGTAGTTCACAAAATAATCATAAACACTTATACAAGTGATGTTGTGAAAAATATATACTAAATATATTTATGTATCACGTTTTATTTTGAGAAGTCCCACCTCCGATATTTTATAAATAAGTCGTGGCGAAATTCATAGTTGAAAACAAGTCGACAAGTATCTCTAACACTTATAGTGAAAATAATTCTAAGTGTTAGGTTTTTAGAAAAATTTCGCCAGAGTTTCCTCTGTAACTGGAGGTGGCCACGCTTTCAAGCGTATCATTTTCTTTTATAAATCAAACCAATAATTTTTATCATTCATTCAAAACAATGTTCAAACCACAAACTAGTCAAAATATATATATAAATCGCATAAACTTCATGAACTGTGAAGTAAATCTCATTACTTTTAGTGGATCTATATATAAAACAATCCGATTTTGTAAAAACCTCGTTTTTATGGAAGTTCCGTCTTTACAACTTCTCGTCAACTTTTACAAAAATAGTTATTTTGTCGAAACTTTGTGTTACACAAGTGTTTACACACTTGTGTGTTCTAAAAACCATTCTTGTTAGTGTAAGATCCATTTTTAGAAAGTATGATTTCTTTAACGCTTGGTCCTTTGAAAATACCACTTGCAGATACGTAGATCTGCTAGTTTTAAACACTATTCCACAAGTAAAACATTTTTACACAAGTTCATGATTCGTGTGTGGTAGAGTTTCACCCTTTAACCCTTGTTCTATTCAAAACAACCTTATGTCATGATTCGTGATCATGACCAAACCGGGTTAAGTGATGATCCGAGCTACCACAACATAGATCGGGTCTAAATAATCACAAATTTCAATTACTACAACATTTACACAACTAGTGAGCTTTTAACCATCATTTTTCATGTTTTTGGTAGACTTTAATGCACCATTTTGTAAGATTTCGAGTTTTAATCATTACACCACATATTAACCGCTTTAGATTAGTTCAAGATAGGGATTTAAACATCATACCACTAGCTCGAGGCTAGGGAAGAATCTATGCGAAAAACGCGTGGATAAAAGCAAGATAAAGAGGTCCTTCGCCTTCCGATTGCACCAAGCTTCCTAATATGACACCCTTAACACTTGTAGATGCTTGGAACTTGCAAGATCAAACTCGAAAATGGGTGGGTGTGTGGGTGTGGGTTCGGCCGAGAGCCAAAGGGAGAGAGAGAGAGTAGTGTTCTTGTGTTGTTGTGACAAATGAACTTATGTGCATTCTCAAGTTACTTATAGACAATTGTGGGATTAATAACCAATGGATCACATGTCATTTAGATATTAGACATTGTGATTAAAATAATCAAAAGAAATCAAAGGGTGTCCCCTCTAGTTTGGGGCCGGTTAGCAAGGGGGGGGGGGTCTTGGTCCATTTCCAAGTATTAGTTAGTTACTAGTTAGGTTAAGTTAGTTAGTTAGGTACTTAACCCGGTTAGTAGTGTGTAGTATGTTATGACGGGTGTTAGGGTATTCAGGGACCCTAACTGGCTCAGAAAAAGATAAATAATGTTTATGGCCGTATTTTCATGTCCCGGGTATAGTCCGGTTGTTCGGTTGGATAGTAATCCGTTAAAGTTCTTAACAAAGCTTTAAAGTGTCGTTAATACCCTTTTTAGTGACACAACTCATTTCTGACACTTTGGAAAGTGTCTAGTAATATTTTTTCTCATGTTTTGGCACTTTATTAGTTAGCTAAAAGCTGAATTATTATGTAAAGTGCTGAGTTTTGTACTTAGAGTACGTTTTAGGCACATCCAGTCATTGTCACTTATTCCTAGAGACGCAGTTCTACAACCCTTATATCCTTACACTCACCACTAGTGTAGCAAAATATTTCAGGCTCTTACAGGCCTTAGAGGCAGTGTTTGCCTGATGCTGGCTTTATCAGCATGTTCAATAGGTTATCCGTTATAGTGCTACTGTGCTTTTTGTGCATCATGTTTGTCACTAAGGTTCAGCATGTAAATAATGTAGTGACAGCAAGTAAAGTATGATGCAATTAAGTACATGTATCAGTATTCAAGTAGCAGTTTATTCACAAGTTCAAGCAAGCACAGTAATTAAGCAATAATTAATTATTAATTAAGTCGTACGGATACCTGGTTTAGTGAGGGTTGTCACATTCTCCCCCTGTTAAATAAATTTCGTCCCGAAATTTTAAGTTCTGCTTGTAGATGCAGGGTTCTTAGGAAATAAGTGGGGGTACTTCTCTTTCATCCGGTCCTCACGCTCCCAGGTGTATTCAGGACCATGTCTGGCATTCCAACGAACTTTGACGAGCTTGACACTGCTCCGGCGGGTCTTGTTTACTTTCCAATCCGTAACCTCCACCGGTTCTTCAACGAAATGGAGCGTGTCGTCAACATGGATCTCGTCGATGGGAATGGCAATGTCATCTTGAGTTGGACTTTTCTTCAGGTTGGATACATGAAATGTATCGTGAACAGAATGGAGTTCAGCAGGTAGGTCCAACTTGTATGCTACTAGTCCTATTCTTTCCAAAACTCTGAAAGGACCAATGTAGCGCGGATTTAACTTCCCACGCTTTCCGAAGCGTGCCACACCCTTCCAGGGTGAAACTTTCAATAACACCATCTCTCCAACTTGGAATTCCACATGTTTCCGGTTTGGATCCGCATAGGCCTTCAGTCTGTGGCGAGCTGCTTCGATGCGTTTAAGAATCTGCGCAATCTTGTCTGTCGTCTCTTGGACGATTTCGGGGCCAGCAAGTTGCCTATCACCTGCGTCAGCCCAGCATAGGGGTGATCGGCACTTGCGTCCGTAAAGGGCTTCGAATGGCGCTACACCAATACTGGTGTGGTAGCTGTTGTTGTATGAAAATTCGACCAAAGGCAAATGTTTATCCCAGCTACCGCCTAAATCCATAACACACGCTCTCAGCATGTCTTCCAAAGTCTGTATCGTTCGCTCGCTTTGACCGTCAGTTTGTGGATGAAACGCAGTGCTCAGATTTAATTGTGAGCCAAAGGCTTCTTGGAAGGATTGCCATATCCTTGACACAAACCTTCCGTCTCTATCAGAGATGATTGAGAGAGGTACTCCATGACGTGCGACGATTTCTCTCATGTATATTTCGGCCAACTTGCTCGTATTATCCTTCTCTCTGATAGGTAAGAAGTGTGCTGACTTCGTTAATCGATCCACTATCACCCAGATAGTGTCATGGCCTCTCGGCGTTCTTGGCAGCTTTGTAATAAA
>JARYGA010060184.1:58746-147904 GCA_030545235.1 Helianthus tuberosus
GAGACCCTTTGAGAATGAGTAAGGAGGATATTTTTGAAGGATTCAGGGGAATGAATTACGTTGGAGACTTCAAAGGCATAAATGAAATAAAAAAAGGGATGACTAGAGACTGGAGATACATTCTTCATGTATTCTCTTTGAGTCTTTCACATCGAAAGGGAGGTTACGATGGTTTAAGCCTAGCTTGGTCTGTGGCAATGCTAAAGTTGTGCAGAAACGAAACATTCAATATAGCCAGGTTGATATTCTACATCATGGTTGACAACGTCGACAAGACAACATGGGTCATGTATCCAAGATTCGTGCAGCTGCTCATCAATGATCAACATCCAAAGCTTCCAAGTGGCAGAGACACATACAAATTCCAACTCCCAACACGAAGATAATCTACGGATTTGATGACAAAAGAATGGGTTATGTTACACTGATTGATGTAAAGAAAAGAAGGATACCCAATTGTTCTCGAAACATACAAGAAGTACAGAAAAGGTGTAAGGGAAGATAAAGCTAAATGAAGGGATGCCGAACAAGATGATGAAGCAGATCCCCAACCAACTGCTAAACGTAAAGATAAAGGGAAGAAAGTTGTTGAAGAGGGGGAATCTAAGAAAAGCAAAAAGACTCACCAGAATCTCAAGAGAATAATGGGAGATAGTATAAGAGTTGGAGCTATTCGCGAGGAGATTGAAAGAATGCAAAAATTGCACGCAGTGAGAGAAGCAGAGAAAAGAGAGAGGCGTATGAAAAGAAGAGAAACAAATGAAACCGAAACACCCGTTGTGGTGACTCAATAAGAGGTACAAATGAATGTTTTTGTTGAAAATTTTCTTGTCGATCCTCAAGAGTCCACTCCGGTCAAGTCACGAGCTAGCAAGAAGAGAAAAGCTGTCGAAGGTTCCTCAAAAGACGCTGAACCTGAATCTGCTCCCTTAGCTTGTGCTCCTCCGCCTCCTCAGAGAAGACCTCTACCATTTCAGGAGCTATTCAATAATTTATCCAAAGAAATTGGTTCTTATCCTACTAAGGAGGTTTGTCTATTTAAGAACTAGGTCAATGACACAAACTTGTTAAAAGAAAATTTCAAAGAATTAAAGAAGAAAAACATAGAACTACATGGTTTTGTGGCTGAAAAAACCAAATTCTTGAGATTTCAAAACTCAGGAATGCTGAAAATGTATGAAATGTTGAAGGAACTGTATGCGGCATCAAATCTTGATCCAAAATACAACGCTGAAGACTTGTTCAATTTTGACAAGTTTAAGAAAGAGGAGGAAAAGCAGAAAGCCGAGGAAGCTGAGAAGAAAAAAAGGAGACTCGAATCAACAATTGATGAAGAAGAAGGGGGAGGCAGTGAGGAAGAGAAGGTCGATAGAACTGAAGGAGGTGAAAAAGTATCCCTGGAACATCCAGAATGGTTCCAGAAGGAACGTGAAAAATTCCAAATTTTTATCAAGTGGTGAAGGTTGATAAGACTGGCATTACTCAAAGAAACATCGGATGGAAATACTGTGATTTGAAAGGGATGTTCATTGTGAAGAGAAAAGGCGGGGTAATTCAATACTTCAGAATAGGTCATGATATGATGTTATTCCCAGCATGGGATGCTCGCGATTTGGGAAAGCTAGAAATGATAAATCCAACCAACAACAGCATTGGAGCAGATTTTGAAAGACTTATTCTGCGAGAATGTTTGAGAGGCTTCTCAATCTTCAAGCCTAGACGACCAAGACGAAGAATCTCAAAAACAACAATAGATCTAATCACAGGGAAAGGAAGGGTAAGTTGGGTTATCGATCCAGCAAAGGTAATCACTAGAGTAAAGATACCTCCAGAGCAGCCAGTTACGCTTACGAACTTCAAAAAGTGGTTTTATGATGGAAAAACCAGGCGAAGCTGTAATTAGATCAAACGACAATGAAGACATCAGAATCTTTGATCCGATGAATGTATTTATGTTTTGCTTATCTGACCTGAACATACTCTATGGGCATAAAATACATGTAGGAGCTAGAAATGAATACCTTGAAGAAGGGATGTTATTTCAAAGAGCTGTAGAAAGAGCTCAAGAGAGAAAGAAGGTGATGATGGAAATCATATACCGTACTGAAGAACAAAAGGAGCTTGACGAAGCAACAAAGAAGAAAGAAGCTTAACAATCTGCTGCTTCTCAATTTTAAGCATCAGCTCTAATAGACAAGGATCCGTCATCTGAATCAGAAATTCAAGAAGTACCACCTCCGACTTCATCCACATATGAAATCACAAAGGAGAACCCGCAACAAACTTGTGAAGCTATCGATACTCAAGCCTCAACAACAAAAGATGCAAAAGACTCCTCAGCAAGCCCCAAGGTTCAAGACAAGGAATGAAGACTCAAATACACAACGGTCTAGGGGGATATTGCTAGAACTTTTGAGACCATTGGTATTAGAGTTTAATAGTTTAAGGCCTTTTTGTAATAGTCTAATAGTTAAAGGGGTAAAGCTGTAAAGAATATTAGGGTTTTGTAAAGCTAACACAACGTAATTAACTACCCTGCGTATTATATATATATAGGCTAGGAGTTGGCCAGAAAGTCCAAATTTTCTAAAAAGTGTAAAAAGTCATAAAAACCATAATGTCAACCATAAAACACACCAAAAACCCACAAATAATATGATGAAGATTACTAAAACATCATGTATGTGGGTTTTATGCTGTGTTTTAGATGTTAAGGCTCTGATTGTGGAATGACAAATATTATTGTGTTTTATGTTGTTTAGCATTGTGTGTTTTATATTCATAGTTCTACGATGGGGCGTTTGAAGTTTTTATGGACTATTAGAGTTTGAATATAGTGTTTTAGTAATATTCATTCTATTATTTGTGAGTTTTAGGTGTGTTTTATGCCTGAATTTATTGTGTTTTATGACTTTTTACACTTTTTAGGAAAAACACATTTTCCGTAGGAACCCCACTCTATATATATATATATGGGATGGATCATGAGAAAACTAGTTTAAATGAGAAAACCAAAAAACTAACTAAAAAAGCCTAAAAAAACATACCAAAATATAATTTTTTTACAATTTTTTTATTAAAAAATCGCTATTTTTATACATGAAAAAAAAATTCAAAAAAAAATTGTACTGCACATGTGCACTAATATGGAAAGCCTAAACCACTTAACCCACCCCCACCGATACCCCCTAAAAACCTAAACCCCCCACCCCTAAAAACCTAAATTCACCCTCCCACCAAAAGCCTAACCCCCCCCCCCCACCCCCAAAAACCTAAACCCCCCACCCCCTCCCGAAAACCTAAAACTAAACCCTAAACATAAACCCAAAAAAAACCTAAACCCCCCTCCCCCACACCCAAAAACCTAATCCTAATCCTAAACCTCCAAAAAAACTAACCCTAAAAGCTAAACTAAACTCAAAAAGCTAATTTTAAGCATATAATGCACATGTGCAGTACACGTATAATGCACGTGTGCAGTACAAGTTTTTTTTTATGAAATTTTTTTATATATATAAAATAGCGATTTTTTGTAAAAAAAAAAAAAAATGGTATGTTTTTTAGCTTTTTGTAGCTTTTTTTAGTTAGTTTTCTAGTTTTCTTATTTATATGTAGTTTTCTCATGATCCTCTCCCTATATATATATATATTTGTGAATAACATCTTCATAGTGAACTGTGTGAACTAATCATGATCATTGATTTCCTTTTTAGTTGTTAAGGGTAATATTGTAATTATACAATAAATTATTTTTAAATCTTTATTTTAATCATTGAATTTCAGTTACACTTTTAATTTTGGTAGTTTTCTTAAATTTCATAATTATCTTCTCCATCTCTCTTAATTTAAAATAATGGATTTTTTAGTTGCATGTTCATGCAAGAATGGATTATTTACAGAACGTTTGATTACATATTTTTTTTAATTTTTGGATTAAATATTCAATTTTTTTACAATTGCACATCCATGATTATTCTTCATGTACTCATCATGAATCTTGTGTGATAACGTACACTTGTTCTGAAAATAGGTGTGATAATGTACATATGTGTATATACGTGTTAAGAATATGACTTGTTAATGTACATATATGTATATATTTGTTGAGACTGTTATGTACACATATGTATAATGTTGAACAATCATCTCAGATACTTGCTATACACATATGTACCATGTTGAAAAACCATATCATTAACTTCTTTTTTAAAGTATATTATGAATGTACATATGTGCACATTACAAATCGGACATATACACTTAAAGAAGATGATCGGACGGAACAATATTTGATGATGTACATATATGTATATACGTTTTTAAATTGTGAATACGTATAATACATATATGTACATTCACTTCTACGGTGTTTTTAATCATGTTCTAGATAGAACAATATGTCAATGGTTATATTTTTTAGAATTAAAAAATTAGTTAATTGGTGAGAGAAAAAAATGTGAGAGAATGTAGTTAATTATTTAATTGGAGAGAGAAGTACTTAAAAATTTACCTTTATACCCATTTCATTTATTTTTTACATATAAATAATTACAAAACTGTCATTATTAAAATTTCTAAGATCTAAACAATTAATGGCTCAGATTAGTTCACACAGTTCACTCTCAACCTAATGTTCACTCTAGAACCTTACCTTATATATATATATATATATATATATAGGGGAAGGTTCATTTGAGAAGAAATTTAATGTGAGAACAATAAGAAGAAAGGGCATATTAGTAAAATGTTATTTCATTTATAACTCATATCATTAATTTTTCTCTCTTTAATTAATTAGTCAACCAAAGATTAATTATACTACATATAATCTGCAAAACCTACACATATCAAAATTTTCCTACATGTACCCTACACGTTATAGAATTTTATCCTACACATTCGAAATTTATCCTACACACCTCGAAATATATCCTACACAACTCGTAATTTATCTTACACAACTAGTAATTTATTCTACACTTTAAATTAAGTTGTTTTTTTAATTTGAAAAAAACTATATATTTTGAAAAGGAGTTACAAATTTAATTTAGCTAGTTATTAAAGGGGAAGAATACAAATTAATTATTTATGTAAGTTTACCAATATACCCTTATATTAAAATTAAATACAAATATTAAATGAAGTAAAATAAAGCATTCTTATTGGTTGAAACTTCTTCTTACAAAAAAATTCTTCTCATTTGAACCCTCCACTATATATATATATATATATAGGATTAGGTTCAAGAGTGAACACTAGTGTAGCTTGCGAACTAAGTGAACTAATCCTGGCCATACACGTGTGTAGATCAATGGCCAGGATTTGTTCACTCAGTTCGCAAATACACTAGTGTTCACTCTAGAACCCCACCATATATATATATATATAGGCTAAAGATAAAAAGAAAACCACTTTTATTGAGAAAACTCGGGAAACTCAAAGCTCCCGACTTTTTTTTTTTTGAAAAAATTACCACACGTAATATACATGTTTTTAAGAGTTTTGGGCAAAAAAATCGAAAAAGCGCCGAGTAGATATTTTAAAAAAAATAAACAAGTTTTGGTGTAACATATGTTAAATTCGCTGAACATATGTTACACCAAAACTTGTTTATTTTTTTAAAAAATATCTACTCGGCGCTTTTTCGATTTTTTTTTTGCCCAAAACTCTTAAAAACATGTATATTACGTGTGGAAATTTTTTCAAAAAAAAAAGTCGGGAGCTTTGAGTTTCCCGGGTTTTCTCAATAAAAGTGGTTTTCTATATATCCTTACCCTATATATATATATATATATATATATATATATATATATATATAGGGTTAGGATTTAGAGAAAACGGTGAAAAATGTGTGAACGGTGAGAACGCTTATGGATCATCCGATCAAAACAATCCATGGACTAGATTGCGCGGTGGCGTTTTCGTAAATAACATCAATTTTATTATGTGGGACACGCTTCATTAAGGGTAAAATGGTCTTTTACCGCTCATATTCAAAACGCCATCAAATGATAAAACACCATACAAAAAAATGCCCAAAATTAGTAATAAAACACGTTGGATATTACAGGAAGATGAAACAACACAATAACTGAATTTCAGTTATTAGCATTTATTAGAAGAAATTCCCTCCTAAATTACGTGCCAAAAACATCATTATATAAACAAAGGTAAAACATAGCTTCCATAATCACTTCCAATCTATCCATTTTCTGCAAAAAAACATCGTTAACCAAAAACGCCAACTTAACCAAAACGCCAAAAATGGCAACAATCGTTTCGTGGAGATACACTCTGGGAATCAGGCGATACGTCCTCCATTTTGACAACAGAAGGATGGTGTATGTTAAGATGGTCAGGGCAATTCTGAAGATGGAAGAAGAGATACAGAGGCGAATCTTATCCATTGGCATCACTCTAGAAAACGAATGCCATGAAACGTATATGCTTATGAAAGCATTAACCAGCAAATTTGGACCAATCAAAGGAGATGTGAAGCCAGTCCCTGTCATGACATCATGGCGTTTTGATGATGAAACAGACATGGTGACGGTTACATACGACAGCGGAGAGCAGGAAGTCTACTGGCTAGAGAACATCATGACAAAGCAGCGTCTGGGTTTCATGGAAGAATTGCATAACGCCACTTGTACCAACACAGAAATAGACTCAAAATTGGAGTTAATGTAAGACATGTTCAGGTGGAGGCTTCAGAATCTTCAGGAACAAGAAGCTGATGAAGGTGAATGTGATGACATGGATGAAGATCCAGATGAAGACTCCGAGGAGGAAGAAGACGACACAAGTGATGGATACTATTCGGATAAAGTACCTTCTGACGAAGGATTTTAATTTTTTTCCTCTTTTTTTTCTTCTATGTAATCTTTTTTTTAAAGATAATTAAATGATATATTTCTATCTTTATTAGCAAAACGCAAAAAAAATACTAAAAATGGTTAACCCTAACAGAACGCCAAAAATAACAAAAAATATTTTTCCTGCTTAATATTTTATTTACTCCGTTATTGTATTTTGTCATGTTGGTCTGCATAACGCCATTTAAAAAAAACGCCAAACTTAGAAGATGGGACGTCTATAACCTATAAAACTGATAAAAGCTAATCAACATAGTAAATACAAAAACAGTAACTGAAAAGACAGTTACTTTATTACTATCATTTATTACAATATAAAGTCACGCCTAAACTACGGGCCAAAAAACTCCTATAAGAGAGGGGTCTATACACAATGAAATTAATCACACCCAGAAAACACAAAAACGCCATATCCTCTAGAAACTACTCCCTTTAAAACGCCACAGATGGCAAAGCTTTCACTGAAATGGATCCTTTTTCTGAGGGGGTTAACTCAATAATATTTTGCTGAATAAGATAGACAAATATTCAAAAAAAAGAGACTGATGACAGTGATATGCCATCATGTGAGCTTTGTTCTTGATGATTATATGCATGGAATAAAGGGATCAACACAAGTGTAAAATGCTATTTTGGACTCCATTATTACAAATAGCATCAAGCAATAGTTGATCTTTAATGACATGCCACCAAACAAGAATGTCACACCAAAAAACAGGATGCCACTAAGCAACTTCTTCAGAAAAAGATGGGGTTTATGAAGGAAAGTTGGCATCTAGCTAAATTATTCAAAAAATGTTCAAAACGCCAAAACAAATTCAAGAAGGAAGAGGCTAATGACATTGAAGATTGGAAAGAAAAATTAGCTTACCATTTTTTATTATTTTTGTTTTCATTTTATATTGTATTGATATCAAGTTATATGTTGTTTTGTTATCTAATTCTCTATAAATAAAATACATTATAATATAAAACGTCAAAAACTACAAACACCAAAACGCTAGTAGAATGAAAACTGGGAGAACAGCTGCTGGCAAAGCACCTTGTAAAAGGGTATTAAAACACCAAAAGAAAAATTGGTCTTATTTTAATCTTATGCAAATATTAATGACTCGTAGTGAATTATTATACAAAACGCCACAAATGCCAAAAAAAAAATTAACCAGAAAACGATATAACGCCAAAAAATTATATATGTGACACAAAAACAATTAATTCAACGCCAAAAAGTTTAATAAATACAATTAACGCCAAAAAAAACTTAGACGCCAGAAAATATTATACCGCTTTGTGAAAATAAAAGAAGAATGAAAAGACAAAAAAGCCCCTCCGCCCTTCTCTATGCCGCGGGACACGTGTTGGGCCAAGATGCGTTCTCACCGTTCTCACACTTTTGAGTGTTTTCTCCCGAACCCGTTTCTATATATATATAGGATTAGGATCAAGAGTGAACAACTTCTTGAGAGTGAACTTAGTGAACTAATCTTGGCCCTTGATCATTTTTTAGATTAAAAGGGTAAGATTGACATTACCCAAGTATGTTTAATTAAAATCCCTTAATTTTCTCATCTCTTAACTCTCCCTCTCTCTCATTTTTAATTATTTCTCCATTATTTTTTTTTATCCATAGATTTTGTTTTAATTTTAGCTTGAATATTGTTTTTCTTTTATTATCCGTATATATAGATATCATAATACATTGTTTTTAACTTTTTATAATTTTCAATAAACATTAAAAAATTTCTCTGAGATTGAAATTATAATTATTTTTGGGCATTAATTTTTTTTTCTGAATAAGTGATGAAGTTATTTATTTTTGCATACATGTGATATGTTTCATTTTCATTAATTTCATAATTTTTATATGAATCTACTCGTATGCATGCCTAATATACTATATGTTGTTAATATACACATATGTAACCATTTCTGAATATAATACACGGATGTATAAACGACTGTACACATGTGTATAAACTAACAGCTGTGTATCTTGTATAAACTGATAGTTGGCGAGACTGTACACATGTGTATAAACTAACAGCTGTGTATATTGTATAAACGGATACTAACGAGACTGTACACATGTGTATACACTAACAACTATGTATCTTGTATATACGGAAATTAGCGAGATTTTAGGGATTTTGATTATATTGTTTAATAAATGCAATTTACAAAAGACACAAATACCCTTCTGTCATTTATTTTAAAGGGGAGTTAAAACATTATAATTACAATCTTGTCATTGTTTAAAAATCTCTAGATGATACAATCCAATGGTCCAGATTAGTTCACACAGTTCACTCTCAACCTAGTGTTCACTCTAGAACCCTACCATATATATATATATATATATATATATATATATATATATATATATATATATATATATATATATACACTAGTCACTTACCCGCGCGATGCGACGGGAGTGGCGATTTACAATAGGATACTCGTTTACCGTTAGTTTATCCGTCGTCTCGTGATATATTGTATAGTACTTAAGTTAGTTTTCTTATTCGTGATATGATGGCACTGGTTTTTCTGTTAGTTTATCGATTCTTTGGTGATATACTCGGATAATTTTTTTTAGCTGTAGATTCGGCATGATCTTCTATAAGAAGAGTACAAAACAAGGAAGTAGATGTAATTAAAAACAAGAAGAGTTTAAAACAGTCAAGTAGCTGGACAAAACAATAAAAACAAAATGCGGGGAGTCTCTTGTATCTCTTCCTGTTTTACCAATACATCCGTTCGCTTATGACTTTCTTGTATCTTCTCCTCTACTGTACCGGATTTCGACACATAAAAAAATGTTAGACGCTTACAGGTGCTTTAAAATAGTAATTAAAAGGTAATTTCTGGAAGCAAATAAGGCACAAAATCTACTAACTTACCTTCGTTTTGATACGTATGCGATTAATTAATCACGCAACACTTCCTGGTAGACAACATTTGATGTGTAAACTCCGCGTTGTTTGAATTCTTTGGCGAGATGTACCAACACCTTCGTACTTTGTCTTGAAATCCCTCTTGATAACGCGACATAAAGTTGTCCATGTGAAAATACAGAATCCGGTAGATAAATACCAACGTTCGGAATTGTTTGACCTTGAGCTTTATTAATCGTCATGGAAAAGCTAAGTCGAATTAGAAATTGTTTTCTTTTCAGCTTGAATGGGAACATGTCATCTTCAGAAAGGGTTAGAGGGATTCTTGGCAAAAAAACTCTTTTTCCGGCATGTTAACCGACTGCAATTTCCGCATCAATAACATTTCGCATGAAACCCTTACATATCAACCGCGTGCCATTACACAGGCCATGTGATGGATCGATATTACGTAACAATATTATTGGGCATCCAATTTTTAAACGAAGCTTATGAGGCGGCAAACCACTAACATTTAGCGAGTTAGAGGGTTTGAATCAGGAAGGTTTAAATGGCGGCAAACCGGACGAAAAGGGTTTCTAACTTCAGGGTTTGAAGTTAGAGGGTTTGAATCAGGAAGGTTTAAATGGGGACGGGATGATCGTCCATGGTTTGTTGATCCTAGTGGTTCAACGGGAATTGGATAACCACCACCCATACCTCTCAATTGATATGTGTTTGGAGTGATTTGTAAACTGAAAAATACAATTTTGATTGGATATAAAGATCAATTTTAAAGGAAATAAAAATAGTTTGGTTAAATATTAAAAAAAGGATTGTGTAAACTGAAACATACAATTTTTATTGGATATAAAGATCAATTTTCTTACCATGTTAAAATTTAACATCAAAGTAAACTGAAACATAAGGATTGTGTAAACTGAAAAATACAATTTTTATTGTAACATTTTTAACATCAAAGTTAACTCAAATGTTTATTGGATTTATATATTTTTTTTTTTGACCAAAAGAAATGGCAGTTCGGATCATCAGTTAATTATCGTGTTTTAAACAACTCATTATTCGATTGGGACCCGAAAACAACAAAATATGAACGGGATGGGACGGAACCGAATTCGAATAACAATTTTAAATCCAGGTTGCAATTAGCCCACGTAAAATACAAAATCATTCGAAAATAATTTTATGAAGCGACACAAACTAAATGGAGAGTCTCAGTAGTGTTCCCCTAGGTCTTCAATTTTCAGTTTTTTTTGATGCTTTTGTGTGTTGTAATGGTTGTTCTCTAGCATAATTTGGCCAGGACAAATGGGCGTGTTGTTTTCTGCTTGTTATTCTTCCCCTCTTAGCAACTTGCTAAGCCCTAAGAGTGGGATGTTTATGGTTGAATAAAGTAGTTTTGTTTTTCTTTCAAAATCTATATATTAAAAGATCAGCCGGAATCATTTTATTAAATTAGTGACAAATGAAAATTTAAAATCATATTTTGTTAAAGTGTAACGTGTTCTTGGATTATACCAATTTAATAGTAATATATACTGTAATATGTGAAAAGGAAAAAGAAGTAATGGTAAGGGTAGAGTTATTTTACCAATTTAACATTGATACAAAGTTTAACCCAAAAACTTGATAAAACAAACATATGAAGATTAATTAAAAAAATGGAACTGTTTTTGCCCCTCGTCCCACATCGATTATCAAGTAGGGTGAATGAGGATGAATGAGAGTTATAAAAGGAAAAGAAAATATCCCTAACGTATAGTTTTATTGCCTATATGGTCATTTTTTTGTTGAGCTTTTAGCCTGATGGTTATAGTTTTGATTTTTAGTTAAATATATATTCTTTTTTTTAACAGCAAAATATATTCAATATTCAACATTAAGTGTACAATAGAAGATATGGATATGAGCAGGGATTTTCATTGGATTTTACAACTAAAACACCATTTTAGTAAATATTTTTGAAACAACACCATTTTAGTAAATATTATTTCTACCAACACTCTTTTAGGAAAAAACTCAAGATTCAAGCAAAAAGGCTGCACATGTCATTTCTCACATCATTTTTAAATGTTTATAACATTTTTTATACGTGATTATTTAAACGTATATACTATTGATATACTTCGATCTGGGGAAAAAATGAACTAAGTATTGTATGAACTTGACAGTTTATGGTGTTTTTATGGCATTTTTATAGTGTTTTTACCCAGTCTTAAAAACATCATAAAATACTACATAGAAATACACAGTTTCAAAGACATCATAAAAAAACTTTAAGCTTTGGGCCAAAGTTAAAAAAAAACAAAACCCAGAAACAAATAAGTTTTTTTCATTCAACATAGAAATAAAGTCTATACTTAACATTTATTTTACAACACATGTAAACTAAAATAATACATGTTACAAAACAAACAGATGTATAAGGCCACGGTTAAACAATACAGATGCAAAATACGACAGTTAAAAGTGAAAAAAGTAACCAAGAAATGTGAGAAAACTTACAACAATGCAAGAGCCTGATGTAAAAAGCCGAAAAAAAATGTAAGACCTTGATGTGAAGAGCCGAGAAACAACGCAAGACCCAGACGTTTAGAGTATTGATTGATATTCTGAAATCGAAGTAAAATAGAAGATGTTAGGTTGATGTTTCGAAGGTTTGATGTAAGATTCAAAAGTAGGATGAAGTTCAACGCAAGACTTACAATTTGAAGGTTTTATTATCTAAGTTGAGTGCTTGTAGATAGTGCTTGTAGAGTTGTGATGAATGTAGTTGAATTTATAGACTTCCAAGCATGCTTCCTTTCTGACAAATCCGAACAGTCTTTGCTTTTACAGCTGTATGCGAACAGTCAGTCTGGTCAGTAAAAAAATCTAAATCTAAAAGGATAGCAGTAAATCTTTTGGATTCTGACAAGAGTTGGTTTCTGAAAAAGGTTTCTGAAAAGTCTTTCTGAAAGGTTGTCAACTGTTCAATTTTTTTGTCATAAAAAAGCTAAAACAATTTTAAATTATTGTTTTAGTAATAAAAATTTTGAGTTAAAAAACAAACCATTAGGGCTCATAAAAGTGGTGGCCATTTCAACCTAACTATGAAGGGGTTGATTTGGGTTTTGTTTATTCATAACATGTTAAATAATTACAATTTAGGAAAAAAAAAACTAAAAAACATGTCCAAACTTGTCTAAAGGGTTCATAAGAAAAGATAACTAAAAAATGAATATGAATTTTGAACTTTAGAAGGGTTATATGATTTAAGAAATAATGCTATACTGTGGATTAAGAAATAATGCTATACCTCGGCCCGCCTCTTTGCTTGTTCTGCAAGTTCCGACAACTCCCTATAGTCGCTCTTGTCGTTCAAGATATCGTTTGCATTTGGTGCTTGGAGAACATGCAAGGTGCGGTGTGCGTGGCCCATTGGGCTTCCTCTCTCCGCGTCCATAGTCCTTCTTTGAGGTGAAAGCGGTCTGGATTAAAAAAAAGTTGTGATTGTAGTAATAAGTAGTATAATGTATTAATGTTGATTAGTGTAAATGAATATGATTAACATTTAACAAACGGGCTTACCCTTTTTTCGATCATACTGTCCCAAGCCTTGCCACTTCAACTGTAACGGAGTTATTCAAAAAGTTTATTAAAAAGAGTTATCATTTGATGCAAGTGCAAAGTTGTTTAGAGTTTTAACCTGATTCAGTGTCGGTTTCGACTTGCGGTGGGTTCAATCGCCTAAGGTTTTCTATGCTTTTTAGGGGGGAAATGGGCGCTTCTCTCCACAGGGCATACAAAACACAGGTTATTGGCGGAAGCCCGCCACATTTAACATATAAAGTTTTTTTATATGTTAAATATGGCGGGCTGCCGCCAATAACCTGAGTTTTGTATGCCCTGGGAGAGAAGCACCCATGTTCCCCCTAAAATGCAAAGAAAACATCAGGGTTTGCTTGAGTTGCTGGTAGTTTTCCCACTGCATTTAGAAACCATAAATAATATAATATATATGTTAAAGAGAATTATATAATTGTCATTTAGCTGTCATCGCAAATAACAAATAGATTTTTTTAGCAAGTTGGACATTATTAATACCTTTTTTCCAACTTGAGAATAGTATAGTTGCCAACTGCAAACCTGACCGATGGCAGCAACGACATCAGCAACAAATCCTCCAAACATCCCATAGATTCTTACCCAGCATCTGAAACATTTAAAAATTTTAATTAAAATAAACAGCAAATTGCAAGCATAGTAATCAATTCAAGTTTTATACACCGATAAAATCTTCGAAATCAAATATAAAACTTCCACACAATAAAAAACATGATACTTTTAACATGAGAAATAAGTCACATGGGTGACCGAGTACTTACCAAAGTCATGCCAGTAACTTTCGCCTTCAATGCATCTGGTGATTCTAGCAAATGCAACACCTCCGTTTGGTCCATCTCCAAAAGCACCTTAGCTGGTCCACCAACGGATACAGATTCTTACCCAGCATCTGAAACATTTAAAAATTTTAATTAAAATAAACGTCAAAATAGTAAAGTCAAACTTGTAGCGGAGATATATACTGTCCTCTGTTGATCTGGTGATGCGTTAGCAAGAGCGGAAGCCAACGCTGTAATAGGCATTGGTTGTGGGATGGGAGCCGCGGCATCGCGTGGAAGCATGCCGCCAACGCCAGCCATCTCGTAAGGTACGGGAAGCATTCCACTGCCGCCACCTGCCGCCATATTTGCACCAGCCTTGTTCCTAGCTGGTCCACAGTACATACGTCTTCTTGGAACCATCTGAGAAACATCAATCAATCACAAAATTATTATCAAAACAGTTAATGTTCACTCAACAGTAAAACTTAGAGTTGTATTTCTACAAGTTAAAAAAGTTTAAAAAACATCCCGTGCGGCTAAAAAAGTTAAAAAAACTGGGTCACGTCAGTTATCTTTGATCCATGAACAACAGTATTCGACTGCAGTTGTCAAGTAAAATTTTCAATAAGACAGGTCACAAAAAAAATAAAAATTACCAAATCATACCTCAAATTCCACAGGGGACACTCCACATGTAATCACATTATGTGTGGGTAACGGGTATTGTGGTAGTTTCTGCAATATATAAATGAGATTTTGTATATTATTTTGGTTTTAGTTGGATAAGCGATTAAAAGATATATCATCAGAAAGTGAATTACCAGGTGGAAAATTGCTAGGGACCCGGCCTCCCGGACTGGAAGAACTCGGTGTGGTGACTTTTTTAACAATAAGAAGGAACTTGGGGCACCATTCGCCATCCAGAAACCTGCACCAATTTGGGAAAACAAGTCAATGCACTATTAAATTAAACAAAACCTCAATCTTCCTTCATATATAAACAATCCTGTGTTAATAGATTCGACCATTGTGCCCAACAAACCTAATAACTAAACAAAATAGAAGAGCTAGTTCATTTGGTACAAAAGGGAAGTGCTAGTTCATGTGGTACTTGTTGAACTATTAGCCTTACGAGAAATATATAAAAAAACTGAAACTTGAACAAAACAAAGAACCAATGTAGAATTCAGATTTAAAAAAGCGATTTATATTTCATTACAGTTAACAGTTTACAAAACCAATCATGTTGATAACTTTTGAACTCCCTTCATTTGGGTTGGCCGATTATGGTGACAACAGATTAAACAGGTAAACCAGATCAAAGGTTTGACATGATTTTCTGTATAACTTACTCTTGCTTCCAAAATCACATGCAATTACCAAAACCCATAAAATGTTTATTAAGAGCCTCATAGTTTGTTAATGTTGCAAGTCAAAAAAAGACAAAAGTATAACAAATTTTACTTTAAATTAAATTTTAATACAACAGCATATATATAGAGTTTTATCTATTCATCACTACAAGCAGATTTTTAAAATTGGTTAACCGGTCAGCACAAAAACAAAATCATGTAAGAAAATCGCAAAAGTGATATAGAAAACAAAAGGGACTGATCTGGCCTGCAAAGGTAGTTAGCCTCACTAACCCAGACTATTAGTTCTCACCTTGGAGACAGCTTTTCCTAAGTAGTCTGAACCCTCATCTCTTAAATCATAAGCTTTATAGACACCTGCAAGATGATAACTGTATGCACAAATACACAACATCAAAAGGTTGTACCAAATAATGCTACAAAGACATCAATTAAGACAATTTGTTTTATTAGAGATACAAATCTTACCTGTTGAAGTGCCGCAAGAAATAGTTGCTCGACCAGTCGACCCCATGTATGATGTACCACTTGTTCAAATACAAAACAGCTAGAGCAAGTTCCGTTCTCGCAACATCAAGAAAATAATCAATCAAACAGCAATAAATGTCCTTCCAAACTCGTACAATTCCACAAATCTTCAAGTGTAACCATAATATTTCATTAACAGTCAAAAGTATTGATTCAACAAAAGAAGTAAATTGTACATAATCATGAGGAAGCGATAACTGTTTCCCTGTCTCCTTAAGCAGTCGCTCCAGCTCAACATCTACAGACGCCATAACCTCGCACTAGCAAAAAAACCACAGTCAAAGAAACCGAAAACCAAATGAAATCTCCCTAAAAAAAACACAAAACACATAAAAAAGCCTATAAATTTAAACAAAAATCAAGAAATCTTGTAAATAAACCCTAGACTTGTAAATAAACCCTAGAAATCTACTTACAAAGAACAGAGTGCTTGTTGTGCTATTCTAGAGAGAAATCTACTACAAATAAACCATAGATCTGGCCAGATCTTCCACCCACAAGCACCATCCCCACAACCAAACGGAAGATCTGAAACATTACCCAGATTAGATTCAAATAACAAAAAAATAATAATAAGAAGATATGGTAAACAGAAAGGTACCCTACAGTCAAACCAGTAGATCTGGTGTCAGATCTACTGAGATAGTGTCGGATCTTGAAGCCACCGGGAAAGAAGCCATAGAAATCGATCTGGTGTCGGATCTGGTGTCGGATCTGGTGTGGAATCTGCTGAGATAGTGTTGAATCTTGAAGCCACTGGGAAAGAAGCCATGAAGCGATTGTTGGAGTGGAGAAGGGGAGAAGACGGTGATGGCGACGACCGGTTCGATGGATGAAAGGTGGAGGAGCGGTGGAGGATCGATGGATGAAATGAAGGTTAGGGTTAGGGTTTGTAGAGAAAGGTGGAGCGTCTGGATGGATGAAACGAATTTTGTGGTTTAGATAGAGTGATAGAAAATTTATATTGGATCCATCAAAGTAAAACGGGTCAAGTTGATCCGGGTAAGATCCATGCGGCTATACAGCATGTGTTGAAAAGAAGTTTTCAACACTTTGTGCTTAAATGCTTGTACAATGGGCTTCAAATGGTTGTACATTGGCAAATGACCATTCTTGCCCTTCCTATATGCTTAATGAAGTAGTGTGTATATATATATATAGGAGAGAGTTTAAATGAGAACACCCATCTTTTGTGAGAACACTGAGAACAATTCTCAGCCAATCATTTATGTTCCCTATTTTTTAGTCAAAAGGTTAAATTGGTAATTATACAACCCAATGAATTAGACCTCCCAGGCTCCCAGTCAAATCGCCATACCCCAACCTTGCCTGAAGCTTAAAATCATCGACGTTGTCTCCAATCACTGGAAAAGTCAACCAGCCATGATTCAAAATACATCACGAGCAATCATGACACTCCCTAATCTCTGATGAATTCATTCGATTTTTCAATTTCATACATTACTCTGCAACTAAATAGTTGTAGTTTTATGGTTTTCAGAGACGGATAAACATCAGCTACTTCTAATTGCTTCATATGCGACTACCAAAACCCTATCTTTGAGAATTGTGCATCTGTGTGGTATGTACGCTATTTCATGTCTCTGCTTTTTATACAAACACACTGTAATATGATAAGTACAGAATCATAAAATTACAACGCACCCTTACCATACATGCTTCAGTTTTGGTTCTAGGGTTTAGTGATATTTCCCTAGAATAAACGAAGAATAGCACCCTATTTCAGTGCTAACCCACTTTTTATACAGTTATACTAGACTAATAGAATTACAAAATTTAAAAGAGCTAGTTTCGTGTTATGGTGGTAAGGATTTGTACATAACAAACTAAGAAGGTTACACTTGTTTGACTATTAAATCTATTAGTTTTCAGTTGCAAAATTGATATGATTTTGATGTCTATTTAATACCATTGCATTTGCCTGTTTTATAAGATCTATAGTAGTGTACTTTGGGAATTGTCCATTTCATGTGCCAAGGTTTTAAATAAGTTCTATACAATTATACTGATTCGAGTCCGTTTATCAGTTTGTAGTTGTACTTTGTACTACTCAGCTTTGAGTCAGATTTTGAAAATACTTCTCTTTTTGGGTCTAGGCTAGAGGTGCACAACGAAGCCGATTTGGGTTACGGAACTGGTTGATAATTCGAAACCACTCCAGTCCATAAATCAATTTGGGGGTAATTGGATTGAAAGCAAACTGAACAGTTGGTTTATAATGGGTTTGAGAACTGCTTTATTTAATCCCGTTTGAAACGGTTAAAACTGAATCGAATAGGGTGAGGACTAATTTGATTAGTATTATGTCATTTGTTTGATTTTGTCTTTTACTATATTTCATTAATACACACAAAGAATAAGAGAATTACACTCTTATTTATAATTTTAGCATTAAGTCCTTTATTTGTGTTTTATGTGAGTTAACTAATACTGTTGCATTTGCCTAATAATGTGTCCACTATTTAGGATCCTTCGGCTCTAGTATAACTACATTATGACCTGTTGTGTGTGTTTGCCTCTTGCATATCCTTTTTTATCCCGAAGTGTAATGTCGCATTGCTTTCTAAATTTTGACTTAATGCAATTCCCAACCTCAAACGCCAGAAGATATAGACCATCTTAAAGAGGAACAAAATCTCATACACATTCTTAACTTGCAGCAAGATTGGGTCATTATATACTATGGTTGTTCACAAATCTCGCGACTCGCAGCTCAACTCATAACTCGCTCTTAAAAAGCTTGAAAATATATCTATAAAAACTCGATTTGAAACGACGTAAGTCAAGCCGACTCATTTTGTAACCAATCCGAGCTCGGCCCAGGCTCAGCTCGTTGGCTCGTGCTTAGGCTTGTTTAACGTCGATCTCGAGTCGAGCCAAGCTACCACGTTTTATTTTGAGCTCAAGCTCAAGCCAACCTTGGCTCGACTCGGCTCGACTCGTTTGCAGCCCTATTTTATATGGAGAAATGGATTTAATGTTGATTGTTTTGGTAGAATTTGGAGAGTTAGTGATGATAACCGTTTAAAGAAAATAATTTTATGTAGGAAATTATGAGATATTTTGTAGTTCTAATACTATTTAAAATATTATGAACTCGTGATTCACGTAACTATTCCTAAATTTTCAAATTGATCCCTTGACTGTTGCTTACCCTAACATCAATTTTGGTGGTGTTTGGTATTGCTTATTGCATTTGATATAAGAACAGACTGTTTTGAGTGTGTTTGGGATTGCTTTTTTTCTAAAAAAATAAAACAAATAAACAATTTTAGTATACACTCCCAAACACACGTGAATCTTTAGAGCTTGATTTGTATATGAGAGCCATATGGCTCGTTTTACGCTTCCAGCCCCTTAATAAATCTTGTTTTCAATTTCTGGTTTGATGAGTTTGGACATAGGCAGTTAAAGGCTCAAGACGCAAAAGCTAAGCGTGTCAGCTAGGTGCAAGACGCTTAAAAGACCCACATCCATTCCATGCCATTTTTAGTTGTTTTAGATTTGTTTTCAGCTAGTTCAGCGTGTTATTGGCTTGTTTAGGCTTGTTTTTGGGTTGTTCAATGCGCCTTTGCGCCCTGTTGAAGGCGGTTTTGCAGCTTTGCTGCACCTTACCTAGGTTTAGGACCCAAATTCAGAGTCATTGCTGGTGATTTTACAGTTTTTGTGGGTCCCAATAAATGAATACTCGAGACTACTACTCATGTTCGCTTGATCTACGAAGTAAAGAAGATGAAACCCACAAAAAAAAGAAAGAATGAACAAACACGGGTTAAAGATGAGATCTAAATAATCCGTGTGCTTTTTAATGGTATCCTCGATCATAATCTTGTACGATAAGCTCATTTTACACATAAAAATCAGGTAATCATGTGTTTTTTTTTCTTGCAGCTAATAGCCGAAGATTTAGTGGCTGATATGGGTTTATTTTATTGTGGGTCTAATGAAGATCAGATTGCTGGTGTAGTAACTCCTGCAGACTATGGTATGAAGAGGGGGTTTTTCAGGAAATATGGCCCAACGAAAAGGAAGTGGTTATTTTGATGTTTCGAGGCAGAATTTTGGGCCTCAACAAAGCCATATTATTAACACAAAAAATTCGTTTGAATCGCTTCAAGTGGAGGATGATTGTTTTGATACCGAGTATGGGTTGTGGGAAAAAGAAATGTTAATGGTACGAAAATTTTACGAAACAAATACACAACCTCCGGATGATGTATTTTCTTCATGGTCGGAGAAATTGAAGGCCTATTATATGATGCTCACAAAGTTTGACCCGGTTAAGGAAGCTTTGATTGAAACAAATGTTGAAGATGAATCCGAAACGGATGAGTCGGCAAGAGACATCGCTCGAGGAGTTTAGCTTTTATTTTATTTTCTTGTTTGTTATTTGATGTATGTTGGTTCTTGTTTGTGTTCTTTTTTGAGGTTTGGTGCTTGGCGAGGGGCCTTGGCCGAATGCTCTTTGTTTGTAATCTCGTTTTGAACATCATTAATAAAAAGTTTGCCCGGGGGATTTCCCTCGTTTCCAAAAAAAAAATGAAGAGGGGGTTGCTATACGTAATACATAAACAATAATGATGTGGTTTTCATGTACTAGCCTTATGTTAAGAAGGGGCATAACCAACAAAAAAAAATTGTATTTATTACATATTGGTGTATCATTTGTAGTATAACATGCAAACTCGGTTGTTTTTTCAATGGATATCAAGTCAATTTATAAGTTACCTCGTATCACTAATTACATTGTGTAAGTGTGTGTTTTATATATGAGTAAAATGTCTTAATATCCACTGGATGATCGAACCATGTTAACATTATCTTCAATTCGTTATCTATTATGATTGGCACATGTGTAAAACTCTATATCTTAACTTTTATTTCTTACATTTTATAATTTACACATGTGGAAACCTTGATATTTATACTTGTTTATTTTATCTATCACGTGTAAACGTTCATATATATGCTTATTTAATTATTATTATTATGATTTACACATGTGTAAACGTTCATATCTATCATTTTTTTAAACTGTTATGATTTACACATGTGTCAACCTTCCTATCTATGCTTATCTTCTTTTTAATATTATGATTTACACATGTGTAAACCATGGTATCTATGCTTATTTTTTACTTGCTTTGAATTACACATGTGTAAACCTTGATATACTTTTTTTATTATGATTTACACATGAGTAAACCTTCATACATACGTTTCTCTTTTTAAATGTATGTTTTACACATGTGTAAACGTTCATATATATGCTTATTTTGTTTACTATTATGATTTACACATGTGTAAACCTTCGTATTCATGCTTCATTTTTTTACTACTATGATTTACACATATGTAAACTTTCCTATCTATGCTATTTTTTTTTACTATTATGGATTACACAGGTGTAAACCTTGATATATGTGCTTATTTTTTAATTGCTTTGAATTACACATGTGTAAACCTTCAAATATGTGCTTATCCTCTTAAACTATTATAACTTTCAAATTTTCAAACCTTAATATCTATGCTTATTTTTGAACTTATATGATTTACACATATGTAATACTTCATATATATGCTTCTTTTTTAACTATTATGATTTACATATGTGTAAACATTCCTATCGTTTATGCATTTTTTTACTATTATGATTTACACATGTGTAAACCTTGATATCTATGCCTATTTTTTCTAATTGCTATGAATTACACATGTGTAAACCTTCATGTATAAACTTATTTTGTTTAACTATTATAATTTACACATGTGTAATGCTTATTCTTTTTAACTATTATCATTTACACATGAGTAAAACTTCATATGTGTGATTTACACATGTGTAAAAATGTATAAAAATTTGTTTAGTTTCATTACACCTTCTTTTCTCAACATTCCTTATGGAAAATAAGGAATCCGCAAGGCAAAAGAATGACTTAAATGCTCCTTTTGCTACTAGGAATGTGAAATGGTAAACATTGGTGATAAAGGACGTCTAGTTACTGGTTTCTGCAAGTAGTTCCTAGAAAATGTATTCGACCATTGAATTAGCCAAAACAAAACCCGACAACATTACAACTTCTTCTCCTAATGTTCCTGGCTGAAATAGTCAGTCCTGATGCGTCTAAGAAGCATCCGTCTTGCTAATCGAATTTGATATCTATTATCACACTTGATTCCATACAAATTCGTATTTTGAAATTATTATCTACTGTCAGTTTCATCCCTTTTGGGATATATTTGATTTATATATGATACATGATGAATATGAAATCGACGCAATTATGTTCATCCATTCGATAGTTGATATTAACAGTAGTGGATATGTTGGTGGTTCCACAAAGGATCGCAATCAGAATTGGTTGCGTTGCTTGCTGAAAATAGTCACCCCACAAGCGTTTAAGCAACGAAATTCGTTGTGTTACTGCTATGGCCGAAAATCGGTGAACATTGATTGTATGATTGCTAGTCGGAAATCGGTGAACGATGGGTTGTGTTGTGAGCTAAGGGGACTGTATGAATAGATCTAATTTATATATGATAAACGATGAATCTGAAATTGACGCGATTCTTTTTATGTAGACATCGTACACATGAAATCGATGAAATTATATTCATCCATTCAAATACGGTAGCCGATATTAATAGTATCGGAGATGCTTGTGGTTCCACCAAAGATCACGATCGAAATTGATTGTGTTGCTTGCCGGAAATAGTCACCCAACAAGTGTTTAAGAGACGGAATTGGTTGTATTGATGCCATGGCCCAAAATTAGTTAACACCGATTGTTTGATTACTGGCAGAAAATCGGTGAACGATTAGCTGGGTTTTGAGCAAAGGGGGCTGTAGGAAGGTGATGATATGTGATTTTACAAGGCTGCTCTTTTTAAGTTATGTTAATAAGATTTTATTACCAATTTTACAATTACACCCCTCTTTAATCTTAGTCTTTAATTGAAATTGATCAATGGATGAAAATAGTTCTCATTGTTCTCACAAAATTCCATGTTCTCAAGATAACCCTCCCCTATATATATATATATACTCCCCTATATATATATATATATAGGGAGAAGATCATGCGAGAACCACCTCTTATTGTGAGAACCGCGAGAACCAATGTGAACACACCAAAAATGCCTAAAAATAGCTAAAAATCTCACAAAATTTTTTTTTTGAATTTTTTAATATTTTTTATAAAAAAATCGCTACTTTTCGAAGCAAAAAAAAAATAGTGATTTTAACATAAAAAATATTAAAAAATTCAAAAAAAAAATTTTTGATTTTTTTTTTGATTTTTTTAGATTTTTTTAGGTTTTTTGGGGGTTTAGTTTTTAGCATTTTAGCTTGGGGGGGGGGGGTTTAGGTTTTTGGGGGGTGGGGGAGGGGGGTTTAGGGTTTTTTTTTTTGGGGGGGGGGGGGGGGGGTGGGGTTAGGTTTTTTTTAGCATTTAGCTTGGGGGAGGGGGGGTTTAGGTTTTGGGGGGGGGGGGGGTGGGGGTTAGGTTTTTTTAGGGTTTTTTTAGTTTTTTTTAGCTATTTTAGGTTATGTTCACATTGGTTCTCAAGGTTCTAACAATAAGGGTGGTTCTCGCATGAGCCCCTCCCTATATATATATATATTTATATATGGATCATCACTCATAGCCATTCCAAGTTTCTTGGACTATTATTGTGTATTCTCCAGATTGTTCTTGTGTTTTGTGCATCAGATCTTTGTATCTAGGCTCTTGATTCGTGATAAACATTATGAGATTCCAAATCAACATTGGGTGATTCACACACATAATCAAGATTCTTCACTTTCTACTTTGGTTTTTTTACTTTCATCGTTCAAACATCTAATCAATAGGTGTTTGTGTGTTTATCAATCACCAACACAGTGATCCGTAGTAATTTTGGGATTCATACTATCTTTAACATACTAATGTTATTTAATGTTATAAGTATACAATAAACGAAGAATGTGGTATAGATTTTGTACGTTTTTTATTGTAAGAATGTGGTATAAATTTTGTAATGGTGTTCTATTATGAGGTTTTATGAAGGCGAATAGGGTATAAATTTCCCCATTATTAACTGAACGAGGTGATAAATAGTCGTTTTCATGAATTGGTGGGATGCACTGTAAAATTTAACACAAACCATCAGACGCATGAACTAAAAACAAGACATGTATTATAAGTTGATAAGGCTGCCATCCATTTAACCCGATTTTTTTGCATGCAAGTACTTGATAATTGCAAAATTACAACAAACAATACAAATTTGTATAAAATAATCAGATTTAAATTATAGATCGTAGTGTTAATTGCTCTTTTGTTTTCCAAATTTAACATAAAATACTGATTTGTTTAAGTTATGACATAATAAGACATTTAAAAATATAAAAGTAAAGTCAGCCCACAAACTCAACATGTCGACCCGTACACAACGTTTTTAGCTAAACGTGTTCACGTATTCGCTTTGAAAATGACATTTAGGAAAGAAAAAAAAAACAACAAAACCCAGAAATGTCAATCCACACTCCTACATGAAAACCAGCAACGAGTTCTAAGGGGGAGTTTGGTTCGCATGAATTCAATGGAATTTAAGGAAATTGGAATTTGAATTCCATCTCTTAAGATGTTTGGTTCACAGAATTTGATGGAATTGGAATCCCAATTCCAATCTTCATGTGTTTGGTTGACAATGGAATTGGAATTAGGCATGAATTCCTTCAAATTTCTTTAACAAAAGGAATTCAAAATCCTTCCTGTGAAGGAATTAAAGTAAATTCATTAGAATCTTCGACTGTTTCGACCCGCACCGTTTCAACCCGTACCATTTCGACTCATACTGGTTTCGATTTGAACCGTTTCGACCTGTACAGTTTTGACGCGAACAATTTCGACGCGAACGGTTTCAACCCGTACCGTTTCGAACCGAACCATTCCGACGCGAACCGTTTCGACCCGTACCGTTTCGAATCAAACCGTTTCGACGCGTACGTTTCGACCCGTACCTTTTCGAACCGAACCGTTTCGACCCGTACTGTTTCGACCCGTACAGTTTCGACGCGAACAGTTTCGACCCGTACTGTTTCGACGCGAGCGGTTTCGACCCATACCGTTTCGAACCGAACCGTTCCGATGTGAACCGTTTCGAACCGAACCGTTTCGACCCGTACCGTTTCGACCTGTACCATTTCGAATCGAACCGTTTCGACGCGTACCGTTTCGACCCGAACCGTTTCGACCCGAACTGGTGGTTGTGGGTGCTGGGGTGATGGATTACAATTCATTTGACAACCAAACACAACAAAAATGGAATTGAGATTCCAATTCCAACAATTTCCAATTCCAATTGGAATGTTTAAATTCCAAATCTAATTCCTTCAAATTCTAATTCTTATACAAATTCCAAATCCAATTCCTTCAAATTCTAAATCATTCAGCGAACCAAACGCCCGCTAAGTAAATGTCACCACTTTCCTACAATGTCAACTTTCATCCCTTAAGTTTTCATTATTATCCTGCCCAACTATACAAATTCCATATTGTTGTATTATTTTTCTTTCCTTTTATAAATATGCACACTCGAAGTAGCCTCGTTGGTGTGTAATACTTTACTAAAATAACAAAACAAAAATATATTTTTAATATAAATATCATCCAGGTTAAATCTAAATCTTCCATGTTTTATAAGAAGCCAACATGACAGGAGCTAACATAACATTCTTGTTTGTTAATAAATTCATTTGGATATCAACAATTTACAAAAAGTTGTGATTACATGGTTGGTTGAACAATTTGTGAATATGTATAGAACATAAAAAGAAAAAAAATAAAATGAATTTTAAAACGGGTCGAGTTATCATCATCCTCGACCAATGCCCAACGCGTGTCAGGCTTATTTTTAGACATCGTTACTAACACTAGACCGAAATAAAAAACCAAAACGTATATGACCCGAGGCTTAAGCCCACGAGATATCAGATATGTTTGTACCCGTGACAAATCAGTACTTGTAGTCCTTGACGTGAAGGCTCTCGTTAGCACCCTCGCCAGCAGCACCACCCTTATATTTCCCTTCACTTGCCTCAGAATTGGCCTTGCAGCGACCAAGGAACACCTCCTGCGCCTTCTTCACATTCTCTTCCTTACCGGCCCATGCCTTAAGGGTGCTCTGCTGTAGGGCCCGTCCATACGAGAAGGTTAGACTCCATGGCTTCTTACCCTTGTACTGGTTAATGGCATTGAGGTTGACCGAGGCCTCCTCCTCGCTTTGACCACCAGACAAGAACACCACGGCTGGGACCGCTGGAGGCATGGTTCTTTGAAGGGCACGTACAGTGTACTCACCCACCACTTCAGGTGCAACCTTCTTGGCGTCAGATCCAGGGGTCACCATGTTGGGTTTCAAAAGGGTACCCTCAAGAAGCACTTTATGGTCATTAAGAGCCTTGTAGCATTCAGCCAGAACACGCTCGGTTACATCAGCACACTTGTTGATGTCATGAGGTCCATCAACAAGGATCTCTGGCTCGACAATGGGAACTAGACCGTTCTCTTGGCATATGATCGCATATCGGGCCAACCCATGAGCATTTTCCATAATGGCAAGCGGGGATGGCTCGTTGGCACCAATCTTGAGAACGGCACGCCACTTGGCGAACCTAGCACCGGCTTCATAGTACTGAGCGCACCGCTGGCCAAGACCATCAAGACCTGTGGTGGTGGTCTCGCCGTTGGTTCCAGCAAGCTCGACAACACCCTTGTCAACCTTGATTCCAGGGAGGACCTTAGCCTCCTTCATTAGCTCAACAAAGGGCTTACCTGTAATAATATCATCAAGGTTAGAATAATATATAGGTCGCATTCATGGTTCGTTTTTCAAAGAATGGGTTGATACGCTGTGGATTTGATGTATGTAACATATGTGAATGTTAGATTACCTGCAGCAGTCTTCTGATAGAGAGTCTCCTCAAAAAGGATGATTCCACTGATGTATTGAAGGGCACCAGGAGTGCAGAAAAGAAGCTCACGTAGGGCTCGCCTGTTGGACTCGTTGTTCTCGACATTAATGCTGGAAAGGCGCTTTCCGATCGTGGCAGTGGACTCATCAGCAGCAAGAATACCCTTGCCGGGTGTACCAATGTAGGCAGCATTGGCAATAAGCTCATCTGATCAACAACGATTAGTTCATTACATATTGGTTTCAAAATCATTGATGGATCCAAACCACCTTGATCTATGGTTTATCCACGTATAAATTTGTATACAAAATATGATCAAATGAAACAGAATGATAAACAAACATCAGAAGATAAAACTAAGCCAAATTATGTATCCAATAAGATCTATAGCAAGCACCTGCATGATACAAGAGAAGCCCACGGACCTGTTCGGGCTAGTTTTAGCCAAATGTTTGGGCTGAACCGCTAATGGTTTTGGAAAACGAGTCCAGATTTCACGATTTGACGGCTTGGTATCGACGGTTATAGACTAAATACGCCTAGCTTGCGGTATGCGCGTATAATGTATATTTGAAGTGAAAGTGCACTAATTTTAACGTTATTTTACTAATTTCGTGAAAATAACGTTAAAAGCGGTGAAACGGTTAATCATGCATCATGTGGTGGCGTTGATAGCCGAAAGACAAGGGGGGTACATGCACTAATCGGCCTTTGTCCCAATTGCTTAGTGTTATGTGCCTTATGTCCAAGGCTTGGTGCAAAACTACCATGGGCGGACCTAGCCTTTGGTCAGGGTGGGCGGCCGCACCCCTTGAAAAAAAAATTTTAGCGTATATTTTAGGCAAAAAACCTGACCGCACCCCTTGAAAATATGATTGAACACCTCATCCGTACCCTCAGCAAATAATTTATGGGTCTGCCACTGAAAACTACTATCGAGCTGGGTGTCTCACTGGAAGCAACTTCTCAATTTCTACAGGACAAAGGTAAGGCTCTTAAATCTTACCCTCCTCAAACCCTACCTTAGTTTTGCTATTGTTGGGATTTACTGAGTATGATAATGATGGTTGTGGACTAAATAATATTATTTTTTTCAAATCACAATATTGTATTGTGTTAAATAAAAAAATAAGAAGTTTCATTCATGAATAAAATACATAATCATAACTTTATTCCTGAAATGAAAATAATAAAAATAAATGGTAAACCACTGGTTCGTTTTACAAAGCCGGTACTAAGTTTCAAATCATAAACTATCAAACAACTCTATGTGTATTTCAAAGTGGCTGACTTTTTACGGTTTGGACATTTCAATCGGTTTCGAGGGTTTATGATCACCCTTGGTCACAGGCCCTCCCGAAAATCCAAGGTGGGCCCCCAAAAAAGTATTTCTTTAACAAAATATAAAAAAATTAAAAATATATATCCTTTTTTTATCCCTTGGAGATAGCGGCCTTTGCGGTTGCCCTCCCTTCCCTCCTTCAGGCTGGTCGTGTCCGTCGATGAAACTAATCGCTAAGGCTTAATCACTATGCTTAGAAATAGAAAATTAACCCAAAAACAACCAGCAAAACAAACAAATTCAAGCATATTGCACCATAACAATTGCCAAAACACAGATCATGATGATGAATTGATGATCAAAAATATAATAAAAAAATCAAAAGCCAAATAACTGTTGAAAAACAAAATCAAAGAATATAAAGGGAAAATAAAGATGATACCAGCATACTTTCCCTTGTAGCAAGACATGATTGTTAGATTTAAAAAATGATAATGGTGAATGGAGGGAGGGAGGAAGGAAATGATATTGAGAATATGTAGGTTTAAGAGATTATATATAGATTTTGTTTGGCTATTTTGTAAAACCGCTTTCAAAGCCTGGTTTCATGCACCATTGTGGCCCTCTACTATTTTCTATGGTAAATAGGGAATTACTATTTTCCTTTTCTAATTACTGTTATAGATACACAATAATTTAAAATCTTAAATATGGAATTATAAAAATATATTATATTATACTAGTGGGAAACCCGCGCAATGCAGCTACTACAATTTACAACGCGATACTCGTTTTCTAGTTAGGTTATCAATCCTATAGTGGATTCACCTATGCTTTGTGCCGGCCAGGGTGATTTTTAACAAGATTTAAATCGAAACATAAACGCAACTGTACATAAAACTATAATATTAAAAGAAAAGGTATTTAAAGTTATAATATTATACATTATTGACGACGAAGACAAAGTATGAATATGAGAATTCATAGAACGAGCTCTTTTAACCAAAATAGCCAAACACTGAGATGATAAGCATTCAAACTATGGCATAGTGTCAATCGTAGATTCGTAGGCAAAAGAAGTGAATTCGACGCGTTTGAAAGTTTGCTTGTGAGCTAATTTTGTGATCCTACAATGCCACATGTAACTGAAAATAACAAGTCATGCCTTGTTTATATTGTTATGTAACAAAAACATGTAGAAAAGACTTGAAAGATGAATCCACAACCAAATGTCTTGTTTCCCCAAGACACATTAATCCAATATTACTAATTTGACAACAATGGTCAATTTAAAAGTTATAAACAAAAGAAGAAAAAAAAAGGAAGGTTATGAGGGTGCAAGATATCAATGTGTACTTGGCTAAAACAATTTAAATTTTAAAGTTTTAGATGACTAAGTTTTGAATACATTAATAATAATGTACTAACAAACATCAATCCGCAAACAAGTCAGATGGATTTTGCGTCAAAGGCCGCTGGTAAAGAGAATGCAAGTCACAAGTATTCAAACATCCAAAACGTATTGATATCGGATCATAAAAATTAATTGTGGAACCAACTTATATATAATATATTCATATATATACATAACTTTCCATCCCACTTGTAACCAACTTTCACCTTCTTTTCAACTGATTCGTGTGTGCTTTGTCTTCGACTTTGATAGGTTGTCAATACCCTAACAAAAAAAAGTGGAAATAATCAAAATATAAAATGTTATATCCACTTGATATATTTCAATTTACCCGTAACTAAGTTGAATCCAAACTAAACTTGACCCGTAATTGAGCCAAATTCCAAAACTACCCTTAGATAGTAACTATTTACCCCAGACATAATTGGACACCAAACAATCTGACTCTAAGTTAGATTGGTAACAATTCAGTCAAAGTTCGGTATGTAGAAGAAAAAAATCAAGAGTAAACAACTCAATCTGTTAACAGGTCAGAATGTATGATTTTGTAAAATCGGAGTCAGACTTTTAACGGGTCAGAATATAAACATTTTGATCAAAATATGTCCGCGTTCAAAAAGCACGTCTCATACAAGCACCTTATGCAATTTTTTGCCTGATAAGCGTGCCTCACGACCACTTTACATACAACACTCACCTTACTTACACAAAAGCGATAGTGGTTGTGCCTGGGGTTGCCTTGCACCAAGGTGCACTTTTCAAAACAAGGCTAAAACTATCAAACCCGCCTTACCTACACAAAAGCGATGGAAGGTGCCTTGCTCCCTTGGTTTAAAAAAGCGGTAAGCGCACAAAAGCGATGAGGTCTAAAACCGATTTTTTAAAAGCGAAGCGCAAAAGCGGTGAGCTTTTCGTACGCAAAGCGCAAAGTGATTATATAATTTATTTTATATATCCCATAAGTTTTTAGCATCCAATACCTATGATTTAGCTATAATTAAGCTTGTATATATGTTTTAGAATGAAAAAAACATAAATGTACAGCCTAAAAAGCCTGTTGTACAACACTCAGCAGCACAGAAACACACCATGTACATAAGGCGCGCGCCTCACCTGCGCATCAGGTCAATTTTTAGGCTAAAAAGCGCGCCTCACCTGCGCCTTTTGTACATCGTGCGCCTTGTGTCACTTAAGGCGATTTGGTTGGCGCCTTGGGTAGCCTTGCGCCTAGGCGCGCTTAAGGCGCGCTTTTTAAAACCAAGCTTGCTCCTAGGCGTGTTTTTTAAACCAAGGCTAAAACTGAAGCGGGTCAAAAGGACCTGAAGGTCAACAGGTTCAATCAAAATAATTAGATTAAAAAGAAGCGGGTCAAATGGGCCTGAAGGTTGTATTACCCTACATAATTATTGGATGTATGAAAAATATGGTAACAAGAAATACCTGAAGGTTGATATTATCATCTTTCCTCCATTGTGAATAGATTTTAAAAGGAGGTTATATGCAGGGCTGCAAACTTCACATAAAATAAATATTAAGTTAGAAATTCTAATAATTATGCTAAATATTCGCTAAAAAAGTGCATCCTGGTTTGGTTTAAAAAAGTGTGACTTAGGCGCGCCAAGGCACGAGGCGACCTAAGGCGCAAACCTTTACGCCTTGTGTGATGCTTACCATGGTATTTACCTTATTGGGTCGACCAAAATCTTCTTTCACAAGTGTTCGCATATGCTTTTCTTCGTCTCTGGACAAAATTGAAAAGCAAAAAAAATGTTAACAAAATGCATTATAAAACAACACATGAAATAATAATCCCTTTCTCAAATTCCGTCAGTTTTTATAATAATCCATTTCTCAAACTCCATCAGTAAATAATAATCCATTTTTCAAACATTAACAGAATAGCCCACCGGTAACTTTTTACAGAACCAGACTGAATTGACCAACCCACATTTTTAGTCCATTTCTCAAATTCCATCAGTAATCTTTTCAAAAGATTAACTTTAAAAACTATACTATTAAAATAATAATAATAATCCATTTTTAATTAATGAAGTGAGTTATAGGTTGCACGTATATGAATAACCATTGGTAGACCTTCGACTTGTTTGAATCATTTCAACTTCAATTAAGTTTCTGAATGTTCCCGTCTCGATCAGGATTCAAGTATAACCGAGATACTCAATCAATATACAAACAACTTATTGGTTTCGAAACAACATAACTTCTGTAATCATATTTAGAACTACAAATTAAAAAATGTTTTAACTCGATTAGACTTTTGACCAGTTCAACTCGAAAAGTACACATTTTGAGAAATCTAGAGCATGCATTTGAGACTGAATTTATTTCAAACCTTTCCAAGCTGATCAAATCCATCAAGCTGGTTCAGCACCAGAGTGTTCTTGGAATCTCATGGTCAGCACCGGTTCCCTCACTGAAACTACACCCACCAATGGCATCAATCTCCTCAAAATATCATTTTCCTTAAACATACACAACCCAAATCAAACAAAAAACATCACACTACAAGGTTTCAAATAAACTAATAAAAACAAACCTTTGAGAATAAGAAAGTATATGCCTATCTTTCTGCTTCTAAGCTTCAGCACTATGATCACAACTACCTTAAGGTTTACCAACAAGTATTGTTTCTCCACCACCGATATTCCATATGAAGATCCTAATCGCTTCATCATCACTGAAATTACGATTTAAACAGTTTCTCTAAATTAAACACAATATTAAACAAAACTGAGACCAAATTTCACAATGCGGTGAATATTGCACGAAAACTATATAAGTTGGACCATAATTTCTTACAATCAAACCCTAGAAAAAAAATCTACAATTTTCCCTAAATCGAAACAGCAAACTACAATACGAATGTCAGTGGAAATGGATTTAAAGCACCAAAAATCTCAATTATTGGAGAGGAATCGGTTGACATTTAAGGATTAGATAATCAGAAGAACTAGAAACCATGAACTGTTGTAACAATGGTAAACAAATTTACCTTAATGGCTTCTGTCACACTTTACATGTGGGTCTCTCTTGAAGATAGCCCGAATTTTGACTGTGCAGACAACAATCAAGGAAAAGGAAAAGAAGGAAAGATAATCGGCGGAATCCATGGAGCAGAGGGAAAGGAGGTGGGTTTTGTGGAGAATGTTCAGATCTCAAAAAACCTAGGGATTTTTTAAATTTTAAATCCCGCCCAAGAAGGTGTTTGAAAATTGAAATTTGTGCTTTAAATCCTACTAAGATGAAAGGAGCAACAATTAAATGGGGGTCATGCTAATCACACACGGAGAAAATTATTTTCACATCCCAAAGCGCCGCGCTATGGCCAAAGTGCGGCGCTTTGCTTGACAAAAGTTGATTTGACTGACATAAAGTGATACGATGTTGCAGAGACATAAAGGTGATACGAGGTTGCAGTGTCCCGTGAACCCTAAGCGCCGCGCTTTGGCCATAGCGCGGCGCTTCGACCCCAAATTTTCATTATTTAAACCTGCATAGACAGAACATTTAGCATTCGAGGGTATTCGAGTGTTTTGTTGTTTGTTGATTTCTTTGCTGTATTAGTTACGTGTGTTGAAAAAACGATGTCGTGGTTAAGCAACTATTTTTTCGGTCAATATTCTGACGAGTCAGTTGTTCCTGATTCTTACGAGGGGACCGTTATTTCTGACTCGTATGAGAAACCGGTCTCGTCCAACTTGAGGGAGGCAGAGATTGTATCTGGCATTCGTTATCGTGATAACACGGTGACGCTGGATTTGAATACCCCTGTGGAGGACCCTTACGCACAACAAGGTTATTCGAATTTCGGTTACGGTGGCGAGTACAGCTTTGTAAAGCAGGAGTGTTATCCAAACGACAGTTACGGTTGTCAACAGAGCTTACAAGGTTATTCGAATTTCGGTTACGGTGGCGAGCACAGCTTTGAACATCAAGTATATTCGGACCTCGGTGACGATGGTGAGCCGGGGGATGTGTCTGTTGACGAGGAAGGCTGTTACCCGGTTACATTTTCGTTTGATACAACGCAGACCTTTTCGTCACGTAAAGAGTTGGTGCGTTGGGTACAAGACACGGCAAAAGACAACAGTTACCTCATTGTGATTAAGAGGTCGAATAAAAGAGGAGAGAATTACAAGATTTGGTTTCAATGTACTTTTGGTGGGGAGCATAAGAGTATAGCTACACAGAGGAAAACGGGTAGCAAGAAAATAGGTTGCCCGTTCGAGATGATCGGGTTTTCGGAATCATCCGGAAGTGTTTGGAGGATCGAGGTGACGAAGGCGAAGCATAACCACACTCCTATTGAAAACTTAGAGGGTCACGCGTATGTGAGAAGGCTTTCTTCGGAGGATAAAAAATTGGTTAAGGAGCTGGCAGAGCAAGATATTCCCAACCAAAGTATCTGGCGAACGCTGACAAAAAACAATCCGGCTAGAAAGCTTATTCCGAAAGATATACACAACGCTGTTCAGAAGATCAACGCCGAAAAAAATGTCGGTAAGTCTCCGATGCAAAAACTTGAAAACATTCTTCTCGAAAAAAATTACACTTATTACATGCGCACGAATGAGATATCGAACGAAGTTGAAGATGTCTTCTTTGTTCACGAAAAATCATTCACTATGTGGTGTGCCTTCCCGCATGTGCTAATGATTGACGCCACCTACAAAACAAACATGTACAACCTGCCATTTGTTCAGGTCGTAGGCATGACGTCGACAAACAAATCGTTTACGGCTGCTTGTGCGGTAATTTCCGCTGAGAAGTCAGAGAACTACCTATGGGTGTTGCAGAGGATCAAGTCTATGCTGGTAGGATGTATGGAACCGCGCGTGATTTTAACAGACAGGGATTTTGCGCTAATGAACGCGTGTGAACAAGTTTTTCCAAAAGCGCATAAGTATCTTTGTCGGTTCCATATTCAACAAAATATTAATAAGAACAGCAAGAAGAAATTATCTGACAAGGATTGGAAAGAATTCGTACGTAGATTTTGGTTATTGTGCGAGTCTACGACCGAGGAAATATACAGGTATAACTTGGAAAACCTTGAAGCACAGCTGAAAGAAAATGACCGTGAACGTGGGTATTTCTTACATAATTATGTTCAAATTTTATATAATAACAAAAACTGACTATTTACGTTTTTTAATTTTAGAGGTTTTTGATTATTTGAAGAAATCCTGGTTGGATCCATACCGTGAAAAGTTTGTATCTTGCTGGATTAACAAAACTATCAACTTTCACCAAACTACGACCAACAGGGTTGAGGGCATGCATGCAACACTAAAAAGTCACTTTCCAAGTCATCGCAACACACTGGATAAACTTGTACTGTATGTTGATCATGTTGTTGATAGACAATACGCCGAGATTAGTAGTAGCTTTGAAACAAGCCTCCGAAAATTGATGACGCACAACAAGAATCAGCCCATGCTTGCATATATTCTCAGAAAGGTTTCAATATATGTGATTGAGCTTTTGAGTAGGGAACTAAAACGTAAGGAAGACGGGTTGAGAGCCTACGGTGCAAGATGTGGTTGCCAACTTTTTACCAGCTGTGGTTTGCCATGTGCCTGTCGTTTGGAAAAGTTGGAAAATAACGGTAATTAATATCTTTGACCTTTCTCATTATGATTTTGCCACCTAATTTGTTTTCATCCACAGGTCAGCAACTCCGGATCACACACATAGACGTGTTCTGGAAGAAGCTTGACTTCAAGCCTGCAAAGAAAAACATAGAGGATATCGATGTAGACGCGGAATTTGAAAAATTGAAACAACAGATCGATCCAACACCCCCTCAAGTGAAAAGGAGCTTCTTTGAAAAGTTTCAGCAAATCCTCAATCCAGGGAACAATAACAAAAAACCTCCTGCTGTTCTGAAGAAAACTCGTGGTCGCCCAACATTGAAAACGCAGGAAGAAAGAAAGGTTGAAGCCGCTAGAAAAAGCTCGTACATTCCGTCGGAAGAAACTTGGGTCGAGGCCTCAGACGATCTTCCCCGTCACAGCTCGTACATATCACCCGAAGATTCTAGAAGACAAAAGAATACCAAACCGATCAACCTACACCTTGATTTCCCGATGATCAAGCTCGGTCCTAAGACGGATATAGCGATCCGCAACTACGCATCTCAGATTCCCAAAGTGATCCATCCATACATCGTTAGAATAAAGGACGTGAAACCAGATGGTCATTGTGGGTTTCGATCGGTGGCTGTTGGGTTAGGAGTGAAACAAAATTCATATTTGATGATCCGGAAACAACTTATAAAGGAGTTACGTACGAACGAATCGCTTTGGAGGCAGGTTTTTGATCCGGAAAACATAGGACATTATGATGCGCTGGTTAGACGGATCGATTTCAAGGGGATGGGACGAGCAGATATCGAAAATTACATGACGATGCCTGAGACGGGGTTTCTTATTGCCCAACGTGTCACACCCTGGCTTTGCGGAAGCGTGGTTAATTTGGTGTGACTTCTTAATACCATAGCTTAACCATAACAAAGCTATATGAAATAAAATCATGCAAGATCATCCATTTGATTAAGTTTTAAAATCAGAGTAACATACCATTGTCTTAGAGACTTACAACATCGTAACATAAAACATTGTCTTTAAAAACATAACCATTAACATGAAATAAACGCAGTTTAAGATTTGTGACTCGTCCAGGAAAAAGTCACATTTCCTAAACCCGGATGACCTCGGAACCCATATGCAGCGGGAAAACATAACATACCGCGCCAGATCTTTAATTTCCTGAAATACATGTAAGTTGAAAAATCAACAATAATGTTGAGCGAGTTCATGTGTAAGTGAGTAAGTAAACCTTTGTGAGTATAAAAATAGTCTTGGTATGTAGCAAATAAGGGAATTGAGATCACCAATGGTTTGCAAGGCCACTGATATATGTGAAGTGCAAATAGGGAGACTCAAACCTAGCAGATTTCGCCACGGCATTAGTATGTGGACAAAGTCACCCCAAGGTCCGTTTCTAGTTTGGCCTGGGGCTGGGCTCGCTACACCCAGATAGATCTACCGCTCCTGTCCCTCGGTCCCGTTATGAGGACTAATGGCCTCATATTGCTCCTACCCACTCACATGATCTAAGTAGTAAACCTCCTTACGCTAACCATACCGTGTATAAAGTACTTGTAATCAAAGTAACATGTATTTCACCCCCGCAGTTAAGAAAACTGAAAACAGTTAGAGAAAAGGGGGACATGAACTCACAGTGGTGCGTCTCTACCAAGTATGCCTCCAAATCAATCAGCTGTATGACGACCTACACGTGCTAACTCTATTAGACGGATGGCCGTGCCTTAGCTTTATGGTTTAAGTTTTTGGGAAATAGTTAGGCAACTATTTCGTGTTTACGTTCTGTATATACTTGGTAGTTATTCTCCTTCCCAAGGATGGGGGATTTAATACATGTGTTTTCGTAACATTCAGATTTCACTATTAAGTCTCACTTAATATATTTTATTTCCAACTTCAAAACATAAATATTCTTCCCAAAAATATTATCTTTTAATACATGTGATTTTCCCAAAATAATACTTAGTAATATTATTTTTACCCTAAAAATAATATTTATGTAGTTCACAAAATAATCATAAACACTTATACAAGTGATGTTGTGAAAAATATATACTAAATATATTTATGTATCACGTTTTATTTTGAGAAGTCCCACCTCCGATATTTTATAAATAAGTCGTGGCGAAATTCATAGTTGAAAACAAGTCGACAAGTATCTCTAACACTTATAGTGAAAATAATTCTAAGTGTTAGGTTTTTAGAAAAATTTCGCCAGAGTTTCCTCTGTAACTGGAGGTGGCCACGCTTTCAAGCGTATCATTTTCTTTTATAAATCAAACCAATAATTTTTATCATTCATTCAAAACAATGTTCAAACCACAAACTAGTCAAAATATATATATAAATCGCATAAACTTCATGAACTGTGAAGTAAATCTCATTACTTTTAGTGGATCTATATATAAAACAATCCGATTTTGTAAAAACCTCGTTTTTATGGAAGTTCCGTCTTTACAACTTCTCGTCAACTTTTACAAAAATAGTTATTTTGTCGAAACTTTGTGTTACACAAGTGTTTACACACTTGTGTGTTCTAAAAACCATTCTTGTTAGTGTAAGATCCATTTTTAGAAAGTATGATTTCTTTAACGCTTGGTCCTTTGAAAATACCACTTGCAGATACGTAGATCTGCTAGTTTTAAACACTATTCCACAAGTAAAACATTTTTACACAAGTTCATGATTCGTGTGTGGTAGAGTTTCACCCTTTAACCCTTGTTCTATTCAAAACAACCTTATGTCATGATTCGTGATCATGACCAAACCGGGTTAAGTGATGATCCGAGCTACCACAACATAGATCGGGTCTAAATAATCACAAATTTCAATTACTACAACATTTACACAACTAGTGAGCTTTTAACCATCATTTTTCATGTTTTTGGTAGACTTTAATGCACCATTTTGTAAGATTTCGAGTTTTAATCATTACACCACATATTAACCGCTTTAGATTAGTTCAAGATAGGGATTTAAACATCATACCACTAGCTCGAGGCTAGGGAAGAATCTATGCGAAAAACGCGTGGATAAAAGCAAGATAAAGAGGTCCTTCGCCTTCCGATTGCACCAAGCTTCCTAATATGACACCCTTAACACTTGTAGATGCTTGGAACTTGCAAGATCAAACTCGAAAATGGGTGGGTGTGTGGGTGTGGGTTCGGCCGAGAGCCAAAGGGAGAGAGAGAGAGTAGTGTTCTTGTGTTGTTGTGACAAATGAACTTATGTGCATTCTCAAGTTACTTATAGACAATTGTGGGATTAATAACCAATGGATCACATGTCATTTAGATATTAGACATTGTGATTAAAATAATCAAAAGAAATCAAAGGGTGTCCCCTCTAGTTTGGGGCCGGTTAGCAAGGGGGGGGGGGTCTTGGTCCATTTCCAAGTATTAGTTAGTTACTAGTTAGGTTAAGTTAGTTAGTTAGGTACTTAACCCGGTTAGTAGTGTGTAGTATGTTATGACGGGTGTTAGGGTATTCAGGGACCCTAACTGGCTCAGAAAAAGATAAATAATGTTTATGGCCGTATTTTCATGTCCCGGGTATAGTCCGGTTGTTCGGTTGGATAGTAATCCGTTAAAGTTCTTAACAAAGCTTTAAAGTGTCGTTAATACCCTTTTTAGTGACACAACTCATTTCTGACACTTTGGAAAGTGTCTAGTAATATTTTTTCTCATGTTTTGGCACTTTATTAGTTAGCTAAAAGCTGAATTATTATGTAAAGTGCTGAGTTTTGTACTTAGAGTACGTTTTAGGCACATCCAGTCATTGTCACTTATTCCTAGAGACGCAGTTCTACAACCCTTATATCCTTACACTCACCACTAGTGTAGCAAAATATTTCAGGCTCTTACAGGCCTTAGAGGCAGTGTTTGCCTGATGCTGGCTTTATCAGCATGTTCAATAGGTTATCCGTTATAGTGCTACTGTGCTTTTTGTGCATCATGTTTGTCACTAAGGTTCAGCATGTAAATAATGTAGTGACAGCAAGTAAAGTATGATGCAATTAAGTACATGTATCAGTATTCAAGTAGCAGTTTATTCACAAGTTCAAGCAAGCACAGTAATTAAGCAATAATTAATTATTAATTAAGTCGTACGGATACCTGGTTTAGTGAGGGTTGTCACATTCTCCCCCTGTTAAATAAATTTCGTCCCGAAATTTTAAGTTCTGCTTGTAGATGCAGGGTTCTTAGGAAATAAGTGGGGGTACTTCTCTTTCATCCGGTCCTCACGCTCCCAGGTGTATTCAGGACCATGTCTGGCATTCCAACGAACTTTGACGAGCTTGACACTGCTCCGGCGGGTCTTGTTTACTTTCCAATCCGTAACCTCCACCGGTTCTTCAACGAAATGGAGCGTGTCGTCAACATGGATCTCGTCGATGGGAATGGCAATGTCATCTTGAGTTGGACTTTTCTTCAGGTTGGATACATGAAATGTATCGTGAACAGAATGGAGTTCAGCAGGTAGGTCCAACTTGTATGCTACTAGTCCTATTCTTTCCAAAACTCTGAAAGGACCAATGTAGCGCGGATTTAACTTCCCACGCTTTCCGAAGCGTGCCACACCCTTCCAGGGTGAAACTTTCAATAACACCATCTCTCCAACTTGGAATTCCACATGTTTCCGGTTTGGATCCGCATAGGCCTTCAGTCTGTGGCGAGCTGCTTCGATGCGTTTAAGAATCTGCGCAATCTTGTCTGTCGTCTCTTGGACGATTTCGGGGCCAGCAAGTTGCCTATCACCTGCGTCAGCCCAGCATAGGGGTGATCGGCACTTGCGTCCGTAAAGGGCTTCGAATGGCGCTACACCAATACTGGTGTGGTAGCTGTTGTTGTATGAAAATTCGACCAAAGGCAAATGTTTATCCCAGCTACCGCCTAAATCCATAACACACGCTCTCAGCATGTCTTCCAAAGTCTGTATCGTTCGCTCGCTTTGACCGTCAGTTTGTGGATGAAACGCAGTGCTCAGATTTAATTGTGAGCCAAAGGCTTCTTGGAAGGATTGCCATATCCTTGACACAAACCTTCCGTCTCTATCAGAGATGATTGAGAGAGGTACTCCATGACGTGCGACGATTTCTCTCATGTATATTTCGGCCAACTTGCTCGTATTATCCTTCTCTCTGATAGGTAAGAAGTGTGCTGACTTCGTTAATCGATCCACTATCACCCAGATAGTGTCATGGCCTCTCGGCGTTCTTGGCAGCTTTGTAATAAAATCCATGGAGATTTGTTCCCATTTCCACTTGGGGATCTCGGGTTGTTGCAGAAGTCCTGAAGGCTTCTGGTATTCGGCTTTAACCTTGGCGCATGTTAAACATTTGCTCACATAAACAGCAACATCTCCTTTCATCCTAGGCCACCAATAATAATCTTTGAGATCCTGGTACATCTTATCCGCTCCAGGGTGGATAGAGTACCGCGACTTGTGAGCTTCATCGAAAATAACTTCCCTTAAACCACCAAACAGAGGAACCCAAATCCTTTTCTCAAAACATAACGTTCCTTCCTCGTTTGGTACCAGTAGCTTCTCCATCCCACGGAGATATTCTTCTTCAAGGTTTCCTTCCTTGAGAGCTTCTTTCTGCGCGGCACGAATGCGCAAGGAAAGATCGGTTCGGATAATCATTTCTAAAGCCCTAACCCTTATGGGCTTGATCCTCTCCTTTCGACTTAGGGCATCGGCGACCACATTCGCCTTCCCTGGATGATACTTTATCTCGCAGTCGTAATCGTTTAGCAGCTCAACCCATCGTCTTTGCCTCATATTCAGCTCCTTCTGGTTGAATATGTGTTGTAGGCTCTTGTGATCTGTAAAGACTGTACACTTTGTACCATAAAGGTAGTGTCTCCAGATCTTTAATGCAAATACCACTGCGCCAAGTTCCAAATCATGTGTGGTATAGTTCTTTTCGTGCACTTTCAGTTGACCCGATGCGTAAGCAATAACCTTTTGGCGTTGCATCAACACGCAACCCAATCCTTGATGTGAGGCGTCACAGTATACCACAAAATCATCTATACCTTCCGGTAGTGCTAAGATTGGCGCGTTGCAGAGCTTATCCTTCAATATCTGGAATGCTTCCTCCTGTTTGATTTCCCAATCAAACTTCTTATCTTTCTGCGTGAGGGGCGTCAATGGTTGAGCGATCTTCGAAAAATCCTCAATGAATCTTCGATAATAGCCAGCCAAACCCAAGAATTGTCGGATCTCAGTTGGCGTCTTTGGCGTTTCCCAATTCTTGATCGCTTCGATTTTTGTGGGATCAACATGGATTCCATTTCCATTAACCACATGTCCAAGAAATTGGACTTCACGTAGCCAAAACTCGCACTTAGAGAACTTGGCATACAACTGTTCTTTCTTCAGCAGCTCCAAAATAGCTCTTAGATGCTGTTCGTGCTCCGCCTTTGTTCTTGAATAAATCAAGATGTCGTCGATAAACACAATCACGAACTTGTCCAAGTACGGCTTGCAAACTCTATTCATCAAATCCATAAAGACTGCAGGTGCGTTTGTCAAACCAAACGGCATAACAAGGAACTCGTAGTGTCCATAACGAGTTCTGAAGGCTGTCCTTGGGATACTCTCCTCTTGTATCCTTAACTGATGGTATCCAGATCGAAGATCGATCTTTGAATAAAAGCTTGAGCCTTGCAGTTGATCGAATAGATCATCGATTCTCGGCAGAGGATATCTATTCTTGATCGTCAGCTTGTTCAGCTCCCGGTAGTCGATACACATACGAAAACTACCGTCCTTTTTCTTAACAAACAGGACCGGAGCTCCCCAAGGCGAGAAGCTTGGTCGGATAAATCCCTTGTCTAACAACTCTTGAAGCTGTGTCGACAATTCCTGCATCTCAGACGGAGCAAGTCTATAAGGTGCCTTAGCCACAGGCGCGACGCCTGGAACTAAGTCAATGCGGAACTCTACTTGTCTCTGAGGTGGCAGTCCAGGTAAGTCTTCTGGGAAGACTTCTGGGTATTCCCTCACGACAGGGATGTCTTCGATTCTTGGCTCAGCAGCCTTTTTATCCACAATGTGTGCCAGGAAGGCAACACATCCCTTCTGTAAACACTTTCGCGCTTTCAGGCAGCTGATAATCCTTAACGGCGTATCACGCTTCTCTCCGTGAACCACAATTGTTTCGCCATCTTCGGTTGGGATACGAACGATCTTTTCGTGATAAACTATCTCAGCCTTGTTGCCTGATAACCAATCCATTCCTACCACCACGTCGAAGCTTCCCAACTGGACTGGTAGTAGGTCCAAAGCAAACTCATGTTCTCCCAATTCGATCACACAGCCTCTGATAACTTCATTGGCTTCTACTAACTTCCCATTGGCCAATTCGATTGAGTAGGGAATATCTAACTTATTAGCGGCTAAACCAAGCATATTCTTAAACTCTAACGACACGAAGCTATAATCGGCACCAGTATCAAATAAAACGGATGCATAGCGCTGGTTTACAGGGAACGTACCAGTAACGACATTGGGGTCCTGGCGCGCTTCCCTCGCTTCGATTTGGAACACTCTTCCACGGGCTTGGTTTAATTCTGGGCAGTTCTTCTTAAAATGCCCAATATCGCCACAGTTAAAGCATCCAAGTCTTTGCCCGTTTCCACCTCCATTTCCAGCTTGGTTGTTGTTTTGGTTTGCATTGCTAGCCTGATTCGCATTGTTGCCTCGATTCCCGTTTCCTCCATTGTTCCCCTGTGGGCGATTTCCCATACCACCACGATTATTATTTCTATTCCCAAATCCTCCTTAGCCTCCCCGGCCAGCACTAGCCCAACAAGAATCCTTCAAGTGGCCCGGCTTTCCACATGCTTCGCATACTTTCACACTACAATGGCCAGTATGGTGGCGTTGACAGGTATTACACTTGGGCTGGGTGCCCTGATATCCTCTTCCTTTCTTTCCACTACCAGCTGTAACCTGAGCTGGCGTGCCTGATCCTCCTTTCTTAACCGCCACACTGGCGCCCTGCTTGAAGTTTGAGAACTTCCGTTTGTTACCTCCTGACGACTCGACGTGAGTCTCTTTCTTCTTAAGCTCAGCATCATCAAACTTGTTCAGGCGAATGGCCTCCTCTGTGAGAGCCACGCTCAAATCGATCGCCTCAGTAATGGTCGCAGGCTTGGATGAGGTTACCATGCTTATGATTTGAGGAGCTAATCCCCAAATGAAACGTTCAATCCGCTTGAACTCCGGAGTGACCATGTAGGGTACCACATGCGATAAGTCATGGAACCTTTGAACGTACTCTGCGATCCTTGGACCGTCCATTTTCAAATGCCAGAACTCGGTTTCCAATCTTTGGATTTCCGCGCGAGAGCAGTACTTTTTGCGCATAAGTTCCTTCAGTTCGGTCCAGGTTAGCGCGTAGGCAGCAGCTTCACCAAGTGTATGTACTTGCAAATTCCACCAAGAGAGGGCTCCATCCAAGAATAGCCCTGAGATATAGGTGACTTGCTGATCTAGCGCGCATTTGCTCATGCGAAGAACAGATTCAGTTTTCTCGGCCCAACGAACAAAGGCGACAGCACCTCCTGTGCCATCAAAGTTGACCGGTTTGCAGTCTAGAAACTGCTTGTAGGTGCATCCTGCACATACGTTATAACATACGATTGGCATTAGCATCATTGCTAAAGATATCCAATTAGGTCATGGTATGTCTAAATGACTTAGTATTACCATGAGGTGGATTATTGTTGTTGCCAGTGTTGCCAGAGTTGCTTCCATTAGTCCCTCCTTGAGAGGCGGCGTATTGTGCAATGGCAGCAGCGATAATTTGCTGGAGTTCTGCCTCATTAGTAGGCATGTGTGTCTCACGTCTCGGCGGCATCTTCTAAAAGATGGTTTACGTTGGTCAGGCCATAGTAAAGATCCCATGTTATAATACGTAAGTCAGGTCATAATGTAGCGTACGTATATAATGATAGTAATAGTACATAACATCTCATGTTACAAACATCAATCACACAACATCCCATGTCATAGAATATAATAATCAAATCAAGCATCAAGTATGGTGAGAATACTGCGATTGCCATATATCGAGACCACATAGTAGGCGTACAAGTACATCACAGTGTCATACAACATCAGTCGACTATGGGCTACATCACCCTAGTCCAAAAATCATATCGAATCAGTGTCAATACATCAAATACATGTCAACAAAAATCAGAATCATAATGTAGTCTCCAAAAATGCTGTGCAGTCAAAAGCATTCGCCGTCTTCTCACCAATGTCTACCTATACGGTACTGAAGAGCTCTACACGGGTGGCGGTGGAGGAGGGGGAAAGTGAGTGTAAAACAAGCGGCGCAAATGGAGCCAGTCCTCCTCCATGGCTCTCTGGGTGCGTAAGAATGAAGCAACCTGCTGCTCCAGGGCAAAAAGGCGTGCAGCATAGTCTGGTGGTAAAGGTCGAGAGGGCTGCAACGGAGAGTGGGTCTGACCCTGGCACTGACACGGCGGCGTCTGAGCTCTCTCAAGCTCCTGAATGCGCTGTGTGTGTGCCTCGTGCTGGGCGACAAAAGACATCAAAACGTCCTCAATAGTATACCCCATGTGGAAAGAATGGTAGGGGTCAGTCGGTGGCATAGCAGAGTGTGGTGCCCAAAGGAACGGCTCACTGGTGGGATCAAAAGGTGCCACATGAAATGGAGAAACAGTGGGAAAAGTAGCAGATGGTGGTATAGCAGGGATAGATACTGGTACATGCCCAAAAGGGTGTGCCGAAGAACCTTCTCCAGGTCGTGCTGGAGGTGTAAACCGAGGAAATGAAAAGGAAGTATCAATGTGACGGGTATCAGGGATCTGAGGGGGAAAAGGTGGGACCTCGTCATCAGCCGGAATCCACCCACACTGGGCGTGCTCGTCTCGGGGGTCGATCCGTGCCTCAAAAAGCGCACGATCAAACTGGGCTGGCATAGGATCATGGTGAGGTACAACAAGGGGGTCAACTGGTGCATCAGCAATAGGTGGGGGATCAACATGATCAGCAACAAGGACATGATTGCCCTCCAATAATGGAGCATCTATAGGGTGATCATCAATAGGTGGGTCAGCAATGACAGGCTCAAAAATAGGTGCGTCAGCATGAACTGGGTCATGCTCAAGTACTGGGTCAGGAGCAGGGTCTAGTGGCTGCTCGGGCTCATCAAAGGCCATCTCAAAATCAAACTCAGGGTCGATGGGATCAACTGGGTCGACTGGATCCTCCATAGGCTGATCCATGGGTATAAACTCTATATCCTCATCCGGGTCGAATCCTGGGGGAAAGACAGGATCGGAATCCTCCATATCATCATGGTCGAAAGCAAAGCTAGGAATAGGGGCAACAGAGGATGCTTGGTCGGGATCTGATCCATGAGAAAAGTGCTGCGCACTCTGAGTGTGTGAAGGTGCGGAGGCCACAGACTCTAAAGAGTCTGGGACCGGAGAGTGAGCATGTGACTCCTCAGCGGGAGCATCTGCGATCATCAAGAGATCACCAGCAGCAAGAAGGGCCTCGCCCTGAACCTCATCCTCCAAAGGCTCGTCATCAAAAAGATCGACGTCGTCGTCATCGTCGGCGTCGAGAAGCAAATCATAGGCAGGATAAACAGCTAAGGGTATGGGAGCAGGGATCTCCACTAACGGTAGGTCCCCGGCCAAAGGGCCATCAGCGAGCTCATCAGCACCATCAGGTAAAGCAAAGGGCTGGAAATCATCCTCGTCCGTGCTCGTAACGTCGGATGTGTGAACCTCGCGCTCAGAAGACTCTAGGTCGTCCGATACTATAGGTCTAGGTCCTGTGGTGTCTGAATCACCAGTGCCAGAGGTGTCCATGGTGTCTGTAACATAAACACAAACATGCACAAACAGTCAATCATACAATCAGATAATCACATAAGTCACCAAGTAAGCATTCAAATCATTCTCCTAGTCCCACTAGCCTCCCAGTCTCCTAGACTGATACTCCTAGTCTCACTAGCCAAATTCTCCCAGTCTCTAAGACTGCTTTATCATCTACCTCGACCTCTTAGATCGAGCCTCGGCCTCTAAGACCGAGCCTCAGCCTCCAAGACTGAGCCTACTCTTCCTAGTCCAACTAGCCAACTACCTCGATCTCTCAGACCGAGCCTCGGCCTCTCAGACCGAGCCTCAGCCCTTCTAGACTGAGCCTATAAATAATAAAATGTGCTCAACATTTGTTTGTAAAAAGTTTTGGATCTGGACTTAAGTGGTATGCAGTAAAAATGTTTTCGTGAGAGCCCTAGTGATCATAGTCTAGACTCGAGAAGGAATCCTAGTGATACATCGTTAGAATAAAGGACGTGAAACCAGATGGTCATTGTGGGTTTCGATCGGTGGCTGTTGGGTTAGGAGTGAAACAAAATTCATATTTGATGATCCGGAAACAACTTATAAAGGAGTTACGTACGAACGAATCGCTTTGGAGGCAGGTTTTTGATCCGGAAAACATAGGACATTATGATGCGCTGGTTAGACGGATCGATTTCAAGGGGATGGGACGAGCAGATATCGAAAATTACATGACGATGCCTGAGACGGGGTTTCTTATTGCCCAACGTGTCACACCCTGGCTTTGCGGAAGCGTGGTTAATTTGGTGTGACTTCTTAATACCATAGCTTAACCATAACAAAGCTATATGAAATAAAATCATGCAAGATCATCCATTTGATTAAGTTTTAAAATCAGAGTAACATACCATTGTCTTAGAGACTTACAACATCGTAACATAAAACATTGTCTTTAAAAACATAACCATTAACATGAAATAAACACAGTTTAAGATTTGTGACTCGTCCAGGAAAAAGTCACATTTCCTAAACCCGGATGACCTCGGAACCCATATGCAGCGGGAAAACATAACATACCGCGCCAGATCTTTAATTTCCTGAAATACATGTAAGTTGAAAAATCAACAATAATGTTGAGCGAGTTCATGTGTAAGTGAGTAAGTAAACCTTTGTGAGTATAAAAATAGTCTTGGTATGTAGCAAATAAGGGAATTGAGATCACCAATGGTTTGCAAGGCCACTGATATATGTGAAGTGCAAATAGGGAGACTCAAACCTAGCAGATTTCGCCACGGCATTAGTATGTGGACAAAGTCACCCCAAGGTCCGTTTCTAGTTTGGCCTGGGGCTGGGCTCGCTACACCCAGATAGATCTACCGCTCCTGTCCCTCGGTCCCGTTATGAGGACTAATGGCCTCATATTGCTCCTACCCACTCACATGATCTAAGTAGTAAACCTCCTTACGCTAACCATACCGTGTATAAAGTACTTGTAATCAAAGTAACATGTATTTCACCCCCGCAGTTAAGAAAACTGAAAACAGTTAGAGAAAAGGGGGACATGAACTCACAGTGGTGCGTCTCTACCAAGTATGCCTCCAAATCAATCAGCTGTATGACGACCTACACGTGCTAACTCTATTAGACGGATGGCCGTGCCTTAGCTTTATGGTTTAAGTTTTTGGGAAATAGTTAGGCAACTATTTCGTGTTTACGTTCTGTATATACTTGGTAGTTATTCTCCTTCCCAAGGATGGGGGATTTAATACATGTGTTTTCGTAACATTCAGATTTCACTATTAAGTCTCACTTAATATATTTTATTTCCAACTTCAAAACATAAATATTCTTCCCAAAAATATTATCTTTTAATACATGTGATTTTCCCAAAATAATACTTAGTAATATTATTTTTACCCTAAAAATAATATTTATGTAGTTCACAAAATAATCATAAACACTTATACAAGTGATGTTGTGAAAAATATATACTAAATATATTTATGTATCACGTTTTATTTTGAGAAGTCCCACCTCCGATATTTTATAAATAAGTCGTGGCGAAATTCATAGTTGAAAACAAGTCGACAAGTATCTCTAACACTTATAGTGAAAATAATTCTAAGTGTTAGGTTTTTAGAAAAATTTCGCCAGAGTTTCCTCTGTAACTGGAGGTGGCCACGCTTTCAAGCGTATCATTTTCTTTTATAAATCAAACCAACAATTTTTATCATTCATTCAAAACAATGTTCAAACCACAAACTAGTCAAAATATATATATAAATCGCATAAACTTCATGAACTTGTGATTTATCCAAACTGTGAAGTAAATCTCATTACTTTTAGTGGATCTATATATAAAACAATCCGATTTTGTAAAAACCTCGTTTTTATGGAAGTTCCGTCTTTACAACTTCTCGTCAACTTTTACAAAAATAGTTATTTTGTCGAAACTTTGTGTTACACAAGTGTTTACACACTTGTGTGTTCTAAAAACCATTCTTGTTAGTGTAAGATCCATTTTTAGAAAGCATGATTTCTTTAACGCTTGGTCCTTTGAAAATACCACTTGCAGATACGTAGATCTGCTAGTTTTAAACACTATTCCACAAGTAAAACATTTTTACACAAGTTCATGATTCGTGTGTGGTAGAGTTTCACCCTTTAACCCTTGTTCTATTCAAAACAACCTTATGTCATGATTCGTGATCATGACCAAACCGGGTTAAGTGATGATCCGAGCTACCACAACATAGATCGGGTCTAAATAATCACAAATTTCAATTACTACAACATTTACACAACTAGTGAGCTTTTAACCATCATTTTTCATGTTTTTGGTAGACTTTAATGCACCATTTTGTAAGATTTCGAGTTTTAATCATTACACCACATATTAACCGCTTTAGATTAGTTCAAGATAGGGATTTAAACATCATACCACTAGCTCGAGGCTAGGGAAGAATCTATGCGAAAAACGCGTGGATAAAAGCAAGATAAAGAGGTCCTTCGCCTTCCGATTGCACCAAGCTTCCTAATATGCGACCCTTAACACTTGTAGATGCTTGGAACTTGCAAGATCAAACTCGAAAATGGGTGGGTGTGTGGGTGTGGGTTCGGCCGAGAGCCAAAGGGAGAGAGAGAGAGTAGTGTTCTTGTGTTGTTGTGACAAATGAACTTATGTGCATTCTCAAGTTACTTATAGACAATTGTGGGATTAATAACCAATGGATCACATGTCATTTAGATATTAGACATTGTGATTAAAATAATCAAAAGAAATCAAAGGGTGTCCCCTCTAGTTTGGGGCCGGTTAGCAAGGGGGGGGGGGGGGTCTTGGTCCATTTCCAAGTATTAGTTAGTTACTAGTTAGGTTAAGTTAGTTAGTTAGGTACTTAACCCGGTTAGTAGTGTGTAGTATGTTATGACGGGTGTTAGGGTATTCAGGGACCCTAACCGGCTCAGAAAAAGATAAATAATGTTTATGGCCGTATTTTCATGTCCCGGGTATAGTCCGGTTGTTCGGTTGGATAGTAATCCGTTAAAGTGCTTAACAAAGCTTTAAAGTGTCGTTAATACCCTTTTTAGTGACACAACTCATTTCTGACACTTTGGAAAGTGTCTAGTAATATTTTTTCTCATGTTTTGGCACTTTATTAGTTAGCTAAAAGCTGAATTATTATGTAAAGTGATGAGTTTTGTACTTAGAGTACGTTTTAGGCACATCCAGTCATTGTGACTTATTCCTAGAGACGCAGTTCTACAACCCTTATATCCCTACACTCACCACTAGTGTAGCAAAATATTTCAGGCTCTTACAGGCCTTAGAGGCAGTGTTTGCCTGATGCTGGCTTTATCAGCATGTTCAATAGGTTATCCGTTATAGTGCTACTGTGCTTTTTGTGCATCATGTTTGTCACTAAGGTTCAACATGTAAATAATGTAGTGACAGCAAGTAAAGTATGATGCAATTAAGTACATGTATCAGTATTCAAGTAGCAGTTTATTCACAAGTTCAAGCAAGCACAGTAATTAAGCAATAATTAATTATTAATTAAGTCGTACGGATACCTGGTTTAGTGAGGGTTGTCACACAACGATACGGTGTGATTGTTCACACCTTCGACATGCGTGGGAGCGATACAATTTTCCCTCTGCTGAGCGGGCCAAACGAAGCTAAGGAACCTCACCTGGTGGTTGCGGTTGTGTTCGTCGACCATGGGCATTTCATACATGTAGAGCTTGGAGGTTGTTATCCAATGCCTCCCCCAAACCTACTCTGGACAGCGAACAGAACAGAGCGCGCAGCAGCCTGGCATACATTATACGGGGATCAGATCAACGCGTACGAAATGCTTACGTATCGTGCCCTTGACCTTAATGTAACCCCATATGTTCACGATGTATGTTAAATGTGTTTAATAATAATCACGTTTGTGTTTGTTCAATATATGCGTTACATCACGTTAAAAACCGAATGTCACCGACACGACCCAATCAGATTCAATACGCACTTGTACGACCCAAAATGACAATATACATCATAATACTACAATTAATGAAAAAATACGTCATGTTCATGTACGGTAGGCGGCTGATACACATAACACCTCTCACAGGAGTACTTGTGCTTTCAAACCAAAATGATACGATATAACGGAATAAGACATCACACGTAACCGATTTGATCCGGAACTTGCAGTATAGTCCATATATAATAAAAAATGATGTATAATGGAAAAAACGTAAAATTTAGACTATTATCGACGTGTTTGTGAATTAAAAACAATTTTAAAAAATTTAAAAAAGGCCCAAAGCGCCCCGCTTAGACCTAAGAGGGGCGCTTTGCCCTTGAAGCGCCGCGCTTTGGCCATAGCGGGGCGCTTCGGTCCCTCGCTATAGCTGAAGCGGGGTGGCTTCTCCCCCATTTCAACCACAAACACACACACACACTAAAAGGTGCGATTTACACACACTTGAGCCGGAGATCAACGTGTTCAAGCTTTCAACCGCTAAAAGGTAAGATCGAACACCCTTAATCGTTTTCGTTTAATGTACATGTTGAAACTTGTGTTGATTGGGGCGGGTTTGATGATTTGGCTGGGTTCTGTTCTTCAGAATGAAGAACCAAAGCGCCGCGCCGAGGCCAAAGCGGGGCGCTTTGGTTCATATTTATTTTTTTTATTTATTATTTGTTTAATATTATTTGTTTATTATTTAAATTGTTTAAATAATATTATTTGTTTATTATTTTATATTTAATATTATTTGTTTATTATTTTATATTTAATATTATTTGTTTATTATTTAAATTGTTTAAATAATATTATTTGTTTATTATTTTTTATTTAATATTATTTGTTTATTATTTAAATTGTTTAAATAATATTATTTGTTTATTATTTTATATTTAATATTATTTGTTTATTATTTAAATTGTTTAAATAATATTATTTATTTATTATCTTTTCAACGTGCAGGGATGGATTCCTCCGATGACGAGATTGAGCATATGGAGGCTGAGGTAGATGTGGGAGATGTGGGAGAGGAGGGAGAGCCGGCATGTCCGTACCTGCAGTTTCCGCAGGGGTCACGGGCGAGGGGGAGATGCGCTAGGTTGCGCACCATAGAGATTGGGGGGCACGTAGGGATAGACTGGGACCTGCTGGAGACCGTGGGAGAGGCCGCGCGGGCGCGTGATATAGTTGGACTAGATACTCCTTGGTCGCGCCTATTTCAGATAGCGATGGAGGACTCGTACCCTGAGCTTACGGTCGAGTTTCTTTCCACGTTTACATACGCGCCGCATCCGGCGGATTACGTGGAGGACCCGGATTTTCCAGTCCACGAGGTTACATTCTATCTCGCCGGTCAGCAGTTTCAGATGGGTGTGCGGCAGTTTGCTGTCCATACAGGTTTGTACACAGAGCCCGAGCTTGATACTAATTTATATACGCAGGCGGTTACGGCGATGGACAGGCAGACGCTTATCAGTTTCTGGAGGGCCATTTCCAGGGTTACCTTTGGGAAATCCTGGCAAAAGGCCACCACCATTAGAGACCCCTTGTACCGATACCTGCACCATGTTATCGCGGCAACTATCGTGCCGCGGGGTACCAGCAGGGAGAAGGTCAACCTCAGTGACCTTTTCTTTCTATACTGCCTACTGCGCCGCCAGCCCTGCGATCTAGCAGCCTGCCTGCAGATTACTTTGCCACAGCATACCACCGGCAGCTCCGCGGGTACGTGCACACTGGCTCATACATCACCGCCATTGCACGCTCGCTAGGGCTCGTGCCCGAGCATGATCCGGAGCTGTCCGATCCGGTCCCGTCTACCAGGTTGGGCCGCGCGTCAGTATCTGCCATGCAGATCACCCGTACCTTTGATGTTGGTATGAGGTTTAAGGGTTGTGACGGGCTGATTTGGCATCCGGAGGTGATGCCGGAGGTCATCCCGGTTGTTATTGAGTTGGGGGTTGGAGTGTTAGCCCCTCCTGATGTTCAGGAGGCCGCTCGGCAGGCTCAGCTACAGGCTCTGGGCCTCGATCAGTACCCGGGCCAGCCTCAGGCTCAGCCTCAGGCTCAGGATCAGCCTCAGGCTCAGGCTCAGCCTGTATTCGAGGATCCGGCTCAGGAGGAGCATGTCGAGGAGATCCCGGTACCACCAGTTCAGCCAGCTCCTGAGCCGCCACAGTACCCGCAGCACGTTTACGCTGACCTGCCTTCGGTAGCGCGTGAGGTGGCTTGGGACTTCGACCGGCGCCTCAGACGCCAGGGCGCACGCATTGACTGGATCGTCAAGACGCTCGTTGCTCTACGAGAGCTCGCTGGGTTGCCTCCATTTCCCCTCCCACCGTCCCCACCGCACGAGGATTAGTACCTTAGTTTGTTTGTATAGTGTTTTGTTATGTATTATGTACTCAGTTGTACCTTTTTGTTTTGTATGTACAAACTGATATATATAAATATATATATATATATTGCAGTTAATCTTCTATTTACATCACGTTGGTTTTGGATTGTTTACGTTTAATTCTTATGGCTTTCTGTACATTTTATTTAACGTGTTCGTTTAATTTAACAAAATAAACTAGGTTAACAGTTTATAAAGACGCACTTATGTTATATACGTTCTATAAAAATAATGACGTAAAAAAACGTAATTATAAAACAACTATGAATTATATGTAACTAATATTTTATAATAATAATAAAACTCAAATACAATTTTTTCCTCCAAAAAACACTACCAAACTAACCCACATCCCACCTATTTAAAAAAAACAACACAAACTCCTGCCCACGCTCTTTGTCTTTTTGCACACTCAAAGCGCCCCGCTTTGGCCATAGCGGGGCGCTTTGAGTGTGCAAAAAGACAAAGAGCGTGTGCGAATAGACCCACCCTTAAATGGAGGCCATAATCTATATATATATATATATAAATGAGATGGATTTGGGCTAGGTGGCATTTGTATTTGGCCATATTGGCTGATGTGGCAATTTAGTTTAGGAGGAAAATCACATTTTGGTTCTACATTCACGATGCCAAGAAAAAAGAAGCGGGATCCGAAATGTTTTAAACGGGATCCGTTTTATTTCGGGTCATACCATACCCGTGATATAAATAAGCTTATTCTCTTCCTACACCTTAAATCCTAATTTTGATATCCTATAATTCTGGCTGTTTCACTTAGTTTCGCAAAGAAGATAACGATCGTTCATCCCCAAAAACCCTAATCGCATCAGCAATCAGCATGGGCATAATCCGGTGTAAATCTTTGATTCTTGCTTCCAATTTATGATTCTCGGTATGTTTCTTGCTTCCAATTTATCGACCCTTGATTTTTGATGTTATTAATGTATTCTTTGTTGGATCTTTGTTTATGATTTCACCATATTTTAGATCCTTTATCCATTGAAGCTTCATGTCCTCATTTCTTCCATTTGTTTTAGGAAATATTGCCAATTAGATCATCCAAGGTTCAGATGATAAATCTCAACCTCACTTCTGTCAAACCCTAAATCCCAAAATCGCAAACCTGCTTCATCTGTTCTCACCGATTCATCATTGTATGCAATCGATTATGATAAAACAAGAAAAAGACTAAGAAAACTAGGGCTTGAATTGATACCAGATCAACAGTTTCATCATCTTTTCAGTTGGTTAATTCACTGATATTTTATTCATTTATATGCAGTTCATCATTGTATGCAATCGATTCTGATAAAACAAGACACTTTGAAATCAGTGAATCTAACATTCATATTCAAGAATCTGTTGTAAGTGTTAACCCTTTATTTTGTTTTCATTTTTTTTATTGTTCATCCAATTAATTGTTAATTCGAGTTCGTAAGTGATTTGGGGATGAGTCTAAGCATGGTACAAACTAATATTCCAGTTTTGATTTTTTTTTTTGTTTTAACAGGTGATGATAGCTTCTTGGTACAAATCAATCTACATACAATTTGTATTCATGGTTGATTATCACATGAATGAAAAGAAGCACTATGAATGCCAGAAGGTGCCTTTTCTCCATGGCTTATTAATATGCCTGTGGATGCCTCAAAAAGGAAGGCAAACATGGTCTTTCTTCTTCGTAATGCTATTTATGTCTTTGAGCTTATTTTAGTTTGACAAATTACAACTTTAATTTGTAGAATATGGCCCTTCACACATTATTTATGTTGAATTTTGTTTCTGCAGGTTTCCTTATATAAAGAACTAGAATCAGCTACAACAAGCTTTAAACTACAAAATGATGATGCACGGTAAAGTCCCTTTCAAACAATTTTAAGGTATCTTTGGTATCTTTTTTATTTCGATTAAAGTAATTTGATTATCTCTCTCTCATTTTTTTTTGTTTCAGCTACTTTTCATGGGTTTGCATATTGGTTTGATGTTGAGTTTAGTGTACTCTCTAATAATGATGCATCGTTATCTCTTGAAAATTCGACCGAAACAACCTCTTATGGTAGTCACGCATCATCGCAGAAACGAGCAATGCACTTTTTATTTCCACTAAACTCCAGCGGTTATCTTCTTCTCCATTCCGATTCAATTTAGGCATCAATTGAGTAATCCTTCCTCCATATATTTTATCATTTATCATTTGTAGTAATTTTTTCCTTTTGTTTCACCTTTATATTGCAAACATTCAATCTAATGGTTATTCTTTAAGTTATTATCAAAACTACAAACTCTTTATGACACATTAATTATTATTTCTATAACTGATGCATTGCATCTATATGCATTGACCGAAAAGAAGAAGTCAAACTGAAGCAAGATAGAGTCCTCTTTAACTGTACCTACTGATTGAGGTCAAATTTGATGTGGGTTGCATTAGTTTTCTTGAAAATTTAAGCGTCAATGTTACAATTCTGGTATTTTTGTTTTTTTTGGGATTCATTATTGAGCCTTAAAGTCATAAACTAAAGTTGGTTATGTAAGTTTTTTCAAAGCTAAACGCTCTAATTAGTTTGTTTGAGCCCAAAAGGTCAAAATATCTTCATGATGTCTAATGTTACTTGAAATTGTTACAATGTTATGTGCATATCTTATGAAAAACTTATGGGAAACTTACCTGGTAATTGTGATCTTCAGGTATGTTGGGAATTTTGTATGTTGAAAAACCTTTGTTACACAATCACCGGCATATACTGATGAATGTGGATGACTATTTATGAGTATGTCGAGTCCTAGAAAGAAAGGTCAACATGATTATATAAATCACTAAGTTATGTACACTTTTAACTTTGATTTTTACTGTTTTACTCTAAATTTTCGTCAGCAAATTTTAGAGATGATGATAATTGTGAGCAGCACATCTGAGCCGGAGCTGCTGCCATCCGGAAGACATTAAGTTGTTTGGCATGAAAATAGCTAGAAGGATTGAAAGCTGCCAAAAGTGTATTTTAGTATGTATTTTTTTTTGTGAAAATCCAAATAATCTATAAAAGTTACGGTTTATACAAAAAGTGGTCTGAGCTAGCCTAACCTTCCTACAAAAATTACACGCTCGATCAACCTATTTTGCCACTCTTAAAATAATTCAATTTTTGTGTCTTGCGATTTGCGATTGAGATTTGCAAGCTCTGTTATTTGGGAAACTAAGGGCAAATTAAGAACCTAACTTGATCAAAACTACAAATGTTATACAGTTGCTATCACAAAATAAGATTTGGTAACAATAGTATGCAATCACAGCATTCTATATAGTTGCTACATCAATATAACTTTCTGATTAAATTTGGAAGTGGTGCTTCAATGGTGTCGGTTCTGTGGAGAATTCTGGAAGCAGTTGTGATAGTCGTCAATTCCGGTAGTGCAACTGTGAATAGTCAGTGTTGGTGGGTTAAAAACCATAGCTATCAACGACGGAGAGACCCAACCTTTCAAAGGTAATTTTATACCTCATTTATTTAATTTTATACCTCATTTATTTATTAAGCAGAGATTTTCTTCTGTTAGAGTTAAAAAACTTGGCGCAGATTCTGTTGAAGATTTCATCTATAGTTATGTTTATTGTTATCTTTAGATAAAGCTATTCGTATTCGGATGCTTGATGAAATATATTTTGTTATTTTTACTCATTAATCGCAACATTATCATGTCTAATTAAGATCTTCTTTGTTTTCACACTCAGTATATTGACCGAGCTGTGCGTGAAAAGAGAGACTGAATTAATGCAAACGTTGCCGTATTGTTGCAGGGTACACCACTACACTGTTGCTTAACAAAGACAAACTTTAGGTAGAATATGCTATTATGGTTGATTTTAGATACATTTGTAGCGTTAGTTGGTTTAAATTTGAATTGGAATTTTAAGTTATTCGATCTGGTCAGTTTAACTTAAAATTACCTGCTTCATTTTAACTTTGTTTCACCGATTTGACGTATTTGTGGTTTAATTCCTTTAACACCATTGTACGTTTTTAATTTGAAGCTTTTAAACGTCGTAATTGTGTTTAGTAGGTTTGGAATGTGAAATTTAAAGATTAAACTCTCAATTTATTTCATGAGTGTTTTATTATCTTTTTATTAGCATTAAAGTTGTTGTAGATCTATGATTTTAGGTTTGTTTTTAGTTTACACCATTATGTTAATTCGATTTCGACACTATTTAGGCATATCTGTGTTATAAAGCATTCTGGCGAAAGTGATTTGGTGGAACGTTTTATTGTGGATCAAACTCCGCATTAAAACTGTTTCCGAAACTTGACGGAGATGATTAAAATTGGGCGGGGACAAGTCGGGTAAAAAAGTTGGAAGATTTGGAGAGGTGGAGTGACTTTTATGTCCGTATATTATTTTGTAATCGCATTTTGTATTTGGTTGTTTTTTTCGTAATTGCTCTGGTAATTTTCATAATTTATTTCACATTTTTAGGCAATAGGCGAGACGTACAGTACAGAAAACAAGCATTTGAATTCTGGATATAGAGATAGACAAGAATGTTCTAGCGAATCGGATCTGGTTGAGATTCATGTGGGACCTGCTACAGATCTTGATCATGAATGTTTCAATCATAAGAAGGTAATTTTTGTAGTCTTGTTTTCATAACTTCATCTTTCAACAATGAGTGGATTATGATGTTTTTCTGGGCATCTTCGTATTTTTAGATGTACTGTGATGGTTAATCTTTGGGTACATGCTGAACGCAATGAAATTTCAAGCAATCGCTTCACGGTATCACCATATTTCCTATTAATTATATTGATTCATGATTTTTAATAGTTTAACTCAATTGATTGTATTGATTTAAGGATCCGGAAAACAATGAATATTGATGCCCATAATGCAAGGGTCGGTTTTCATTTGACCAATCGGTTTGTAGACGAAAGTTAATCTAAAGTCAGCAGTTGTATAGAAAGTAATGACCATAGTACACTTCCTGACAGAATAGCTGTCGTCTGTACGGACGTTGAAGGCATTTACTATCCAAATCTTCATCTGTAAGATCACCGTTCTCGATTTTAATATAATGCTTTGATTGTTTAAGTGACTCTAATTTTCTTTTTATTTTGTAACAGGATTCAGTGTAAGTGTGGTTCATGTGGGACCAAGAAGCAAACTCCATCCGAATGGGAACGGCATACTGGTTCCAGAGCAAAAAAAGTGGAAAGTCAGCATTAAAGTCAAAGATTCGATGTTACCATCAGAAAAATTGGTTTGTTTTTCGTCTCATCTACTTTGATTAAAGTATGTTATATCCATTATTGTTATTACACTTTTAACATTTAACATTTCAGCTTGCAGATTATAACATTGATTATTACGCTAAGGCTGTTTCGAATTAATTAGATGAACAACTGTTTTCGTTATTCTAGGTATTCATATGCTTTATGCTATACTTCATGGGTTTACATTCTTTGATGGTATACAAATGCTATTTGTTTTTTGAAACCGTAGAGAAGTATGAACCTGTTTATGCAAAGTGGACAACCGAACGATGTGCAATTTGTAGATGGGATGAAGATTATGATGTTAACAAAATCATTATCTGCAAGCTGAAATATGTGCGTGGTTTCGACCAGAGGTTGCTTTTCTAAGAGGTGAAAAGATGGAACCTGCAGTTGGCCTTTTACGGATTCCACCTGATTCATTTTTCCTTAATGGCCAAACCCATTTTTTCGTTATGATTAGGTATGCAGAGTGCTGAGAGGTTATTACCTTTCTTCCATTAGAAGTGTCAATTCTGGTGATGACTTCAATTTGAGTGAAAACCAAAATCCTTGGCTCCACTTAAAGGGTGATAGGTTAACCTTGAGGAAGCACTTGGTGCATGTCTACTTCCTTTACTAAAGTTAATACCAGCAAGTCCAGCTGTTGGACAGGATATTTGGGATGTACAAAGTCTACTTCCTTACGAGGTTAGTTCTTTTTTTTATTATCTAAAGAAATCGTAACTCTGATTTGTTTATAATATGATGTTTACATGAACACTGCTATTGATCCCTGAGAGGCGAAAGCTACCTGGGTTTTTTATGGTGAGGATCTTCATCAATTATTTCATCGATGATAATAAATTTTGTTTTCATGATTTGGATTTCTTTTTAAATTTTAATATTGTAGTCTTATGAAAAAAAATTACCATGACGGACTTGAAAATATTTGGTATATGTGGGTCCTCATCTGAAGGTTGAAGAAAAGAGATTGGCGAAGTAGAAACCTTTTTTCTTTTCTTAGACCTTTTTTTAAAATGTTTTTTATTCTTGTGTTTGCAACCACTAAGGATATGATTGAAGGAATGAGGATAGACCTAAGAAAGTCAACATACAACAATTTTGATGAGTTGTACTGTATTGTATCATGTGGCCAGTACAGTTGGATTGATGAGTGTACCTACAATGGGAATTACTCCTAAATCCAAAGTAAAAACTGAAAGCGTACACAACGCTACATTGGCTTGGGGGATTGTTAATCAACTCACCAACATCCTCTGAGCTGTAACATTTTTTGTATCTCTTTGAGATCTTTCATCTCTTAAATGATACTATTCCATAACCAAAATGCTGATGAGGCAGTTTTGGAAAAGTTAGCACTATCAGGTGAGTTTTTATATGCTCATTATTTTCACTGCATAAGTTCAAAGTTCAAACGGGTTAGGGGTATAAGGGTGAGAGTGTTGATTAATTGGGTTAAGGGTATTATTAGATAAGTTTAATTTGTAGAAAATTTTTGGATGGCTGAGAGTGTTGATTAAAAGGGTCAGGGGTATAAAGGTCATTATGGCTAAGATGAGTGTATGGGCTGTGTTTGGTCAAATTCTAATAATGGATACTTAAAAAAAGCACCAGAAACATTTTGATAGTATTGGTTATTGGTTTGTTATGAAATTGTGGGATAAAGTATGCTGAGCTGGTTGCAATATGGTATGGACTTGAACATATGGCCGGTAAGGTTCACAACTGTATCGGAATGCTTTAAGGTGTACTAAAACCTTTATTAACCAAAGAAGGTCCTATTGGATTTTATTATGTTCGAAATGGGGCTTAGTATTTTGAATTGGGCCAGGAGAATTCGGGGCAGGAACAATACTCATATTTCCAATATTGCCCAACCGGGTGTTTTGATTGTGGGTAAAAGTTTGGTTGTATTAAATGTGATGATGGGCCGTAGGGATAAATATTGTTGAACAAACGAAGTGTATTGTTTGAGAGGTTTATGCTTTATCACTAAAAGGATACGGGTCAAAAGTTGACCAAATTTTTGAACCTAGCCACTATCGCTTGCTTCAAGGCTTTAACCTAGCCATCTAATTGTAAATATATAATGGGGTAAAACGAGGTCCAATATGTATTCAGTCAATCAGTCTTCTTTTCTTTAATAAATGTTGGCTCATACTCCCTATTTGCAGGTGTCTGGTCAAAATTTCAAGTGTAACAGACCATTTGTCCTGGTGCTAAGCATGCCCACTCACTCCATACATCTACCCCAGGCAACCAGGTCAAGACCATATGAAGCTTTTCTACGCAAAAAAAATCACATGATTTTCTGTCAGCTTCTGAAAGTTATGCCCTCTTTACTTGAAGGAAACCGCTACAGGTTAGTAACGGAGACAGGTTATCCACTGTATGGCAGTAAAATCGGGTCCAAATGATAAAATAAATAATATATAAAAGTAAAAAGGATGGGTCCAACACTCTGATTTTGGTCTCCATGATTCGATTAATCAAGATGTTTTAGTTGTACCTGTGAATTACATATATTAACTATCCATATTAATATCTCAGGATTTGTTGCTGAACATGAAGGATTATCCAAAGAAGTGATAGAAAAGGCAATTGATGCAACTGAAACAACTTTTGTGAATTTAGTGAAGAGAATCCAGGCTTGATAGTCCCCAGTTTGTATCATTAGGTTCATGCTCATACGTTGTGGGTCCATGTAATATGTGCGTGGTTTCGACCAGAGGTTGCTTTTCTAAGAGGTGAAAAGATGGAACCTGCAGTTGGCCTTTTACGGATTCCACCTGATTCATTTTTCCTTAATGGCCAAACCCATTTTTTCGTTATGATTAGGTATGCAGAGTGCTGAGAGGTTATTACCTTTCTTCCATTAGAAGTGTCAATTCTGGTGATGACTTCAATTTGAGTGAAAACCAAAATCCTTGGCTCCACTTAAAGGGTGATAGGTTAACCTTGAGGAAGCACTTGGTGCATGTCTACTTCCTTTACTAAAGTTAATACCAGCAAGTCCAGCTGTTGGACATGATATTTGGGATGTACAAAGTCTACTTCCTTACGAGGTTAGTTCTTTTTTTTATTATCTAAAGAAATCGTAACTCTGATTTGTTTATAATATGATGTTTACATGAACACTGCTATTGATCCCTGAGAGGCGAAAGCTACCTGGGTTTTTTATGGTGAGGATCTTCATCAATTATTTCATCGATGATAATAAATTTTGTTTTCATGATTTGGATTTCTTTTTAAATTTTAATATTGTAGTCTTATGAAAAAAAATTACCATGACGGACTTGAAAATATTTGGTATATGTGGGTCCTCATCTGAAGGTTGAAGAAAAGAGATTGGCGAAGTAGAAACCTTTTTTCTTTTCTTAGACCTTTTTTTAAAATGTTTTTTATTCTTGTGTTTGCAACCACTAAGGATATGATTGAAGGAATGAGGATAGACCTAAGAAAGTCAACATACAACAATTTTGATGAGTTGTACTGTATTGTATCATGTGGCCAGTACAGTTGGATTGATGAGTGTACCTACAATGGGAATTACTCCTAAATCCAAAGTAAAAACTGAAAGCGTACACAACGCTACATTGGCTTGGGGGATTGTTAATCAACTCACCAACATCCTCTGAGCTGTAACATTTTTTGTATCTCTTTGAGATCTTTCATCTCTTAAATGATACTATTCCATAACCAAAATGCTGATGAGGCAGTTTTGGAAAAGTTAGCACTATCAGGTGAGTTTTTATATGCTCATTATTTTCACTGCATAAGTTCAAAGTTCAAACGGGTTAGGGGTATAAGGGTGAGAGTGTTGATTAATTGGGTTAAGGGTATTATTAGATAAGTTTAATTTGTAGAAAATTTTTGGATGGCTGAGAGTGTTGATTAAAAGGGTCAGGGGTATAAAGGTCATTATGGCTAAGATGAGTGTATGGGCTGTGTTTGGTCAAATTCTAATAATGGATACTTAAAAAAAGCACCAGAAACATTTTGATAGTATTGGTTATTGGTTTGTTATGAAATTGTGGGATAAAGTATGCTGAGCTGGTTGCAATATGGTATGGACTTGAACATATGGCCGGTAAGGTTCACAACTGTATCGGAATGCTTTAAGGTGTACTAAAACCTTTATTAACCAAAGAAGGTCCTATTGGATTTTATTATGTTCGAAATGGGGCTTAGTATTTTGAATTGGGCCAGGAGAATTCGGGGCAGGAACAATACTCATATTTCCAATATTGCCCAACCGGGTGTTTTGATTGTGGGTAAAAGTTTGGTTGTATTAAATGTGATGATGGGCCGTAGGGATAAATATTGTTGAACAAACGAAGTGTATTGTTTGAGAGGTTTATGCTTTATCACTAAAAGGATACGGGTCAAAAGTTGACCAAATTTTTGAACCTAGCCACTATCGCTTGCTTCAAGGCTTTAACCTAGCCATCTAATTGTAAATATATAATGGGGTAAAACGAGGTCCAATATGTATTCAGTCAATCAGTCTTCTTTTCTTTAATAAATGTTGGCTCATACTCCCTATTTGCAGGTGTCTGGTCAAAATTTCAAGTGTAACAGACCATTTGTCCTGGTGCTAAGCATGCCCACTCACTCCATACATCTACCCCAGGCAACCAGGTCAAGACCATATGAAGCTTTTCTACGCAAAAAAAATCACATGATTTTCTGTCAGCTTCTGAAAGTTATGCCCTCTTTACTTGAAGGAAACCGCTACAGGTTAGTAACGGAGACAGGTTATCCACTGTATGGCAGTAAAATCGGGTCCAAATGATAAAATAAATAATATATAAAAGTAAAAAGGATGGGTCCAACACTCTGATTTTGGTCTCCATGATTCGATTAATCAAGATGTTTTAGTTGTACCTGTGAATTACATATATTAACTATCCATATTAATATCTCAGGATTTGTTGCTGAACATGAAGGATTATCCAAAGAAGTGATAGAAAAGGCAATTGATGCAACTGAAACAACTTTTGTGAATTTAGTGAAGAGAATCCAGGCTTGATAGTCCCCAGTTTGTATCATTAGGTTCATGCTCATACGTTGTGGGTCCATGTAATATGTGCGTGGTTTCGACCAGAGGTTGCTTTTCTAAGAGGTGAAAAGATGGAACCTGCAGTTGGCCTTTTACGGATTCCACCTGATTCATTTTTCCTTAATGGCCAAACCCATTTTTTCGTTATGATTAGGTATGCAGAGTGCTGAGAGGTTATTACCTTTCTTCCATTAGAAGTGTCAATTCTGGTGATGACTTCAATTTGAGTGAAAACCAAAATCCTTGGCTCCACTTAAAGGGTGATAGGTTAACCTTGAGGAAGCACTTGGTGCATGTCTACTTCCTTTACTAAAGTTAATACCAGCAAGTCCAGCTGTTGGACATGATATTTGGGATGTACAAAGTCTACTTCCTTACGAGGTTAGTTCTTTTTTTTATTATCTAAAGAAATCGTAACTCTGATTTGTTTATAATATGATGTTTACATGAACACTGCTATTGATCCCTGAGAGGCGAAAGCTACCTGGGTTTTTTATGGTGAGGATCTTCATCAATTATTTCATCGATGATAATAAATTTTGTTTTCATGATTTGGATTTCTTTTTAAATTTTAATATTGTAGTCTTATGAAAAAAAATTACCATGACGGACTTGAAAATATTTGGTATATGTGGGTCCTCATCTGAAGGTTGAAGAAAAGAGATTGGCGAAGTAGAAACCTTTTTTCTTTTCTTAGACCTTTTTTTAAAATGTTTTTTATTCTTGTGTTTGCAACCACTAAGGATATGATTGAAGGAATGAGGATAGACCTAAGAAAGTCAACATACAACAATTTTGATGAGTTGTACTGTATTGTATCATGTGGCCAGTACAGTTGGATTGATGAGTGTACCTACAATGGGAATTACTCCTAAATCCAAAGTAAAAACTGAAAGCGTACACAACGCTACATTGGCTTGGGGGATTGTTAATCAACTCACCAATATCCTCTGAGCTGTAACATTTTTTGTATCTCTTTGAGATCTTTCATCTCTTAAATGATACTATTCCATAACCAAAATGCTGATGAGGCAGTTTTGGAAAAGTTAGCACTATCGGGTGAGTTTTTATATGCTCATTATTTTCACTGCATCAGTTCAAAGTTTAAACGGGTTAGGGGTATAAGGGTGAGAGTGTTGATTAATTGGGTTAAGGGTATTATTAGATAAGTTTAATTTGTAGAAAAGTTTTGGATGGCTGAGAGTGTTGATTAAAAGGGTCAGGGGTATAAAGGTGATTATGGCTAAGATAAGTGTATGGGCTGTGTTTGGTCAAATTCTAATAATGGATACTTAAAAAAAGCACCAAAAACATTTTGATAGTATTGGTTATTGGTTTGTTATGAAATTGTGGGATAAAGTATGCTGAGCTGGTTGCAATATGGTATGGACTTGAACATATGACCGGTAAGCTGTGAAATGTGGCAGAGTCAACATTTTGGTCAAAATAAAAGTTGCAAAAGGCAGCAGCAGGTGGTCAAAGGAAAATTTTGGGTTCACAACTGTATCGGAATGCTTTAAGGTGTACTAAAACCTTTATTAACCAAAGAAGGTCCTATTGGATTTTATTATGTTCGAAATGGGGCTTAGTATTTTGAATTGGGCCAGGAACAATACTCATATTTCCAATATTGCCCAACCGGGTGTTTTGATTGTGGGTAAAAGTTTGGTTGTATTAAATGTGATGATGGGCCGTAGGGATAAATATTGTTGAACAAACGAAGTGTATTGTTTGAGAGGTTTATGCTTTATCACTAAAAGGATACGGGTCAAAAGTTGACCAAATTTTTGAACCTAGCCACTATCGCTTGCTTCAAGGCTTTAACCTAGCCATCTAATCTATATCTATATATATAATAAACAAAACCATTGGGGGACACTTGTCACCCTATGGTTTAAGACAACTCATCTGCACATGTGGCAGTACATGTGGCACAGGTAGAATTGAAGGATTGGGCAAACTTCTCTCATACGATTCATTACTCTCTCTTTCTCTTTCCAATTAAACCCTAATAATCAAAAATCGTCTGCGTCTCTCTCTCTCAATACCATCGGCGACAACCTTCAATCGACGACAACTTTTAATCAATCTTCAATACTCAATAACGTTTCAATCATCAATCATCCGATTTGTAGTATTCGTTTTCAATTAAAGCAGGTACGAAGCAATAAATCTTTAAATCAATTGATTTGGTTCAATTTCGTTTGATCAGAGTACATCAATTTTTGTATTTTTGTTTCAGTTGTTGTTCCATCAATTGATCAAGTTCTTCGCCGATTCGTCCTCTGATTTTAAGAGTGTAGCATCCAGGAAACAATATTCTCTCAATTCTTAGTTTTGATTTTTTGTCTCGATGTAAGTTTTATTATGTTCCACAATTTCATTCTCAACAATTTTTCTCTTAGTTATCAATGCATGATTTGTTGTCTGTTGTCTACGGTTTAGGGTTTATTTCGTTCCACAAGTTTTATTTTGTCCGTTGCCTCGGGGCGATTCCGGTGATGACTCCTTCACCACCATTCCTTTTCAGGTACCTTGATTGATTGGTATAGGTAAACCTAAAAGTTAAAACTTTTGATTTGACTGTTTTGGTTAGAGTAGATGAGTTATATGATGTTTTGTGATCAATAGGCTTTTTGGAAAGTGGTTGTGTAATTGTGTGATGAATATGATTATAAGGTCAAATAATTTGGATCATATTCAAAACTAAAGTTATCTAAACTAAAATCAAGGATATCTCGCTTAACAAAGAAGCTAGGGCAAGATTTTGGTATGTTTTGTTTATTTAATCTTGTAAATTACAGAAGTTTTTCGTCTTTTCTATGGTTCTTGTAAATTCAAAACTTCAGATGTTATTTCCATTTGATTTTCCTAACTACTTTATTTATTGATAATGATGATAATGATAGTCGATATCTTGAAACATTTTGCCATGAGTGTGATCTTGTATTGAGTTGTGATGTTCTTTTGCAGAATTTGATAAGTAGATCATTAATAGATGATGTGCTGAAGAAAGTTAGGAACTCGAAACCCTTATATATATAGACTAGAAGATGTACCCATGTTTCAGTTGCAAATCCTAACGTATTGTCTGTTATTACTGCTGCTACAAAGGAGTCTCAGGTCTGATCATTCACTCTACATTGCTTGGAGGCAAAAAAAGGTATGCTCATCAATTCAAATCCAGTTAATAATGAGGTTTAAATTTGCTAGCTGAGTAATTATAAGCTAATAAGCATAAACTTAAAAAGCTAAACCAAACACAAGTTAAGCTTATTTTATAAAAAAAAAAACCTTAAAAAGCTATAAGATTTGTTAAAAAAGCTAGGCCAAACATCCCCTAAGGCCTAAACCCAGAAACCTTGATTTAAAAAAAAAATACATTAGGGTTTAGGAAGTGTTTTGTTCGGTGATAAAGTGATCTATTCAGCAAGCGAAGAGTTTAGTGGTTTGCAGAAATGGAGAGAACTCCAGCAGCTTGTGCCATGAATTGGAGCATTCAGCTATGAAAAAGCCCTACGCTCCAACAACTCTGGTGAATTAGGATTCTTTAAATATTATTACGTTTTTTTTTTGATGATTTATTGATGATGATTAGCTACATGACAGAGCGGATTAGAGGATGCCTATTATCTATGTGAAGCTATCATGTTACCAGGTAAAAATATTTTTTCCTTTTTGGATATCTTTTTTTAATTTTAAATATTATAGCAAATATGTTTATTGTTCTTTTCAGCAAGGAAGGAACTTCATTTTCCTGATTTCTCTGTGCTATGTCAGCAAGCTAAAAGGATATTCTTGTCTATTCACATGCAATGTCTGGGTGGGTGTTTGTGATAATCACCTATCAACGTAATTCCACTGGCTTAGCTTTCTCTTTAGCTGGTAAACAATCCGAATGGAAATATATCTCTTGCAATCCCCCTATCCTTGATCTACACTTTTTCAAGGGAAAAATATATACGCTACACACCATGAGTCAGTTATATGAATTCAGGCTTAATCAAGTTCCTACCTTTATCCCCCAAAAAATGAAGAATTTCTCGGTGTTACACTTCAGATATAGGAACTTTATAAGTTCAGGTGAAAAACTTTATGTGATGACTAAATTAAATAATGATTTTGATACTCTTGAAGTTGATTTTGATGAAATGAGATGGGCGAATTCGGAAAAGAACAGTAAACATATTTGTTGTTATTTGATGATCGATTATTGTATGGATTAGTATTGTTTAAATATTCTTACGTTTTTTTTTGTTTTTTTTTTTTGATGATTTATTGATGATGATTAGCTACATGACAGAGCGAAATAGAGGATGCCTATTATCTATGTGAAGCTATCACATTACCAAACCAACATCAACTTATGACAAAACATTTTTTTTTTCTACTAATTTGATAATTGATGGTTTGCAGGTTGGGAAGAAGAACAAGTGTAGTTTTCGGCTGGTTACAGTTGAGGATGGACTTTACTCACTCGAATACGATCCATCAATGTATATGCTTCAAGCGTTCTCTATATGCGTAGCGGTTGTAAGTAGCCATAAGTTGACTCACATCTTTCAAGTCAATTATGTTCGAGAGTCGAATGACTGTCTGAAAACATACGATCACCAACGAGTGATAAGAATGTTAAAATTCACGAGGAGTTTGTTTCGAAACCACCAGCATCACCTGTTGGTAGGGTATAAATTTAGATGTTATATTAGTTTAGATGCCATTTATATTTTTGAGATGGCAATGGATTCAAAACAATCACTATGCGGTTAGGAGTGGATCTGATTGTTTTCAGCCGTACATATTGGAACAGGTAATGTTTAATGTTGTTTGATTCTTTATTTGAGTTCTAGCAATTGAGTCAATTGACGATCTTGCCCTTAGTGTTGTTTTATATTACCGTTATGTGGATGAGCAACCCAAAGTGTTGGCTGTATCAACAATGGATACTCATTCATTATCATATTAATTTCACTAGACTAAATGATTGAAAGATTATGAATTTAGAAGAAAAACGTGTAAGTCTGAGTGAATATTGAACTGTGATTGATTGAGGGTGTATGTGTTTTTTATAGGTGGTCTGATCATTGGCCGATAACGCCCGTTAAGGGCTGTTTGACTCTGTTTCAGACTGTATGTTGCTTCCCACCTGGTTACCACATGTTAAGTTTTACCTTAACATGTTATTGTTAATCTGATAAGGGATATTTAAGTCTTGATGAATTGTTCCAGGTCTTTGGAGGTTCTTTTATGCATCTTTGGCAGTCTTTGACTTATGATATTCGACTATTGTAGGGCAATTGGTCTCCAAAAGTATAAGATGATGGCCAGGTCACTAGCGATATTTCTATACGCCTTGCAGAAACTGTTGAAGGTAAGGTTCTTATTCAATCACGGATGAACGTGTTAACACTTCATTAAAGTAACGAAATCCATTAATTGTGAACCTAATCCCCTCGGCTTTATGTAGTTATTTATATTCGTAAAGGCTAAAACCACTTACAATCTTTTGTTAAGCGAATTGCCCATAACACCTGAATTCCACAGCCGGATTACAACAACATTCCTAATTCCACCTTTTTTCCATCCAATTCGCCCAATCTTTTGTTAAAACGAACATTTCTATCATGGCGCTTTGTGTGTTTGTAAGATAAACCATCGTTTTCGTTAATTTGGATGGTAGACGACGAAGAATATCGCTCCCGTAGGCCAAATCATGCAACAAGGAAAAAGACTAATCTCCTGGTAATCAATTATTCAATCACTTAATTTAGTTTAAATCGGAGTAGTTAAAATTTGTTCAGAGATTGAACTTGCATCTGGTATAATTTGGAATTTAGTGTTGAGAGGGTATAGTTTTGTCGTCATATTAAATATAGTACACCGGATCTAATGTCCATGAAAGTATGAGCACTTTTCTTCGGAGTGATGTTATCTATTTGGATTCAGATTTCAAATGTGTGAATTTGCTTTTTATTCGAGTTAAAAAGGAAAGCAGAGAAAACTTCCCCACACTGTGACATTAGTTTGATTTGGTTGATTTGGTGAAACTTATTGCGAGCATCAGTCGGTTAGGGTTAGAAGGGGGTGTTGATGGTCGATTATGGGTGCAAGGGGGAGTGGTTCAACGCTGCTGGTTGTGGTGGTTTCATAGCGGTGAAGATGAGTGGAGACGGTGGTTGGCTGCACGGATCTGGTAGTAGATGGGTTATAGGTGGGTGTGGTATTCGTGCCATTAGCAGAAGACATTTAAAAACAAAACTGATGATGCAACAATATCTTTACGAGATTTGATTAAAATGTGATTTACCAAGTGGAATTCCCCTGTCGAAGGTAACAAGTCTTGCTTAAAACTTTTAATTTTCTTAGTTTTTTGTTAAGGGCATTTGTATAATTGTATCTAGATATTGTAGTTTTTAGTTTTGATCGGTCGATTTCAATATTTGTCATGTAAATATTTTTCACCTGGCATCTAAAGTTAATTCCCTATGCTATTTGTCACACTTTTCCTTATTAATGTTTATTTCTCTCGCAACCAATATGTACAGTTAATAGCGTAATCATTTTATGTTGTAAATTTTAATTAGCCACTAAAAGTTCAATACACAAGTTCAGAGTTATAGTTATTTTAAATTTTGCATCGTTATCATCTCATGTTGTCTTTCCTTTTAAATTTGGACTAATAAATTGTTTGTAACTTTTGACTTTTTTAACATTGGCTTGCAGATCATCTTCTTTAAGATTTGACATACCAATGGCTTTATCAACAAAAAAGTAAGTTACCCTCAATGGTAGGCCATGATTTATGAGCTTGATTTAAGTCCCTTTTTCGTAATTTCAAAAGGTGCAATTGTTGCGCAGATTATTGTTCTTCTAGGTTGTATTAAGTACAAAATGCACAAGGAATATCCCAAAAAAAAGCTTCAAAAAAATTAATCTTCAAAGCAATAAATAATAGTTCATCGTCGTTCAGAACTGAGAAAGTTATTGATTATGTGGGATTTGTTTTAAAGTTGCCAGATGGAGGACCACCTATTCTTCCTGAATTCACCGATGCGGTAACACTCATGCTCTGTGTTTCTTTTAGCGTCCTGTGTTTTTTAATTTAGGTTTTTTCTGGGGTCCTATATGATGACCGGGATACTTTGTATGGGTATTTTTAAATTTTGTTGGAAATACTTGATACATGAATGGTGGTGATATGGGGATCTAGACCTGCATGAACATTAGTTGATTCCCTTAGAAACAAAATGTACCAATACAATTAACTTTCTGTTGGTTTTTATCTCTAACATAACATTATGGGTCAAATTGGGTAGTATGTAGTTTTATTAACGGGGCACACTCGGTTGACAAAAAAAAGTAAAGTAAATCTTAGGATGGGCGAAAGTGAACACTTCTTTTACCACCACCATCCACCTCCACCTTTACCTAGCTACCAAAACAACAAATATAGTGGTTGACCTGTTGTGACCCAACCCATGGCCTGTATTAAATTCTAATTTATTTATTTTTTTGTATTTTTTAAATAACATGGGCATGGAGCTGGATTTGGCTTACGGGTTAACGTCTAGGCCATGACACGACCCAACACATCCCTCTATATTATTTTGGGCTTGGACTGGATTCAAGAAGTTGCAGTAGTGGCTTGGGCTGGATTCAAGATAATGCAGCAGGATTAAATTGTGAATTGTGCTTGAAGGTTAAAAGTTGAAGGCCCGAAGGGTTGTTGATAAAGTCTTGAAGGCCTGTATTTGTCCGTCGTCAACCATATGTCTAAAAGACAACCAATGTGGTCTACAAGGAATTTTTTACTGAAATTTTAGTGATTTGTTATTTCTTTCTTCCGGCATTTGAATAGTTTTCTGTTTTTTTCTTCCAATGTATGTATTTGTACACAACATTTCATTTCAAAGTAAATAATATGGTTTTGGTTGAAGCCCGCGTATTACGCGTGCATTAACCTAGTTGTAAATATATAATAGGGAACGAGGTCCAATATGTATTCAGTCAATCAGTCTTCTTTTCTTTAATAAATGTTGGCTCATACTCCCTATTTGCAGGTGTCTGGTCAAAATTTCAAGTGTAACAGACCATTTGTCCTGGTGCTAAGCATGCCCACTCACTCCATACATCTACCCCAGGCAACCAGGTCAAGACCATATGAAGCTTTTCTACGCAAAAAAAATCACATGATTTTCTGTCAGCTTCTGAAAGTTATGCCCTCTTTACTTGAAGGAAACCGCTACAGGTTAGTAACGGAGACAGGTTATCCACTGTATGGCAGTAAAATCGGGTCCAAATGATAAAATAAATAATATATAAAAGTAAAAAGGATGGGTCCAACACTCTGATTTTGGTCTCCATGATTCGATTAATCAAGATGTTTTAGTTGTACCTGTGAATTACATATATTAACTATCCATATTAATATCTCAGGATTTGTTGCTGAACATGAAGGATTATCCAAAGAAGTGATAGAAAAGGCAATTGATGCAACTGAAACAACTTTTGTGAATTTAGTGAAGAGAATCCAGGCTTGATAGTCCCCAGTTTGTATCATTAGGTTCTTGCTCATATCAGTCTTCCTACTTTTTCAGGTAAACATGTTATTGAATATAGAAAGTCGATAATAACAATATTAAGTGCATAATAAAATATGATACTCATTGATTATAACTGAGTACACCTTTTCCATGCAAATACATCATATATTGAGATAATACGTTATAAAAATTGGATTTTAATTTAATGGTGCGACACATTCATCCTTGAACTTGCATCGCTGATAAATGCCAACTAGAAGCCCACAACAGTACATTACAGTAAAAGATACAAATATATTTTTATTTATTAATTGAGGCTGGAGTCAAGTTTATCTCTGTACCGAGTCACGGTGCGGGATTTTATAATTGGTATGGGGTTTTTATTATTGGATCTGACTCGGAAAGATATGATAAGAGAGGGATTGGGTTGATATAAATGAGGGTGTTAGCTGGGTCAAAATTCATTTTTCGGACCATCATTGGTGGGTTTTCTTTAAAGTGGACTACTCTATGGGTAGGTAAAGGTTGGTGTTGTAGCTATCATCTATGGGCCAATAAAAATTCTTTTATTGGTTTATAAGACCATATGTAGTGGTACCATAGTTATCGATAGCAAATAGCGACAAATAGCGATAAGGTACCTATATGCTACGTAGCGATAGCGATGAGATAGCGCCCGCTATTTCGTGTATAGCGATAAGGTAGTTAAAATTTTAAGAAATAAAAAATAACTATCTATAATTTTTTTCATATATATAATGTTAATTTTATACCTTTTTAGGTATAAATTTATAAACTTAAGGACCAAATTTAAAGTAGTGAAAATAAAGGGGGTTAAATGTACAAATATTCAAACTCATTTTACACTTTTTCAGTAATTTTACAAGGTTTAGAGACTAAATGGAAACTTGTGAAAGATAGAGGGGTTAAATGTTAAAAGATATAAAGTTATTTAAAACCCTAAATAACTTCAGCCGCTGTCTTCTTCCTGGTTTCCAGCAACCCTAAAGCCTAAACACGCTGAATAACTTCAACCGCTGTCTTCTTCTTCATCTTCTTCCTGGTTTCCGGCAACCCTAAAGCCTAAACACGCTGAATAACTTCAGCCGCTATCTTCTTCTTCATCTTCTTCCTGGTTTCCGGCAGAAAACATCACCGGAGTTGTATTATTTCGCCGGAATTCGCCGTCGGAGTCGCTATATGCTCGATATGTGGTCGCTATGCACCTTGTAGCGGTGATTGGCCGCCACGCCACGCTATTCGCAATAGCGTCCGCTATGGACACTATCGATAACTATGAGTGGTACACATGAATAATGCCCCCATCCATGGGCATTGTGCGACACGTGTCATCCCAGTCAGCAAAGGGGCATTATGGGCGTTTTTCACAAATAGGCGTAGTGGGATAATATCAATGATTACCCAATTATTTTAAAAAAATAAAAATAAAACAAATAATATTAGTTGGAATATTCTTATTGGACAAACAAGAATTGAGAAAGCATGCACCGGCGTGTTTTAAATAACGCGGAGGACCAATTTTTGAAAAAAAAAAACGCTTAAACACACCTAGGGGTGCCAAAATTGATACCACTACTGATGGTCTAAGTCTAAGTTGGAAATTGGGTTTGGGATTTATTGCTTTATGTTTTGTAGATGTCCATCACATTGGAGTACACCATACCCCGCCCAAAAGACAACTTTTAGGCGTTTAGTTAATTTTTTTGGCGATTTTACAAAAAATGAACTCGCATGGAGATAATCAAAGGGAAGCAACAGTTCACTTTTTGGAAAGTGTTGTAATATGTATATAAAAACATGAACAAAAAAGCCATTTATGAAAGTATTCGTGTTCGTTCGTTTGTTCAGTTAAAGTTAAACGAACGAACACGAACGAGATTAAGGATATGGGGTGGCTATATTATAGTGTTGAGCCACAAGGTCCACTCCCAAGACACAGCGTGTGCATCATTTACCTGACCTGCATGCATATTAGTTGCTACAACTCTACAACATACTATTATTGTGAATGTCGAGAGACATACATATGTCTCAAAAAGCTATTGCAGTGTTGTTAGATTATGCATCTTAGCATCTTATATTGGAATGCCACCTGTAGCTCTAAGTTTCTAATAATTTGAATACGTGCAACAGGTAATTTGATACTAAGATGGAATGGATAAGACATCTGACTGCCCTTTCAATCAGCAAGACATTCAAAAGGTCATTCTAAGAAAAGAACAATGAATGTAGAAGTATGAAGATTGAGTTATTTGTAGGGAAGTTAATGAATATTACTGCCAGCAAAACATATTTAAGAGTAAGAAAAGAACAAAAAATATTTATTTAAATGAGAATGTAAGTATAGAACATTGTTATGGGTTAAACATCAGTTAAAAAACGTTGGTTTATCATGGGAAAATTGGAGAAATTTCGTGTTAATTTTTTAGGGTCTATGATGTAGTTTATTGTCTGGTTGTTTTTGGATGTGGATTAGCACAATGCTAATCTGTTTTTTAATAAAATTTGATTTGTTGGTTGTTTAAAAAAGGAAATATATCTCAATTATTTTCTTTTAATGTGTTTAAAAGTTTTGTTGTGGAAAGTTTGATGTAGAAAGTTTTTGTTATGTTTTTACTTAGGTCATGTGTGGCTTTATGTACAATTGTGTTAAATACTTGGTTTAGGTAGCATTGGGTCAGGTTTGGTAATCGGGTTTCGGTTAAAAAAGGTAAAAACATAAGTGCCTTTATTTCTTTGGGATTATGGTAAAAAAAGTGGTTTGGCTCAACTCATTTCTTCATAAGTGCTTTGACTTAACCGGTACCATATCGCATAGCATAGAGGTGCACATGTAAAGAAAAGGAAGGAGGCGCCCCATGGAAAAAAGTGTTATTTTACGGCAAATAACGTTTGAAAACATGTCTTTTAATTTCAACATTGGTACCGCATAGTATTGACACCAAATTTTAACTTATTTATTTAAACACTTAATAACGTTTGAAAACATGTCTTTTAATTTATTTAATGACATAATTAGATTATAAATTGATTTTTCCTGCCCGGGAAGTTCCCGGTTTATAAAGATTCACAACTACATGGTATATTTTTATTAATTAATATATATAGATGTATATTTATTTTTTAGATAAAAAGATTCACAACCCGGGAGTATTCCCGAGTTATAACCTAGTAATATATTTATTGTTTTAAAACATAGAATCATCATCACAAGTGGGCCGAAATTATCACAAGAGCCAATAAGTGGTGGACATGCAAGATAATTGTTTGTAATGGGTTTACATGTGGGCTGGGTTTTATTCGGCGCTAATATGTTGGACTTGAGGGTATCCACGAAAAACAAAAGAGGGCAGCATCATCATTACTCGAAACCCACAAAGTCAGAAGATGATATAACACATCATCATCACACATCATTGGGGGGATCTGGAATATATTATTCCACAGCCGTCAATATACAGGGACGAATTTGGAATTACTTTTTCAGCTTCGAAGTTAGTTGTGAATGTCCAACCAATTCGGGATGAAAACTGAAACGGTGAAGACTATCATGAGCGGCTAGGTTTTTTCGGGGCTTACTTCAGGCGGACGGTTCAGTTAGGTTTTTACTTTATTCAGTTTAAACTCAGGTTTGGATGTATTTTTGACTTTGACAACGTTGTATGAATACATTGATGTGTTGGTTTATTTGAACTATTTGCATGTGTTTTGAGTAGGGCTGTAAACGAACCGAACGAACACGAACGAGGCCTTGTTCGTGTTCGTTCGTTAAGGAAATAAATGTGTTCACGAACGGTTCATGAACACTTACCGAACGAGATTTTATGTTCGTGTTCGTTCATTAAGGAAATGAGTGTGTTCACGAACGGTTCACGAACACAAGCGAACACAAATAAATTTGGCGAACACGATAAAGGATAAAGGTGGATGGCCCAGAGAGTAGCACTAGAACTTGAATCCCTTATTGTGGAACGGAGGTAGATCATATTCGTCGATGTAAATAATGAGAAAAGAAAGGGAAATGGTGCATAAACAAGGTGAAAGAAGGTTTCCTAGTTTAATTGTTAGGGTAATAATATAAATAAAAGTTTAATAGTATAAAAAGTATAGATAAAATATATGAAAGTATAAAAATCTTTAATTAAAACACGAACATAAACGAACGCAAATGAACGAATGTTCACGAACACCTTACCGAACGTTCACGAACACAATTGAACGAACGAGACCTTTGTTCATGTTCGTTCATTTAACTAATCGAACGGAATTTCTTGTTCATGTTCGTTCGTTTATTAAACGAACGAACATAAACGAACTTCCCGCCGAACGGTTCACGAACTGTTCGCTGAACGTTCGGTTCGTTTACAGCCCTAGTTTTGAGTTCTTGCTTTACAACTTGTTCGGTTGATGACAAAACCTAGTAACTTGTTGAGTGACATAGAGTAGGTTGACTCACGCTAGTAAATAGGGTTAATCAAATTATAAAAGATCTGATGACAAATACCTATTTTTTATTACCATATTAAATTAACTAACTTTCCAACATCATGTCTATGTGATGACTAATTAACTGGGTAAAACTGAGTTTTGTGAAACCTAGAACCTGAAGTTTGGAGAAAGTTACGTTTTACAAATCTGATATCTTTTCTTGTAGTTAGTTTTTCAGTTTCTTTCAAATAAATCAAAACCCCAATTCTAGATTAGTAGTAGTTAATTAAATAATTTAGCTAAACACTAACCACATATTCCCTGTGGATACGATAACTTACTTACGCTATCTATTTAGTTTAATTAGGTTTTCACATGACCCTTACGACAATCATCATGTCCCCGGCAACGGCGCCAAATTGGTGCGTGTCGAGTGCAATATGATTTTATTAATATTGTGCAATATGATTTTATTAATATTTTGAGCACATTTTACGCATTAGTCAAGTTTTAAATTTATAAAACACGATATTCTACTAACACTAAACACACACTTAGGCAAGTGAACCCCTCGTGAGCGTAGTATAGCGTTGGTAAGATACCGAGGTCGTCCAAGGACACAAGAGCTTTTAGTACCGGTTTATCCTTAACGTCTAATCAATCTAAATTTTTGGGAAAAGTTTTGAAACATGAAAATAAAAACAAAAAATGCAGAAATAAATAAAAATAAAAACAGATAGACAAGATGAATCACTTGGATCCGACTCGTCTTTAATGTATCCTTTTATGATTTTCGCACTTTCGGACTTTTTAAGAGATTATCTTAGTTATAGTAGTAGGCCCCTCTTTTGAATGTGACGTTACCCTCAACCCAGTGGTTTGAGTCAGCAGGGATACAATCCCAAAGGGTCGGAATATTGAAAGATAATTAATTAAGTTATTAATGCGAAAAGTGGTAGACCCCTCTTTTGAAGGTGACGTTACCCTCGGCTAAGTGGTTAGAGTCAGCAAGGATACAATCCCAAGAAGCCGGTTTAATGTATCAATAGTAGTTACATATGAGGGGTTCAAGCTATTCGCACCCCCGCCATCCAATACCAGTGGGTATTGAAGGAGGTCCTAGTAAGCTTGAACTAGGTCTTTGCAGGATTTATACACCGAACAAGGCAATAACCTTACCAAACCATTCCCCTAACCCCGACCAGGTAGTCAACATGCTTTTATATAGACCGTAAAAACATGAATGACGCAATCTTTTACTTTATATAGACAGTAAAGTAACACCAAGACACCACAGAAAAATGATAGGAAGAATTCACCTTCAACGTAAGAAACTAGTTATTAAAGTCATTAATACAAAACCAAATAAAAAGTGTCGAAAGATTAAAAATCAAAAGTAATACATAAAAGACTTGTCTTCACCAAGTGATGTAAGAGGCTTAACCAAACATGGCCTTTGATTGGCAAGAACCCTTACGATCAATCTTGGATCCCGAGACTACTACACACACTCTAAAGATGGATGATGGATGATGGTGGTGGGTGTTGGTGTTGTAGTGGTGGCAAAGTGGGAGAGTAGTGGTTTGCCAATGGGTGCCTTTGAAGTGAACCAAACACCCCTATTTATAGCCTGCACCGTACTCTGGCCACGGCCCCGTGTCCAGCGGGCACGCCCCCGTGGCCAGCCTTTTATCTTCCTTCATTAAATGCAAATGTCAGCAGAGGGTCCCACACGGCCTCATGTCCAGTGGGCACGGCCCCGTGGTCAGCATCGTTTCTGTACTATCAAGATTTTGAAAGATTCTGCGTATCTTTGCGTTGACCACGTCCCGTGCTGAGCTGGGCACGCCCCCATGGTGGGCGTAGAAGCTTCTACAGGTTTGTCTTTTCTGCAGGAACCTGACCACGCCCCCGTGTCCGGCTAGGCACTGCCCCGTGGTCAGTCTTCTGTTTCTCTGTTTTTGCTTTGGGGATGCTGCCGAGGGGTCGGGCATGTCATGTTTATTCCTTTCCTTTGTATTTATGTTGGTTTTTGTTGTATATTTGTTTCTTTTATTTGTTTAACCTCATTTGGTCCTGTAAATTCAAAAGGAAGACAAAAACATATTTTTTCCAACATTAGTACTAAAAAGGGTTAGTTTTATGTCTCATTTGATGTAATTTATATGTTACATTTTGCACACATCAAATACCCCCACACTTGAATCTTTGCTTGTCCTAAAGCAAAACTCTTTAATATGTGGCTTACACACCCAAATGGAAGAGGTAGAGGAGAAGTTTTGGGCTCATCTTGAGTGTCGGGAGTCCAAGATCTTTATTGGGTTTTATTTTTATTTTATTTACAATCCTATTAGTCGTGATTTATTTAGAACATTTTATAAGAAAAATTACTTATTTGGCCATAACATGCCTTTTTAAAATTCTATTTATATACAAGTTCACATACCTCACGGGAGATCACTCAACACTCGGCCGAAGATGTATTTTTGTGAAACACTCGAGACCGGCATGGCTTACTTCTACCATATGCTTGCCAAGCGATCAATCCTCCTCCTTTTTAACTATAAACCTTCATAAATATCAAGAGGACTTTGGGAAAGGGTTGGGCTTGGGCTAAGGGTAGGTGGTTTTGGTTAGTGGTTAGTAAAAATGGCGAAAAGCGTAAAAAGTGTCGGTCGTCGTAAAACTTTTTGTTTTTGTGACTTTTATTCAAACTAAGCATATTCAAACAAAGTTTCTTTGAGTAACTTGTTTGTTTATTGCAAGACTTTCATTTTTTTTTCATAGGATACGTCACAGGATAACCGAGCTTTTTACTAAAATAAAGGGGTTGAAAAAGAAAAAGGTTTTGGTGGGTAAATGTTGTTTGTTTTTGTGGGGTTTGAAATGAAAATGTTTAGGCTCAAAGGGGTTAACTAGGGGGATTTTGGGTAGGTGATAAAAAAAATTGGAAAATAATGGTGTTGGAAAAAGGGTTAGTCCTAATGCCTCCATCATTTACTTACCTGGGTTTAAGTTGTTAAGGACCGGGAATGCATCGACGTGGCAAGTTCTAGAGTCGTAAGAACCAAGCGGCTATTCACACAAGAAACGAAAAATGAGCATTTAGTTTAAAGATATATGCTTGTATGCTCAATAAAGGCTCAAAACTCACTTGTTGTGGGTATGGGTTTATAATGTGATCAAGTATATATAATCAAATTTTAATTAGATTTGTCATGCATTTTCATAATTTTCTTATTTGGTTTTTTTATCACGACGCTATCGGTTGTAAATTTGTAAAAATATAACCTTTTTAGAACCTGTTATTCCCAAATTAAACCAAGACAAGTAAAAAAAAATGAAAATTTTTGAAAAAGTTTGGTGATTAGCGGTTCCAATAGAGTTTTGTGTAAGGCTTGTTATTAGGACTTGCGAGATTCAAGGTTTTAGCATCCCTTACACACTTAAATTACACATTGTCCTCAATGTGTCCCAAAAATAAGTTTTTAGGTTGATTGAATGTGTAAAATGTGTTGAAAAACAAATTTACATGTTACTGGGTGTCTGGCCACGGCCCCATGCTGGTCCGGGCACGACCCCGTGCTCAGATCGCCAGTAACAAAATTTAACAAAAGGCTGGCCACGGGGCATGTTCAGCGAGCACGGCCCCGTGTCCAGTTACCTGAACTGGGAAAATTTCTGCAGAGCCTGGGAACAAGGCGTGTTGGGCTGAGCACGACCCCGTGCTGAACTTGCTGTAAGGCTGGAAAAGTTGTCGGGAGATTCTGTTTTCGTGCATGGGGTGTGGTTTTAACGTTCCCTTGGTTACCTCCATCCTTCCTTGTTTATTAAACCATTATAACATCATCCAAACACCATTTAAACCATCATTCATTTAAAAGTGCCAAGTACATAGTTCCTAAAAATAAAAAGTACGGAAATTAAGATAGATAGGTAGGTCCTACAATGCAAGAAATTTTAAACCACAAAAAAGTTCTATCCTAGATGTTTTCATTATAAGAACAAAAAACCCGAAAAATGATTTTTCCGGTTGAATAAGGCTCTTAGAACTTCTTCCCGGAGGGTGCTCTTCACACATCATTGAGCCACTCCTCTATCTCTCGAGGGAGAAGGAAGACGGGCTCATTGTCCACAACCTCATGTGGGGGAGGTGCGACATCTACCGGAACCTCGTGTAATGCGTCTAGAGGAGGTTATGGGGGAATGTCATCCCATCCGGTTGGATTGACAACTTCTTGCGCCAAGTTCCAATCTTCTTGTGGGAAGATTGGTTCCATAGGTGGCATTGCAAGAATGTTCAACCTTTGGTGCAAAAGGTTGATCTCTTGAAAGCTACTCTCCATCCCCACCGTTAAATAGTTGATACGGTCAATGAGAACCTCTTCCACGTATGTCATCTCATCGAGTGCTTCCCTTAACGCACATACGCACCGGACAAGGGTAACTTCTATCGATGGCCTTCTCTCCCTGCGACTGTTTCTTGAGTGAGCTGAAGATGTTCCGCTGGGCACGGCCCCGTGGTCACCATTCTGCAGATTTTTGAATCAAGGAATCTTACTGTTTTAAATTATTTTTCTGAATTTTTAGACACTTCTGTATCTCTGTTTTTGCTTTGGGGATGTTGCCGAGGGGTCGGGCATGTCACGTTTATTCCTTTCCTTTGTATTTATGTTGGTTTTTGGTGTATATTTGTTCCTTTTGTTCGTTTAAGCTCATTTGGTCCTGTAAATTCAAAAGGAAGACAAAAACAAACTTTTTCCAACATTAGTACTAAAAAAGGTTAGTTTTATGCCTCATTTGATATAATTTATATGTTACATTTTGCACACATCAACAAGCATCTAATGCATGGTTATCACAACATCATCATCTTTCATGAACTTAAATGCATCTAACATGTATTTAATTCATTGTTTAAATAATCCAAAACATATTCATCAAATCATCATCCAATCATGTTAACATAAATGCAAGAACATTCTTATATTTATGAACATATAACAAAAACCCACATGCATGTGTACATATATATACATACACGACACTCACACATGTGCACATATACATCCAAAAACCCACTTTTACATGATCATCTTTAATCATATTAACTTTTATAAAATCCACTTTTTAATCATGCATGCACAGCTTTTCATGAATCACATCAACATAAATCAACTAAACATCAAAACACAATCTCTAACTCAAGTATACCCACATTTTCGGCCATGTTCTCATACGCACAAGCTTCCATTTTAATTTTTTTTTATAAAAACCCATTTATTTTAGTTTCAAGTTTGTGAAATATTCCAAGAATCAAGAGAAACCTTCCAACATCATAATCATCACCAAGAATCAAGATTATGATTTAAAAAGTAAATTTTATACCTTCAAGATTTTGGTGGGTTTTGACAAGATTTTGATGTTATGGAGCTTGTTGCCTCTTGTAATCACCTTGGAAACCTTCTTGGATCTTGAAAACAACTTAGAAACACTTTGAAATGAGCTTGGTTCTTACAAGAAAGCTTCAAATTTTTTGAAAATGGTAGTGTGGAGGTGGGTTCGGTCGAGTGTGAGAGTGGGGAAGGAGATGAAGTGTTTTTGATCTTGTAATGGGCATGTATGGAGTGTTAGGTGCTGTTTGTTTTTGCAGACATAAACTGTCTGCAAGCTGATTTCATCTGTTTTCATGTCTGCAACTGAAGATGTGGTTTGAAGCTCTGCAAGCTGAAAATATCAGACTGTTTGTTTTTATAAATTGATACCGTCTGCATAACTGAAAATATAAATAGGTATGTTCCCCTTTTTCTCTCATAACCCACAAGTCCACAAAATCAGCCACCTATGACCTACCCCCTTTACTCCTCTCCCTCTCGACATCTTCACACTCTCCTCTCACCGTTCACCACCATCACTGCCCGTCGGAGCCGGAAATCCAAACACCACCACTATTGACCCAAACCGGAATCGAGTCTGACCCGCCGTCGGCTGTCGGACGCGAACCTGAACCACCGCCAACATCTTGTTATCAGCGGCGCTGCCGCTGCGGAATCGATACCGGAGCCATCCCCAACCGAACTCAATACTATTACGAGCACCGGAGAGATGAGGTCTTGTGTGTGGAGTGAATGTCTAGAGAGAGAGCAGCGGAGAGAGAAGAGGGCCGGCCTCCTCCTCGCCGGCAACAACTCCGGCCGGCAACGATGATGACGACGATGCTGATGATGACGAAGAACGACGATGCTAATGATGAATCGATGATGTTGATGATGAATCGATGATGCTGATGATGAATCGATGATGTTGATGAATCGATGATGCTGATGATGAATCGATGATGTTGACAATGAATCGGTGGTCGGAGTTTCAGGTCTGGGTCTTCATTTGTGTTTGGGTTTTTGTTTTGGTTTTTGTGATTGTGAAGATGTTTTAAGCAATGATTCAAAGCTTATTTTTTAAGAAGAAAAAAGCTGAGTTCAGATCTGTTTAAAGAAAAAAAACAAACAGTCTTCAAGGCCTTATGTCTGCCCGCCTGCAGACATAGGCTCTTTGCAGACCTTTTAAGCAAAAACAAATAGCACCTTAAAGTGGTTTTAATCATTACTTAGAGTTTCAAGACACAACACTTGGCACAAGGAAGGAAAAGGTGGGCTTACAAGCCGCCACCTATGTCTCATCTCTCTCATACATATGCATATATACATATATATATATATATATAGTACTAGTAGGGTGCCCGCACGATGCGGCGGGGGCGACACTTTGCATTGCAGCACTCGTTTCTGGTAGTTTTCTTATTCGTATAATATTTATGATAACATTATTGTGGTATATATATGTCATAAGTGTTGCACATATGTAAAAGTTTTGTTTTTTTTTACAAAAATTAATAATCAAAAGACAAAAAAAATATTTTTTTTTTAAATTAATAATCAAATGACAAAAAAAATAAAAGATAAGTTGTTATAATTGTAAAGTATGTTTATTTTATTGGTTAAATTATAAAGTATAATTTTATCCTTTAAAGTTCATAACTTTTTCTAAATATCCACATAGTACTTATCCAATAAACTTTAAGTTTAAAATTTTTGTTTTTATAAAAATAAAAAATAGTATTTGACTCATAAGTACGTTTTAGAGCTTTAACTTAAATTGTTAAATTTCGGTTTTTTACAGATATAAAAATTTATATTTTTATAAAATTTCAATGACTGTTTTTACAAAAAATAAAAATAAGATGTTAAGAGTTTATATCTTTATTAACTTTATATCATACTAAGTTCAGTTTTTTATTTCCTAACTAATCGTATCTATATGAGTCTATTTTTAACTTATAATTCCTAAAAGTATGTAACACAATCTACTATGTATCCAGTTAAGTTGGTAAAGAATTGTTTTAGATCGGAATAATATTATCTATAACAATATAGTTGAACTTATAATTGCTAAAAATTTGCAACACAATTTAGTAGTTATCTAGTAAAGATTGTAAATCTCTGGAGTATTTTATTTATATTACTTGTTATAGAAATGTTTATAAATTTTTTTTTTATATAAAAACAAAATGTTTTGTTTAAAAATAAAGTAAAAAAACTGTTTTACACATATATAGTTTTGTTTTTTAATTAAAAAAATAATAACCGAATGACAAAAAATAAAAGATAAGTTGTTATAGTTGTAAAGTAAGTTTATTTTTGTAATACCTGCGTCCCTAGACTTTTAAATATTGTCAATTTTAGCCCCTGAACTATGTAGTCATTAATACTTTTAGTACTTGGTGAATTTTATGCTATATACTAAATCCTTGGAATGTCTAAGTCTAAATACTTGGAATGCCTAGTTCTAGATACTTGGAATTTCTAAATCTAAATACTTGGAATGCCTAATTCTAGATACTTGGAATGTCTAATTCTTAATACTTTGGTGCTTGACTTTTGAGGCTCGTGAAACTTGAGACTTGGTTGAACGAGGGACTGGGGTCTTGTCACTGGCGGAAACTATGAAACTTTGAAAACTTTTGTGCTATTGCTATAATCTAGTTATACTATTACCCCATATTACGCAACGCTTAAACTAACTCGCAAATCGAATCAAAGACGGTGGAACGGAAAAGATGGGATTGACCGAGTGGCAATCCGATCAGATGACCATCCGATCGGATGACCACCCGATCGGATGGCCACTCGATCGAACCACCATCCGATCCGAGTGCACACCGCCTTCATTCCTTCTCACACTATAAATAGGCCTGTCACATCACCATTTTCACTAATGTGACAGCCTCACTCGACCAGACACACGCGCTCCTATTTTCTTCCATTTCTCGGCGATTTCGGTACGTTTTACACTAGATTCTTGTACAACTTTAATCTACACGTCATTCCCTACAAGATTCTCCCTTGAAATCTCACTTTTCACCATGAAATCTCTAGGATTCGAGCTCTTGAAGGTGATGTCACCATGGCGGTTTGTACCAAGCTGTTGTGTGATGTCATCATAGTCAAGATATAGCTCAGATCTAAGGAATTTCATGTGTTTTACACTAAATCTATGCTAGATCTAAACTTTTCAAGCTAAAACCTATGTTTATCTTCATCTTTTTCTTAAACTTCTACTAAAACGGTGAGATCCGGATCTAAACGGACTGTAGACTTGATTATTAGTCTGGAGTCGGTTTGGAGAAGGATTGTTGCCAGAAAAGATGATCGGAGTAGGAATTCTGACATAAGCATCATCACGAACAGACGACTGAACGGACTGGGGTGATTCCCATCCGACCAGATCGGCTGTACATTGATGTGTTTACCATTGTCTCAATGAGTACCAAGTCAGCGTTGTTTAAACAGAAACTTAGAGTTTTTACAAGTTTAGGAACGGGTCAAGGGTAACCCGATCGAGTGGCAATCCGATCGGATAGCCATCCGATCGAACAACCACCCGATCAAGTAACACTTGCCCCTTAACTTTAAAATACTTTAAACTTTGAAGTCATGATCGTCGAATGGCAACTCGATCGGATAGCCATCCGATCGAACTGCCATCCGATCAGACGACAGACCTCTTGAAGTTTTGAAAACTTGGATGTCACACCCCGACCACGTAAAACAACAAATCGTGCCGGAAACGTCGGGGAGTGTTGTAACAGAATTATTGTTTCACAACCATGGATACAAAAGTTTCGTTTTATTAGAATATTCACATTATCATTGTCTTAAAACCAAAACAAACAAGTTACATATCGACTATCATTGTTATTATGTTACTAAGGCCTCGTCCAGATCTTATGTGAAACCTGCATCCTAGCAATCAACATCATGCAACAACACCTGAAACATATGTAAAAAAAACAAAGTCAGCAAAGAAATGCTGGCGAGCACATAGGTTTTATAAGAGTGTCAGATTCATGGCTAGTTTACATGTTGCAATGCCTTATTAAAAACCTTGTTTTGAAAAGTGCGTAGTATTGCAGCATAATTAACCATCTCAAATCAAGATGGTTATAACTTATAAAATCTCGTAGCCATGATTCTTAACCCCAAAACATTTGTTTTAGTAAACAAAATTGTAAAAACATCTCGTAAAAACTCGTTAATAAAACTCGTATGGTTTATATCTTCTCGAAAACATCGTTATGTGACATCGTTTTAACCTCGTTTACCCAAGTGAACTAAATAACGCCACAATATGTAATATGATGAAAACACTTATATATAAGAAGTGCCAGCGGCGTATCTACCATGTTTTCGTCTCATTACACTCGTCCCGTTATCTAAACACTAACCAAAAACCAATCGTTAATCCATCTTGTTTAACTCGTTTAAGTCGTTTCGAAATCGTTTAACTCGTTTTAAATCATCCTCGTTTTAATTGTGAAAACTACTTTTGGTCGTCTCGCTAATAACATCCAACCCTTTGTGACTCGACTATCTCACTTCTTGCATTAACAAACCACCAAAGGGTAAGTTAACAATCACAGATTCAGTCGTTACCCACATAACCCAGACATAACCATGGATGGAGTCTGATAACGGGATTTATCAGATCCTATGGTACCATAACCTAATAATGGTCGGCTTAATCAATGTTAATGAATGTCATTCGTTATGTAAATACGTCCAACAAGTTTGTTCACATTATCGAAATCGTTATTAATTTTGTATAAACCATATCAATCATTTTTGAAACCATCGTTAAAACCTAGAAAACATTTAACACATATGAATCACCCCAAAACAATTGAAAACAGTAAAATAGGGGAACCATGTACTCACATGAAGTGCAAAGTATCCTCAATCAAAAGAACTTCAACAAACTCAAGCAAACCAGAGAAATCAAGCAGCACCTAGTAATCGAATCATTAGTCAAATAATCGACACCTACATCGGAAGATCGGATAGAATGAGGTTTCATAAACCAAATGAGTGTTGGAACTCATGTGATATGGTTTAACAAAGCCTACATTCTAAAACGGAACCTAACCTAAGTGCTTTCGACCCGTTACGACCCATTAAGGTAACTTACGCTACTTTAACGCGTCGTGCGCGCATAAGCACGTTTGAGACGTCTAACTAGTCATATGATAAGTATTATATGCCTAAACATGTTACATAATTAGTTTAAGTGGCAAAAGTTAAGTTACATATGCTTAATTACCAATTATGCATGAAAAGGGCATTTTGGTCATTTACCTAAGGCATATAAACTACCTATCATACAACTAATTGAACCTAAGTGACCATAAGGTATAACCTCAGAAGGTTATTCCCTATGCAACTATGGTCACATAATATGCTTGGTCGGATCCTAATGATCGACCAAACGGGTCGAGTTCGAAAGTCTAAGCGGTAGTTTAGACCGCTTGACTTACGACTCTACACAAGCACTAAACTAAAAGTGACGCTAAACATGTTAAAAATGTTTAGTTAAGTTAGAAAACAGGTTTTGATATCAAAACAAAGTGTTTTGATACCTGTTTTGGTCAAAAATTACCTAAGCAATTAAGTGATCAAATTAGTTAAGTGAGGTAGTGTGCTAAAATTATGTGTAAAAAATATGTTAACCAAGTTAGATATGAAAACAGTTTCAGGATACGGCTCAGAATATAGAGCTGTATCTATGATCAAACAATGAGCAAAAAAGTAAAGGTTGACACGTGATGTACGAGGAAAGCCCTTGATCAATCTAGATCGCCGGCATAAAACCTCGGGAGCTGACAATCGCAGCTGCCTTGTTCTTCTATTGCTTCAAATATCAGGATACAGTGCAGGATATGGCGCAGATCAATGCTAAGTGGTACAACGATTACAAGTGTTGAGTGTTTGTGCGTGATAGAAAGAAAAAAGAAGTGTGAGTTCGAATGTGGAGAGTCAAGTGTGTGTTCCTATTGATCTGGCCTCCTATTTATAGTTACAAGTAATAAACTAACTCTCCTATTATTCCGGGATGCTGGGAATATTCCATTCTGAACGTTGGGGGACTCTTTTAACTTGTTTTCCACGTGCTTATTAACTATAAAACCGAGTCTTCAGCTCATATGGCCGTTACAACCTCAATAGCATTGACCAGCATCCGATATTCTCGCGGAATATGCCTTTCTTCTATTCTGACCGTTACAAGACCCATTCTTCCACCATCAACGTCCATTTTTCAACCACCTTGAGCGAATCTTCAGGTAGATCAAGTCCTTTAACGTTGGTACCTTGCTACAAAAGAAAATCGTTAGTAACTGCCAGGATACTGCATCAGGATGTTACCAATATCCTGGTCTGATATCCTGATCGATACTGCCTTAGGATGTTACCAATATCCTGGTCTGGTATCCTGATCATAAACAGCTAACATTAAATCAAGATATATTGTCAGGATATGGGCTCAGAATTTCACCCATAACAATTGTCCCCAAAAATATAACTGTTGGATATCCTAATTCCAACAGATATATTTTTCAGTCATTCCAATACGTCCGACAAGGATATCTGTTTTGAACATTCCTGCATATGTTTGGTTAATCAGCACATAATATGATAAGATTGAAACTACTCCCTTTTCTGTAGACTTTGCTAAGGTCCCTGTTGTCTTCAATCTTGAGGAGCTTGACAGTTACTCCAAGCCAGTCCTGGTAAAAAAAGAATCATCTGTTGCCACCTGCTCTAAGCCCTCCACTGTTGCTGCCAAAGGTTTCTCTTATGATGACCTTGGCTTCATGGAATCCATCGAGCCCATGACCTCCTTCCTTAATAAGGTAAATATCCAAATCCTGTATCCCGTACACATACACTGAACCTGTATCCTGGTTAGTTTGTCTTTAACGATACCTGTACTTTGCTTTGTAGGGTCTGAATTATCTGGTCGTCCTGTACTTAGAACAATTTTAATTTCCTGCAAGCTTTAGAACAATTTAACAGTTGGAGGTGGAGGGATCTCGTGTTTTCAGGACGAAGCCTTCAACTGTTTATGTAAATATGCTTTAAAAACTTAATTGTGTTCTTGGTGGATGGGTCTCTTTTTGAGATGAAACCAAGAATACAATTAATAATAAACTAACCTTTTAACCTTACATGTTGTTATTTGTTATGCATTGCTTAGTCTGAATTCCAATGTTCCAAACTTAGTGCAATTATTACTTTTTATGAAAATATCTTGATCAGTATACTCGCAAATATCCTATTAAGACTTCCGTCAAATAGGGTTTTTATAACTCAAGCAATTCAGATAAAGTTTTCAGAAAAAGAGGA
>JARYGA010060185.1:0-40577 GCA_030545235.1 Helianthus tuberosus
GTGATCCGCCCACCATATGACATACTTTTAGCCTTCCAAATTGACAAGCAATTCTTGAAGGTGTCCATAATGGATTTTCAATGTTTTCTCAAATTTATACTAGCCCTAATGAGTAATCCAAGATATTTGAATGACCCCCCTCCCCCCCCCCCCCAAATCCTACAATGGAGAATATACGTCACATATTGCACTTGACTGTCCTCTGCACCCATTCCAAAGACCCTCCTTTTTGCAAGATTAACTCGCAACACCGAGGACAGGTAGAAACACCGAGGACACCCAAAATAAATGAACAATGGATTTCATAGATAGTAATCCAATTCGAGAAGGATTATGTCTACAGTTTTAAAGGTAAAGAACCCTAATTTTTATAAAATAAACATCGACTCCTAATCTAAATGATACTGTGATATTAATAAGATTAGATTAGAACTAACTGCCCCACTACTTGATGTAACACCCCGAAAACGGGTTTGGTAATTAAACCCGTTAATACTAAAAGACGAGTAAAAGTAACCCGGTAAATATTAGGATTTAAATAAATAATCCTAATATTAAATACAAGTGAATAAAAGCTTTTAAGGAAATAAGTTTATAAGAGGCCCGAGTTAACGGGACTTAAAATAAACTTAATCATAAATTCCCCGAACCCACTAAGTTAACTAGGAACATTTAACCTAGTTAATTAATGGGAATATTGTTAAAAATAATTAGGTTGTGACCTAGTTAATAATGAACCAACTAATAGATGGGGGACCAAAGTTGTTACGTTTGAAACTAATAATAATTAAAACAAAAAAAAAATTAAAACCAGTATGTCTGGTTCGATCCAACACAGAGGGGCGACACAGTATTCCTCAAACCCTAAACTCAACAAATCTCACAAATTGAAGGCACAAATCGGTTCTAAAACAAAATCTGAGCATAGATTGGTGATCTCCTCTGAAAAGGGGTCATAAGGTATGTAAATTTTGTAGAAAATTTCCATCTAAATTTCTGGATGAACTTAGAGAATTCGAATTAGATGGTTGCATGTTCGTTATATGATGAAATAGGAACATTGTAGTGTCTAGGAGTAAACCCTAGACAAGCATATGATGAAATTAGGTCTAAATCTTGTGAATTCATGATCACCATTGAAGGTGATAAGTGTGATGATGCTAAATTCGTGTAATGTGATTTTTTAGGGTTTTTGATGGCTAAAAATAGTGCTATAATGTCATCAACATGTTTCGATTGAAAGCTGAATTCAAACAGCTTCTGATCAGAATTTACAGCCGACTTGTATTGGCTGTAACGTGGACAAAACATGACGAAAACGTTTGTTTCTTGAGACTAAAATGTAATTCCAGGAAATATCTTTAAAACCCCACTGGAATCGCATTTTTTCGACGAAAATTGGCAGAATTTGCAGCCCATTACGAATGTGATAACTCAATTTAGGAATTGAGTTATGATCTCAAATTCTTACTGTAGAAAGTATTAAGTGATTAAAAGAATCGCCAATTAGAATTTCGTCAATCGGATAAACGAGGAATTTTTAATGAATTTTTCCGTAAGCTGCAGTCAGAAGTGACGAATCTGATTGCAGCTTAGTAGATGAATTTTTACGAATTTTTGGTAAAGAGTTAGATCTTGAAATTTTAACACAAGGTCTAAACCTCCGAGAGGTACGCCACATAAAAAAATCATAATTTTTGAAGACTTGTAAACAGGTTAAACATGTCACCAAAAACAGCCTATTTTCAGTAATACGAAACTTGATTGTTGATGTTATAAATTATGCCCACAATGTTCATATGTTGAAATTATGAATCAAACGCGTAATTTCCTAGTTCGACTAATTACGTGTGATGTGGGGTAATACAAATTTTAATTATGAAGTCGATTTAGCTTATATGCACATATCATATAATTAAGGGTAGTTAACTTTTGAAAAGTTAAACTAACCATGGACGGAGTCGAATAGTAGTTTTGACATAGAAAATACGTAAGGTGGAATAATCGTGGTTATAATGACTAATTTAACCACCTCGTGAATTATGATGATAGTTTGACTCTTGACAAGCTAGATGGAGGCTTGGGAATGAAGCGGGTCAAACAGAGCAAGTACGAAAAGGAAAGCGTAATTTGGATGCGAGGTAAGTAAAAGCTTACACCCTTTTTAGTATACATCAGTTGTGTGTATTGAAAATGAATAAGGAAAAGTTAGTAATAGAGTTACAATGTTCCGACGCAAATAATATGAGTCGGAACTAGTGCAATGGTGAGAAATCATAAACAATGGCAAAAAGGGTAAATTGGTAAATTAGTCATATGACGATGAACTAATAAGAAATTTTGAAACACTACGTTATGGTGTAAACCAGAATGGGTAAAAGGGCGAGATGGTAACTAGATATCATCTCATAACAGAAAAGGGTCGTTCGGACTAAACGGGTCAAATGACATTGGCAAGATCATTTGACAATATTAATTGATGATCGCTTGTTGAGTTTTGTGATTACAGGAAATATCATACGGTTCGCGTTGGTATTAATTAGAAATTAATAGTGAAAGATATTTAAACGGGTCAATCCTATGACTCGAGCCAGGTACGCATATTTAGAATTATTGTTAAAAGCGATATTCTTGGTCAAATATTAGCGAAAGTCCTTCGTCGTAAAATGAAGGACTAAAATTGACCAAAAAGCCCTTGATGGGAAAACCAGGCAAACGACCCTTAGAGGTTGTTTAGGAATTAGTACTAAGATTACGAAATTAAAGTAGATACTTTAATGTAGCAAAATGATGGGTGAAAGTGGTTTAAGGAATCATGAAACGGGTCAAAATTGTTAAAAAGGGATTTCAAGCCGAGAGCTTGAAATCTGAATTTTTGAACTAGTGGAATGTCAGGTTTTAAACTCCATAAGATGGAGAATTAAATTTCGAACGCATAGGAAAAAGAATCGCGTAAAACGGACTAGTAGATAAAAAGATATGGCCGTTTAAAGTTCGATTTTTGTTGAATAGTTGAGCTGGGCAGAAAATGCAGGTTCAGAAACGAACCTGCTGGAAATTAGTCTCCCTCGCGACACGCGACAGGGTCCCTCAATTGGGGCGCGACACATGACAGGTTTCGCAACTCGCGACAGATTAAAGGTTGCCTTCCGCGACACGCGGGATGCATGATTTTGGAAATTTTATTTTGATTATCATTATTTGATATTGGAACTTATTTATACATGTTTATAAGCTGTCAAAACTAACTTTTAAGTTGGTTTTGATCATAGGTGAGTATAGCAAGCATCCGGAAGACGATCAAGCAATCGAGTGAACCGAACACATGTCAAATAAAGCTTCCGCAATGACTTATGTTGTTTTTGTTTTAAGTGAACTATGTAAACATTTGGAACTATATTTTGTTTACTTTAAACACGTATGAACTTTGACTTGACAAAGTTTTTAGAAAGTCACATTTTTCATATAAAATGCGTAATTAAGGTTATAAATATGTTAAATTGAGACGGATGTTACAAGTTGGTAATCAGAGCTCATGGTTAAAGAATAAAGTGTGTTCGGTTCGAGGCTTGATCGCAAATCCGGTAAGTACATGTATGTTAATAGTTTAGTAGGATTAAAGTGTTGTGAACAACACATAGGGTATCGTGTAATACAAGTTACACCAACGAAAATGATTAGTATAGTTAACGAAATCACGTGCAGTAAAAAGCCTTGTATTACAATACGTGCATTTATTAATGTTGAAATTACTAACTTTTGTAAATATTTAGTTGAAGGATACTCGCATCTGAAGATGACGAGAGTTGAACGAATTGTGGATATGACGGTGGAACGGTCCGAGGTATGACAAGCAGAGCATACTCATCAAGGACCTAAATCGTGTGAAGATCGCGAACAAAGTCAAAGGCAAGGAAAGCCCATTAAGGGCAAGCATTATCAGGTACACACTTTTAAATTTAATTGCACAAGTAGTAATATGCAACAAACACGTTGGGGATAACGGTTGCATATATCTGATAAAACCTGAATAGGATATCTATTCAGGATGATGTTTCTAAGAGAAGTTTAATAGAAACATGCGTTATTCACGATAATGAATATCAAAACTATAATAGAAATAATTCATATGAAAACTTGGACGGGGGTAATTATCCAAGTGGAAAAAAAAAACTCTCAATATAATGCTATTGAGAAAAGTAGCGATCACATTAACAAATGTGATTATATAATAGTTCGATAGAAAAGAAAAACATTTTATATGTTCAAATGTAAAACTAGTAAAACTAATGATTGTTGTTTTGCAATTAAATAAAGTTTTACTAAAGGAAATCAGAGATATGAAATAAATAGAGGCATTACTTGCATAGGGTGTGATGTGAAAGCTATAAAAAGGTCATGTGTATCATGTGCTGATCGCTTACTCTGGCCAAGTAAGTAGTGGCATATGATACCATGAACTTTTTGTAGCAGACACATTTACGTCCGATGTAGTAAGGATGGGGTGAATGGGGCTAACTTAAATGGTACCCAAATGAATCAAATAAATAAGATGTTTGATAGTAAACGTAAACGCAAGTCGGATGACGGAAGCGTATTACATTAAAATGACGAGCCCGAGAGAAGGGACAAAGATTGAAGTAAATGAAAATACAAACCAACTAATGAGAATGCTAAGGCATGGGGATAAAGGTTTGACTGACATAAGTGATGAAATTAATATGGACAAGTCAAACAAATTAAATAATGAATAAAGGACTTAATTGAATAAAAGCGATGGATTTCGCTAAGACGACCAAATGAATTAAAATGACGTCTAAAACCATATAAGAATGGTTACTTGATAATGATTACGGTAAAGATACCCGATGGACGGGTAGGATTGTGGGTGAATGCGTAAACCGAGAGACGGGAACGCGAAATAGAAAGTCAAAAGACTCAGAATATGAGTCATGACTAAAAGATGACAAGAATTTTCGCAGGCATAAATTTTGGTAATTACGTTCAACCATTTCAAAGTTGGACGGGTCAAATAAAGATTGAAGTCTGACATTCATAAGTGATAAAACCTCACACGAATAGGTCAAACGAGACAAATACAGTGTAAGAAATTGGTAGTACAAATAGGCGCAAACCGAATAATAGAAGCGTGAAATATTAATGAACCTATGTGATTGGTCGTAAAGGAATGTAGATAGGAAAAACGCAAACTAGCGAAACAAGAATGTTAAAAACATTAAAATAAAGAACCCGGGTAACGGGTTGTAAAGAAGTACAGGTAAGAACCGGATAATGGTAAGCGTAGGACAAACTGACGTGTAAATGACGTTAGAAGTCATAAAGTCGGAAATATATTTCGAAAGAAAACAAAGGAAGCCTTAGACTACGGTCAAGGTCAAATGAAACCCAAAAAGCAAAAGTAAATGATTCTAAACATAAAAAGGGGTACCTTGAGACCATAAATAAATATACAGTTAAGTAAAGACACAAATAAAAGATGATCTACGGGATCATCATAACCTATGGGATTATAAATAGTGTTAAAGTCTATGGGACCAAAAAGACCTTCGGGTCACAAATAGAAAGAAATGAATTGTAGGGGTCTCACCTTAAAGGGGTAAAAAGGTGAAAATCTAAATAAATAGCCTACAAAGCTAAGTGAAAGAACCTACGGGACATATGGGTCTAGCGTGGGAATTCGTTATAATTCCCCGCATTAAATAATAACTAAAAGGAATGGATCCTCGGAAGTAACATTCCTAAAAATGAGAGAAAGAGGTAAGACAAAGAGGAAACGTAAACTAAAAACTTAGTCTTTAGTCAAAAGCAACGTTTTAACAAAACGTAAGTGGTAAGAGGTGGTTTAGAAAATCTTAAAAAAAAAAAACCTAAGGCCGATGATGGCGAAATAGTATACTCGGGTGACGGGGTATGAAATGAAGGCGACTAATTAGTCTAGCCGGTAAAACCATTCGAAGTCGAAATAAGATTAGGAACTATGTAAAGCGCTCATCAATATAAGATTAGCGTGAAGTAAAAATATTGAAAGACTTAGTGACCGGGTGATCAAATGACAACTCGGTCAAATAGACAACAAGGATAAGAAATACATGATAAAAGTTACAGCCCATGAGGCCATACACATGAAAGATGCACACGTCAATATAAATGATCACTATAGACCGACAAGAAGGAAAGCCTTGAAAACGAAGCTAAGTTCGATTGGTTTAATCAACGAACTACATAAAGAAGGTTTCGGGGACGAAACCTCTTTAAGGGGGGTAGACTTGTAACACCCCGAAAACGGGTTTGGTAATTAAACCCCGTTAATACTAAAAGACGGGTAAAAGTAACCCGGTAAATATTAGGATTTAAATAAATAATCCTAATATTAAATACAAGTGAATAAAAGCTTTTAAGGAAATAAGTTTATAAGAGGCCCGAGTTAACGGGACTTAAAATAAACTTAATCATAAATTCCCCGAACCCACTAAGTTAACTAGGAACATTTAACCTAGTTAATTAATGGGAATATTGTTAAAAATAATTAGGTTGTGACCTAGTTAATAATGAACCAACTAATAGATGGGGGACCAAAGTTGTTAAGTTTGAAACTAATAATAATTAAAACAAAAAAAAAATTAAAACCAGTATGTCTGGTTCGATCCAACACAGAGGGGCGACACAGGATTCCTCAAACCCTAAACACAACAAATCTCACAAATTGATGGCACAAATCGGTTCTAAAACAAAATCTGAGCATAGATTGGTGATCTCCTCTGAAAAAGGGGTCATAAGGTATGTAAATTTTGTAGAAAATTTCCATCTAAATTTCTGGATGAACTTAGAGAATTCGAATTAGATGGTTGCATGTTCGTTATATGATGAAATAGGAACATTGTAGTGTCTAGGAGTAAACCCTAGACAAGCATATGATGAAATTAGGTCTAAATCTTGTGAATTCAAGATCACCATTGAAGGTGATAAGTGTGATGATGCTAAATTCGTGTAATGTGATTTTTTAGGGTTTTTGATGGCTAAAAATAGTGCTATAATGTCATAAACATGTTTCGATTGAAAGCTGAATTCAAACAGCTTCTGATCAGAATTTACAGCCGACTTGTATTGGCTGTAACGTGGACAAAACATGACGAAAACGTTTGTTTCTTGAGTCTAAAATGTAATTCCAGGAAATATCTTTAAAACCCCACTGGAATCTCATTTTTTCGACGAAAATTGAGCGTTTTATGAATTTTTCCGTATCAAAGGTTCAAGCTGCGTTTTCAGGCAGAATTTGCAACCCATTACGAATGTGATAACTCAATTTAGGAATTGAGTTATGATCTCAAATTGTTACTGTAGAAAGTATTAAGTGATTAAAAGAATCGCCAATTGGAATTTCGTCAATCGGATAAACGAGGAATTTTTAATGAATTTTTTCGTAAGTTGCAGTCAGAAGTGACGAATCTGATTGCAGCTTAGTAGATGAATTTTTACGAATTTTTGGTAAAGAGTTAGATCTTGAAATTTTAACACAAGGTCTAACCCTCCGAGAGGTACGCCACATAAAAAAAATCATAATTTTTGAAGACTTGTAAACAGGTTAAACAGGTCACCAAAAGCAACCTATTTTCAGTAATACGAAACTTGATTGTTGATGTTATAAACTATGCCCACAATGTTCATATGTTGAAATTATGAATCAAACGCGTAATTTCCTAGTTCGACTAATTACGTGTGATGTGGGGTAATACAAATTTTAATTATGAAGTCGATTTAGCTTATATGCACATATCATATAATTAAGGGTAGTTAACTTTTGAAAAGTTAAACTAACCATGGACGGAGTCGAATAGTAGTTTTGACATAGAAAATACGTAAGGTGGAATAGTCGTGGTTATAATGACTAATCTAACCACCTTGTGAATTATGATGATAGTTTGACTCTTGACAAGCTAGATGGAGGCTTGGGAATGAAGCGGGTCAAACGGAGCAAGTACGAAAAGGAAAGCGTAATTTGGACGCGAGGTAAGTAAAAGCTTACACCCTTTTTAGTATACATCAGTTGTGTGTATTGAAAATGAATAAGGAAAAGTTAGTAATAGAGTTATAATGTTCCGACGCAAATAATATGAGTAGGAACTAGTGCAATGGTGAGAAATCATAAACAATGGCAAAAAGGGTAAATTGGTAAATTAGTCATATGACGATGAACTAATAAGAAATTTTGAAACACTACGTTATGGTGTAAACCAGAATGGGTAAAAGGGCGAGATGGTAACTAGATATCATCTCATAACAGAAAAGGGTCGTTCGGACTAAACGGGTCAAATGACATTGGCAAGATCATTTGACAATATTAATTGATGATCGCTTGTTGAGTTTTGTGATTACAGGAAATATCATACGGTTCGCGTTGATATTAATTAGAAATTAATAGTGAAAGATATTTAAACGTGTCAATCCTATGACTCGAGCCAGGTACACATATTTAGAATTATTGTTAAAAGCGATATTCTTGGTCAAATATTAGCGAAAGTCCTTCGTCGTAAAATGAAGGACTAAAATTGACCAAAAAGCCCTTGATGGGAAAACCGGGCAAACGACCCTTAGAGGTTGTTTAGTAATTAGTACTAAGATTACGAAATAAAAGTAGATACTTTAATGTAGCAAAATGATGGGTGAAAGTGGTTTAAGGAATCATGAAACGGGTCAAAAGTGTTAAAAAGGGATTTCAAGCCGAGAGCTTGAAATCTGAATTTTTGAACTAGTGGAATGTCAGGTTTTAAACTCCATAAGATGGAGAATTAAATTTCGAACGCATAGGAAAAAGAATCGCCTAAAACGGACTAGTAGATAAAAAGATATGGCCGTTTAAAGTTCGATTTTTGTTGAATAGTTGAGCTGGGCAGAAAATGCAGGTTCAGAAACGATCCTGCTGGAAATTAGTCTCCCTCGCGACACGCGACAGGGTCCCTCAATTGGGGCGCGACACGTGACAGGTTTCGCAACTCGCGACAGATTAAAGGTTGCCTTCCGCGACACGCGGGAGGCATGATTTTGGAAATTTTATTTTGATTATCATTATTTGATATTGGAACTTATTTATACATGTTTATAAGCTGTCAAAACTAACTTTTAAGTTGGTTTTGATCATAGGTGAGTATAGCAAGCATCCGGAAGACGATCAAGCAATCGAGTGAACCGAACACATGTCAAATGAAGCTTCCGCAATGACTTATGTTGTTTTTGTTTTAAGTGAACTATGTAAACATTTGGAACTATATTTTGTTTACTTTAAACACGTATGAACTTTGACTTGACAAAGTTTTTAGAAAGTCACATTTTTCATATAAAATGCGTAATTAAGGTTATAAATATGTTAAATTGAGACGGATGTTACACTTGATCCTAAAACTGTTCCCCCCAAAACCCATTCCCGCCAATAATTAAACGGGTCAAATACCCAGCTGGAGCTTCACACAAGATATGGGTCAACAGGTTTGTATCAATACATCCCACCCCAAAATCCGACTTGTCCTCAAGTCGGAAACAAGGGAACTTTTGTGTCAAGCAATAAGCCATTCAATTATAGACCGAGGTGGAAAATCAAATTCCCAATCTTTGGTAGTCAGTGGAGAAGCTAAAGGCGTTGCCGGAACTTGAACCCTTACAGGTTTCAGCCAGGATACATGGGAGACCATAATGATGCGATAAGGTCCACAAGAGCTAGATGACAGTTTCTTAAAGAGGTTGACAAGGCTGAGTTTGTGGAAAAACTGACGTTGAGGTGTAGGGTTGTGGGTAACATACAGAGCGACATTTTTAGTATAGTCTAAGATAGGTTTCGGGCTTGGGCTCCATGCAAGACTTCTGTTGGGCTTAGATGAACATATCTTGGACTCGTTTTCTAGGGCAAGGCGAACAGCATAACACTCGGTTCTAGGTTTCTGGATAAACACGTTAGCCTTCATCAGTTCTTCATTGAGACCATTCGGTCCTTCATCCTTCTCCACCGTGTTCTTCAAATCACTGTCCACTTCTTCATTGTTACAACCATCTTCGTCTGGTTCTTCACTGTTACAACCATCTTCGTCTGATTCTTCACTGTTACAACCATCTTCAATCACCTGAGCTTTAATTTTGCCAACATCATCTCTCAAAGATGCAAGAATGCTGTCTAATCGTCCTACAATGATTGCGAGTTGATCTGCCAAATTCCGGGTTGTAAGCACCATTCGATTTCCCGGCAATGGAACCATTGATAGAACCCAGAAAATCAAAATAAATGAACAATGGAATTCATAGATATTAATCCAATTCGAGAAGGATTATGTCTCCATTTTTAAAGCTAAAGAACCCTAATTTTATAAAATAAACATCGACTCCTAATCTAAATGATACTATGATATTAATAAGATTAGAACTAACTGCCCCACTACTTGCTCCTAAAACTGCCCCCCCCCCCCAAAAAAAAACCCATTCCCGCTAATAATTAAACGGGTCAAATACCCAGCTGGAGCTTCACACAAGATATGGGTCAACAGGTTTGTATCAAATTCTCCCTGAGATTTGAGGATTTAAAGTGGACCACTCACATATGAATACAATGTCATTTGCAAACAAGAAAAGTGATAATCGATGTCCATATTGGGGACATGATAGACCCCAAAACAGACCAAACTTACACGAGCCCTTAATCACCCTAAACAATGCCTCTCTCGCGATAAAAAAGGATCGAGGATAATGGGTCACCCTGTCGTAGCCCCCTGAAGCACGAGAAATCTTGTGTTTATGAACCATTCACAAGGAGAGAACCGCGAGCGTAGACACGGTGACCATGATCCAACTTCTCCATTTGAGTGGAATTTCATCTTAGCCATTATAGAATTTAAAAATTCCCAGTTCAATATATCATATGCTTTCTCTATGTCCACTTTAAACACCATACCAGTCTTCTTAACTCTTTAACCACGAAACAACCTCGTTGAGGATAATTGGCACGTCCATAATACTTCTATCTGGTAAGAAGGTTGATTTCTCCTCCGAGATAAGGCCATGAGTCATTGTCTTTAACCTATTCACCTAGACCTATTCACCTAGACCTTTGATATCACCTTAATTATACATCCGATCAAGATTATAGGCCTTAAATCAGACAACCCAATAGAGTCATCAACTTTTGGAATAAGGGCAACAAAAGAATTTGTGCACCCATGGCTCGGAGCGTCGTATGGTAGAACTCAGCGAAAAGTTTCACATAATATGCTCCAATGCCTTTCGATAAAATAGAAATTGAACCATTCCGAGCCCTCACAATCCCACACTACAATTTTATTTCCAGCAATGAAAATGGGCAGACTAAAGATTCGGCCTCCGACGAAGATAGACTAGACAAACTAGGACAAACTATTGGGTTAAAGTGGTGATCAACTTTAGTTTTATCAAAACCGGTTTATATATATATATAGGGGAGGGTTATCTTGAGAACGTTAAATATTGCGACAACCGTGAGAACGGATGAGAAAACCAATCAAAACCAATTTTTTTTAATACAAACCTCATTGTAATTAAGATACAAAAAAAAAAAAAAAGAATTCATAGCATCAATATTTCATTTCTCCTCTAAAAATCACTCTTATGAGATTTTTTACACATGTGTAATAAGGTTTGAATTGTGTATAACAAAGATGATGAAATCGAATGATGCAAATTGTATTAAATTGAAAGATTTGATCACAAAGATCTACAAGGATAACAACCACAAGTGGTCCCAGGGCTATACCCTTCTCATGCACATGGCAATGAGCCTAACAACTAACCAATTCCGTTCTCTCCTCCCCCAAGTCACTAGTGCTCTTTATTTATAAAAGGTAAAAGTTACATATACCCCCTCCCACAAGTGCAAAATACTATTTAAGTGAAAAAACTAACATACGATTCCTATCAATACTCCCCCCATAACACAAGCCTTGTGCTCCAGGCTTTGTAGAAGACCCCACCGCTGTGCGAGTACCCCCATCCGATTGGAAATTGTCCATATGCTCCAACTGAATATGCAGCCCCTCGAATCCATTCGGTTCATCATCGCCGAGCAACATCACACGAAGTTTACCATCGGGGCGTTTATGAGTTGGACTATAGAGTTGTCCACACTTGTAGCATTGTCCTTTCTTCCGACGTTCCTCCCACTCAGTGCGAAATAAGGAACGCACACCGTGATCACGTTGACCAGCTTGTCCACTTGCAGAATATAAAGGGGAATTCTTAGCAGGGTTAGACATCGAATTGCCACCAAGACAATGCCCGAACCCGTAACCCAACAAAGGCAGTCCTGGCTGTTGAGAATAGCGAAAACGAGGCAACGTATGAGACTGATGGTTGAAGTATCAACTCAACATCCTTAGCTAAGGACATCGCATCAATACATGAAGTTGGGCGATGTAAACGGACCCTCTGTTTGACATCATCCTTCAATCCCGCAAGAAATTAACCAATAACTTGAGACTCAGGTAAACGAGGAACCAAAGACAACAAATACTCGAAATCATCAATAAAATCATAAATGGAATCTGATTGCTGAATAGTTGCCAATTGTTCATACGGGTTCTAAATCGCGAGACCACTAAACCGTTGCAACAATTCCGATTGAAAATCCAGCCACGAAAGAGATGGTCGAGCCTGAGTAAGGACCGTAAACCAGTGTTGAGCAACACCGATCATACTCAGTTGAGCAAGCTGTAAGCGAGAAGCATCAGGAGTCTGATTGAGATCGAAAAACAGGTTCGCCTTCTGGATCCAGCCTTGAGGATCAAAACCAGAAAACTCGGGTAATTTGACCTTCTTCACAGCCCAGGGTAAACCCGATAGTTGATTCGAATGACCGGAGTTGGTGTCGGACGACGAAAGGTCCACGCCGGAGAAACCAGAGCCAGACGAGCCATCGACATGACGCTTTTCCTGAGATTTCATCCAAGCGAGAACAACCTTGCGGAATTCAGCGGATTCGGCCCGATCTTCATTCAATGCTGTGAGAGATGCCTTAATCTCTGCAACATCTGACTGTAATTGATGAATTTGTTGTTCGTGAGCATCTAATCGAGAGGTTTGATTCACCATGATGGAATCGGAAAGTGAAGCGACAGTTGAACCGGAAAATAGATTGGAAAGGGAATAGGAAAGTGAATCGGAAAATTGATTCAGGAATTGGGTTAGAAATTGGAATAGAAGGGATAGCAGAGGTGAGGCAGGTCAGACCAATGATAGGGTTTGAATTGTGTATAACAAAGATGATGAAATCGAATGATGCAAATTGTATTAAATTGAAAGATTTGATCACAAGGATCTACAAGGATAACAACCACAAGTGGTCCCAGGGCTATGCCCTTCTCATGCACATGGCAATGAGCCTAACAACTAACCAATTCCGTTCTCCCCTCCCCCAAGTCACTAGCGCTCTTTATTTATAAAAGGTAACAGTTACATATACCCCCTCCCACAATTGCAAAATACTATTTAAGTGAAAAAACTAACATACGATTCCTATCAATTTGTTAAACACAACAAATTAATGAGAAAACTTACATGTGTAAATTTTCAATTTTTACAAATACATGCCAATTTGAACGTGTAAATGTAATTTCTAACATTATATTCAAATAATAATGATAAGTGTAAAAAGATTGAATTTGAATTGTTTTTGACCAAGTTCTCGCGGTTTTTTTCATTCTTCTCACGGTTCTCACAATATTTAGCGTTCTCATTTAAGTTTTCCCCTATATATTAAATCTATAATTAATAAAACGAACGCAGTGGAATAATAATAAATAATCAACACCAAAACTAATTACCGAACAGGATCATGGTTACAATCAAACAAATACGGTACACAATTAATCTACGAGTGAGATAGATATACCTTTGCGGTTAATGATTAATCGATTGATACACCGAGGTACAACAAACAGATGCACCATGTGTTAGAACAAAGAATTCCCCATTTTGTGTATCTATATAAGTATGCATGCACACAATTGAATCTTCTTGGATGAAGAAACCTGTTACTATGAAAATGACTACTTATATAATCTCAAAAAGATTTCAGATTGTAGGGAAAAATTGGGCAAAGGATATTATCAAAAGATCGACGGTTACGGGTCCCCCATCCGACTGGGTACTGCATGGTAGTTAACTAATCTAATAACTATTGATTGTTTCCAGCATATTTATATAGAATTGTGAGGCTAACAAGGTATCATAAATAAAACCAGATACCCTGCACATGTAACCATATCAAATGGCTGGTTAGCTGTGAATGTTGCTATTTGCTAATGTTGAAGCAGCAAGCAGCATGCACACTAGTTTTGAATTTCACCATTCAGTTAGATTTAACTACAATACAAACACAGTACGAATCTCATTTTAAATATTAATAATGTTGAAAACATAATGAAGAACCTTGAATCAAGACAACAGTTACTTGTGTTTCTTCGTCGGTAGTTGAGCTGATGGTATGCTTGGTGCTTTTTTCTTAGCAAATGCTTTGGTTCTGCTTTCAGGTTCATCGTCGTCATCTTCATCACTAGCCCCGTTATCTCTTGGAGTCAGGTGAGATTCCTCCTCAATTTTGGAATATTTTCTCTTCCCTGCATCTAATTGGGCACGGATTTTTCTTTCAACAGGATCGTTTGACAACCCAACCTTGGGTTGACGAGGAACCACTGCACCTATGCCAAGTCTATACACAAAATGAATCTTAAGGGGTCGTTTGGCAACATTTCTGTTTTCGTTTTCTTATGGGTTAAACTTTAAAAAAAAAACAAAGCATAGCATAGCACCATTTATATTTTTGCTGAAACTTTTATCTCGTTGTTTAAAGAAAATGAGTGTGGAGGTCAGCCACTTTGTACACTAAGGTATAAAATGTTACCAATGTGACTTCTTAGAGATAAACTGGCACACCTACTTAAAGTTGATCAAAATATATATATTTCCAAGAAAGAACCATTGCATTATAAAAAGAAATCTAAACATTCAGCAGGGATGTGTCAGTAATAACCCAGCAGGTCGAGCCTCTAAGACAACTCTAGTTGGTTCTTTATCAGCGGTTCTAGTCATGTTACTAACCCATTTCTCAGCCTGCACAGGAAAACAATAAACGATGATGTATCGTAATGAGCATGAAGAATTGTCTCACTAAAGAAATATAAAGAAATTGTATAGTATGACCAAGCAGAATAGAAGCTCATGGAAAGAACTGAGAGTTTACCAATTTAAATGCTGAATTCAACTTAACCAATTTAGGACGGGCAATTTTCTTGGATGAATCGACTGTGGCCATTGCAACTAATCAGCCTGAGCAATAAAGGACGTCCAAAATCCAATCAGGTGACACGCTTTTGTAGTTTATAAATGAGAAGGGAATAAGGGGTTTTATCGTCTCGTCTATGTTAAAATAAACAATACATGAATGAATAAAATCAGAATTTTTTGCAAAAGTAGGTGGATTGAGCAAGAAAATAGTGCCTTTAGGTGGTCAAACTTATTGTTTTCAGATTTAGGTAAGTTGCTGTTTCATACAGCGACTTTCAAACCAATTTTCTGCCAAAATCTGCAAAAGCTGCAAAACATTAAGAAGGTTGCTGTTTGATACAACGACCTTGTGAAAGTTGCTGTTTCATGTTACAAAGTTGCTGAAAGTTGCTGAATGGTGTGACAACCTTGTTTAAGGTCACTGAATGGTTTTACAAAGTTGCTGAAAGTTGCTGTTTCATGTTACAAAGTTGCTGTTTCATGTTACAAAGTTGCTGAATGGTGTCACAATGCTGCTGAAAGTTGCAGAATGATATAACAAATTTAATGAAGGTTGCTGATTCATAATACAATGTTATTGAAGGTTGCTGATTCATTTAACAATGTTAACGAAGGTTGCTGATTCATCCTACAATGTTAATGAAAGTTGGTGTTTGACCATTTTGCAGGAGAATTTTATAATTGTTCTGAAATTTAAAATGTTCAGATTTATAACCCAACTATATTACATAACAGATGCACAACAATTCGTACGTAACTTACATATTGTGTTTGTTAAAAAAAATATAATGTTGAATTTTCAATTGTGTCTATATGATGTTCTTTATAAAATATATTCGTTGGTTGATATCTCTGGCGATACGAAAATTTGCAAAATGTGTCATGCCTTGTTGTTGCCGTATATGGTTCAAACAAAAAAATTAGAACTACTTAAAACGAATAATAAAATCCGAATAACTGACTAGTTGAAACAAACGGTGCCGCATATGTATTTAAAGTTGTTTTAAGAGAACTTAGTTTTTTTACTTTTTAGAATATTAAATATTATATGTATATTAACCCACAAGATGGTGGGCTCAACCAACAATCTTGTACCTCCAACACTATAAATACCAATTGGATTAGGTTGTCAACCCACACTAAGTTTCTTTAAAACATATAGATACTAAACGAAATCCAGCTTACACAACCCACTCATCCTTAACATTTCTTAAGAATTCAGTTTCTTAGATCATGGATTCTTTTCGGCCATACCTCGTAAGACTATATTGGGGCGGTGTGTTTTCCTTCGTTAACGGAGCTGTTCAGTTTGACCAATCCATGCAAACAACCTCTTTCCTTATGCGACATAAATGGTCGTATGACCAATTGGTGGATTCAATCTGTAATCATGTTCAACTACAGAAAGAATCGGTGCGTCTTTCATTGTTACTAGGGTACACGTTTCAGGGCATATCTCAAACAACAAAAATTGTGAACGATGATGGTGTTGAAACGATGAACTATTTAGCAGAAGTATCGGATGGGAACTTCATTGCCGAGATCTATGTTCAGTGGGAGGCAGTCAGTCCTGTCCAACACATGAGTTTCACAAACCTTCTGCATGACATTACACAACGTAATGTTGTTGACACCCAAGAGTCCGATGAAGATGACGAGGGATACGGGCAAACAACACAAGAACACCACTTAATGCCTCCTGTTGATAACATAGTAGGTCCGTCCTCCCAGTTTGTGGTCGGTGACAACAATAATGATGGTTTTGATGATTCCCAAAGTTGCAGCACCGAAGAAAGTTCTGAAAGTGAAGAGGCACCAGCATCCGACGATGGCACTTCTGACGACGAGGCTGTAGTCAACCAACACACTGAGTTGACCCTGGCTCAGCCGATGCCTATCATTCCAGGGACACTGATGCGTGTGAAGTGTTATATATATTAGGTGTATATTTTAAGCCCCTTTAACACTTATTTTTAGCCAAGTTTTAAATTTATAAAACACGATATTTTACTAACACTAAACACACATATGGGCAAGTGCACCCATCGTGAGCGTAGTATAGTGTTGGCAAGATACCGAGGTCGTCCAAGGACACAAGAGCTTTTAGTACCGGTTTATCCTCAACGTCTAATCAAATCAAAAGGTTTAGAAAAATGTTTTAAACTAAGAAAAATAAAAACTAACTAAAATGCTGAAAATAAAAATAAAAAGAAAAACAGATAGACAAGATAAATCACTTGGTTCCGACTCGTATCTAGTGTAACCTTTGATTATTTCCGCACTTTTGCACTTATTTAAGAGATTATCTTAGTTATTGTAGTATGCCCCTCTTTTGAAGGTGACGTTACCCTCACCCCAGTAGTTTGAGTCAGCAAGGATACAATCCTAAAAGGGTGGATTATTGAAAGATAATTAATTAAGTTATTAATGCAAATTATGGTAGGCCCCTCTTTTGGAGGTGACATTACCCTCGACTAAGTAGTCTGAGTCAGCAGGGATACAGTCCAAAATAGACAGGTTATAGTATTAATAGTAGTTAACTTATGAGGGGATCAAAGAGTTTGGACCCCCGCCATCCAATACCTGTTAAGTATTGAAGGAGGTCCTACTAAATTTAACCCAGGTCCATTGCAGGACCTCTAAACGCTGAACAATGGCAAGACCTTTACCAAACCGTTCCCTTAAACCCCGACCAGGTAGCCAACATACCTCCATATAGACCGTGGAGATATGAATGGTGAAAATCTTTTATTTTATATAGACAGTAAAATAATGCCAAGACACCACGGACAAACGATAAGGAAAGATCACCTTCAACATAAGCAACTAGTTATTAAAGTCATTAATACAAAACCAAGTAAAAAGTGCGAAAATATTAGAAATAAAAAGTATTACACTAGACACTTTGTCTTCACCAAGTGATGTAAGAGACTTAGGCAAACATGGCCTTGATTGTTAAGAACTCTTACAATCAATCTTGGATCCCGAGACGACTCACACACTCTATGATGGACAATGGATGATGGTGGTGGATGATGGTGTTATGGTGGTGGTGGGTGGTGGGTGAAGTGTGAGAGAGGTGGTGTGCCAAGGGATGGTTTGAGCTTGAGCCAAGCACTCCTATTTATAAGCTGAACAGAAGCTCGGGCACGGCCCCGTGTCCAGTGGGCACGGCCCCGTGTCCACATCCTTCTCTTTCTTCATTTATTGCAGCTTGTCTTATTAGTTGACCACGCCCCCGTGTCCGCTGAGCACGACCCCGTGTGCAGAAGAATCTTTGTACTATGAAGATTTGCCTGGATTGTGCGAATCTTATAGTTGACCACGGCCCCGTGTCCGCTGACTCTAATGTGTACTAATATCCTATCGGTTACTTCGGTTATAGAAAAAGAATCAGGATTTTCAAGGCTTGAATCCGGTTGTTCGATCCTTTGTTCCTCATAATACCCATATGAAGTAGATGGTTCGCACCATTGTTCTTCATTGTAAGCATATGATGGATAAGGTTCGTAATTTTGTTCTTCATAATACTCATATGAGGTGGGTTGTTCACGCCATGGTTCCTCATAGTAAGTATACGAAGGTGTTGGCTCATATATTGGTTCCTCAAAGTATGAGTATGAAGGCTCATACCTTGGTTCATCAAAATATGAGTATGAGGGAGGAGGTTCATACCTTTGGTCTTCATTGGATGTGTATGAAGTTGATGGCTCGTACCTGGGCTCCTCATAGTAGGTGTATGAATTGGATGGTTGATATGAGTGACTATTTTGAACCGAGTGTGTGTTACGACAATTAGTGCAATAATTACTCCTATAATCATCCTCCTCATAGGTGTAGTTGTAACCTCCCGAGTATTGATCCATGAGAATCACTCAGCAGAACACAACTAAGTCTCGAGATCAGAAAACAAAAAATAAAAATGGAAACAGAGGCTGGACACGACCCCGTGTACAGAATCTGTATCTGGGCGTTTTAATTAAATTTACTGATTTCGTTGAGCACGGGGCGTGTTCAGTGAGCACGGCCCGTGTTCAAGCTACTATTACTGGGTGTTTTTATGAAAATGTGCAGCACGGCCCCGTGTTCAGTGAACACGGCCCCGTGTACAGGTTACTGCCAATGCAAATCTAAACTAAAATGCAGAAAACTGTGCGCGCGTTTTAAAAAGGTTTTGAAAAACTGATTAGGCCGTCGATTTTAAGCTTTCTTAAAATCCTTGTGTCCCCGGCAGCGGCGCCAAAAACTTGATGCGTGTGAAGTGTTATATATATTAGGTGTATATTTTAAGCCCCTTTAACACTTATTTTTAGCCAAGTTTTAAATTTATAAAACACGATATTTTACTAACACTAAACACACATATGGGAAAGTGCACCCATCGTGAGCGTAGTATAGTGTTGGCAAGATACCGAGGTCGTCCAAGGACACAAGAGCTTTTAGTACCGGTTTATCCTCAACGTCTAATCAAATCAAAAGGTTTAGAAAAATGTTTTAAACTAAGAAAAATAAAAACTAACTAAAATGCTGAAAATAAAAATAAAAAGAAAAACAGATAGACAAGATGAATCACTTGGTTCTGACTCGTATCTAGTGTAACCTTTGATTATTTCCGCACTTTTGCACTTATTTAAGAGATTATCTTAGTTATTGTAGTAGGCCCCTCTTTTGAAGGTGACGTTACCCTCACCCCAGTAGTTTGAGTCAGCAAGGATACAATCCTAAAAGGGTGGATTATTGAAAGATAATTAATTAAGTTATTAATGCAAATTATGGTAGGCCCCTCTTTTGGAGGTGACGTTACCCTCGACTAAGTAGTCTGAGTAAGCAGGGATACAGTCCTAAATAGCCGGGTTATAGTATTAATAGTAGTTAACTTATGAGGGGATCAAAGAGTTTGGACCCCCGCCATCCAATACCGTTAAGTATTGAAGGAGGTCCTACTAAATTTAACCCAGGTCCATTGCAGGACCTCTAAACGCTGAACAATGGCAAGACCTTTACCAAACCGTTCCCTTAACCCCCGACCAGGTAGCCAACATACCTCCATATAGACCGTGGAGATATGAATGGTGAAAATCTTTTATTTTATATAGACAGTAAAATAATGCCAAGACACCACGGACAAACGATAAGGAAAGATCACCTTCAACATAAGCAACTAGTTATTAAAGTAATTAATACAAAACCAAGTAAAAAGTGCGAAAAGATTAGAAATAAAAAGTATTACACTAGACACTTTGTCTTCACCAAGTGATGTAAGAGACTTAGGCAAACATGGCCTTGATTGTTAAGAACTCTTACCATCAATCTTGGATCCCGAGACGACTCACACACTCTATGATGGACAATGGATGATGGTGGTGGATGATGGTGTTATGGTGGTGGTGGGTGGTGGGTGAAGTGTGAGAGAGGTGGTGTGCCAAGGGATGGTTTGAGCTTGAGCCAAGCACTCCTATTTATAGGCTGAACAGAAGCTCGGGCACGGCCCCGTGTCCAGTGGGCACGGCCCCGTGTCCACATCCTTCTCTTTCTTCATTTATTGCAGCTTGTCTTATTAGTTGACCACGCCCCCGTGTCCGCTGAGCACGACCACGTGTGCAGAAGAATCTTTGTACTATGAAGATTTGCCTGGATTGTGCGAATCTTATAGTTGACCACGGCCCCGTGTCCACTGAGCACGGCCCCGTGGTGGGCAATAGAAGCTTCTACCACTTTGTCTTTTCTGCTGACACTTGGGCACGCCCATGTGCTGGCTGAGCACGGGGCGTGTTCAGTCTTCTGATATCTTGTTTTGCTTGGGAAGATGCTGTCGTGGGGTCGGGCATGTCACGTCTTGTTCCTTTTCTTGTATTTATGTTAGATTTTGATGTCTTTTTGCTTCTTTTGTTAATTTGAGCTCATTTAATCCTGAAAATACAAAAGGAAGACAAAAGCACACTTTTTCCAACATTAGTACTAAAAAAGGGTTAGTTTTATGCCTCAATTGATGTAATTTATATGTTGCATTTTGCACACATCAAATACCCCCACACTTGAATCTTTGGTTGTACTCAAGCAAAACTCTTTAATATGTGGCTATTACACTCCCAAATGGAATGGGTTGAAAAGAAGGTTTTGGGCTTGTCATAGAGTGTCGGGATTTCCAAGATTCTTTATTTAGTTTTATTTTTATTTATTTACAATCCTATTCGTCATGATTTATTTAAAACTTTTCATAAGATAAATTACTTATTAGGGCATAACATGCCTCTTTAAAATTTTGTTTATATACAAGTTCACATACCTCACGGGGATCACTCAACACTCGGCCGAAAATGTATTTTTGTGGATCACTCGAGAGCGGCATGGAACTTACTCATACCATAGGCTTGCCAAGCAATCAATCCTCCTCCTTTTTAACTTATATACCTTTGTAAATATCAAGATGACTTTGTGGGTGAAGGGTTATCCTTGGGTTAAAGGTAGGTGGTTGGGTTAGTGTTTAGTAGAAAAAAAAGGCGAAAAGCGTAACAAGCGTCGGTTTTCGTAAGACTTTCTATTTTTCCATTTTTATTTTTATGAAGCTATTTTTTCAAACAAAGTCATTTTTGATAAACTTGTTTGTTTATTTGCTTTTGCTTCATAATCAATTTTTTTTTTTTTTACGAAAGTCATATGAAAAACCGAGCTAGTTACTAAAACAAGGGTTAAAAATGAAAAAGGTTTTGGTGGGTAAAAGGGTGTTTGTTTGGGTTATGAAATGAAAAGGTTTAGGCTCAAAGGGCTAACTAGGGGGATTTTGGGTAGGTGGTAAAAAAAGAAAAATAATGGTGTAGAAATAAAAAGGGTTAGTCCTAATGCCTCCATCATTTACTTACTCGGGTTTAAGTTGGTAAGGACCGGGAATGTATCGTCGTGGCAAGTTCTAGAGTCGTAAGAATCAAGCGGCTATTCACACAAGAAACGAAAAATGAGCATTTAGTCTAATGATATGTAATTGTATGCTCAATAAAGGCTCAAAACTCACTTTTGTGGGAATGGGTTTTTATGTGATCAAGTATATATAATCAAATTTTAACTAAGCTTGTCATGCCTTTTCATAATTTTCTTATGTTGGTTCTTTTTATCACGATGCTATCGGTTGTAAATTTTTAAAAATATAACCTTTTTAGAATTTGAAATTCCCAAGTTAAACCTAGACAAGTAAAAAAAAGAAATTTTTTTTTTGAAAAATAAAATTTTTGGGGTGATTAGCGGTTCCCATAGAGTTTTGTGTAAGGCTTGTATTTAGGACTTGCAAGATTCAAGGTTTTAGCATCCCCCCCCCCCCACACTTAAATTACACATTGTCCTCAATGTGTCCCAAAAATAAGTTTTTCGGTTGATTAAAATGTGTAAAAGTGGGTTAAAAACAAGATTTTATGTTACTGGGTAGCTGAACACGGGGTGGTGTTGGCTGAGCACGGCCCAGTGTCCAGACTGCCAGTACCAAAAGTAAACAGAAGGCTGGGCACGGGGGCGTGTTCAGTGAGCACGGCCCCGTGTCCAGGTACCTGAACTGGGCATTTTCTACAGAACCTCGGGCATGGGGCGTGTTGGGGTGAGCACGACCCCGTGCTGAACTTGCTGTAATGAAGAAAAATTGTCGGGAGGCTCTGTTTTTGTGCATGGGTTGTTGGTTCAAGCTTCCCTTAGTATCCTTCACCATCCCGAGTGTGTTTTATTCCTGGAAATTAAAACTAAACTAGAAAATATAAAAGTTAATCTAAATTAAACTAAGGATAGTTCCGCGGAATGCCTCCGTGGTGCGCCACGTTTATAAGGGTCCTTGGCTAGACCCACCTTATCGGGTGGTTCGGGCTCATCTTCAATCAGGGGGTCGTCATTGCCGATTGGATATTTCATTGATCGCTCAAGATCAACACTCTTTTTAAATGCCCCTAATTGAAGAGGTAGATTATAGTACTTCCGGTTTTTCAAAGCTTCGTGTGTTTTTACAAATGGTCGTCCCAACACTAGAGGAGCATCATCGAGGATGACAAAATCGGTTGGGATTGCCATTTGATTTGTTTGAACCAAGATATCCTCAACTACACCGATTGATTTTATTACTTTCCGATTGGATAGAAAAATGGGTATTTGAAGTGGAGAAAAATCACTAATACTTAATTTTTCGAAAATGTAGTTAGGCATTATGTTAACACAAAGATCTTTATCAATTGTGACATTACTAATAAACGAATTTTGAAAGAAACATGGAACCGGTGTAATGTTAATTTCAAATGGGTTTTCTTTTATTAGTGAGGTTTGATCATTAGTTAACTTAACACTTACCGTTTCGTCAATCCTAGTGTTAGTGTTTAACTCTTTTAAAAACTTAGCATGAGTGGGTACTAAACAATGATTTTCAAAAGAAGTGACAAGAGATTAATTTCTTAAAAATTAGACTCTTCTTGAATTTTAACGTTGTCGGACTCACCTTTTTCGTTGTTTAACTCATGTGTCGGCTTTTCACTTATTTGTTCTTCCATTTTTACACTTTCAGTTATCACTTCCTTTTTTAATTCTTCTCTTGCGCGGGACTCCTCATCCCTTGCGCGAGATTCTTTTATACAGCGATCGATAACTCTAATGTGTACTAATATCCTATCGGTTACTTCGGTTATAGAAAAAGAATCAGGATTTTCAAAGCTTGAATCCGGTTGTTCGATCCTTTGTTCCTCATAATACCCATATGAAGTAGATGGTTCGCACCATTGTTCTTCATTGTAAGCATATGATGGATAAGGTTCGTAATTTTGTTCTTCATAATACTCATATGAGGTGGGTTGTTCACGCCATGGTTCCTCATAGTAAGTATACGAAGGTGTTGGCTCATATCTTGGTTCCTCAAAGTATGAGTATGAAGGCTCATACCTTGGTTCATCAAAATATGAGTATGAGGGAGGAGGTTCATACCTTTGGTCTTCATTGGATGTGTATGAAGTTGATGGCTCGTACCTGGGCTCCTCATAGTAGGTGTATGAATTGGATGGTTGATATGAGTGACTATTTTGAACCGAGTGTGTGTTACGACAATTAGTGCAATAATTACTCCTATAATCATCCTCCTCATAGGTGTAGTTGTAACCTCCCGAGTATTGATCCATGAGAATCACTCAGCAGAACACAACTAAGTCTCGAGATCAGAAAACAAAAAATAAAAATGGAAACATAGGCTGGACACGGCCCCGTGTACAGAATCTGTATCTGGGCGTTTTAATTAAATTTACTGATTTCGTTGAGCACGGCCCGTGTTCAGTGAGCACGGCCCGTGTTCAAGCTACTGTTACTGGGTGTTTTTATGAAAATGTGCAGCACGGCCCCGTGTTCAGTGAACACGGCCCCGTGTACAGGTTACTGTCAATGCAAATCTAAACTAAAATGCAGAAAACTGTGCGCGCGTTTTAAAAAGGTTTTGAAAAACTGATTAGGCCGTCGATTTTAAGCTTTCTTAAAATCCTTGTGTCCCCGGCAGCGGTGCCAAAAACTTGATGCGTGTGAAGTGTTATATATATTAGGTGTATATTTTAAGCCCCTTTAACACTTATTTTTAGCCAAGTTTTAAATTTATAAAACACGATATTTTACTAACACTAAACACACATATGGGCAAGTGCACCCATCGTGAGCGTAGTATAGTGTTGGCAAGATACCGAGGTCGTCCAAGGACACAAGAGCTTTTAGTACCAGTTTATCCTCAACGTCTAATCAAATCAAAAGGTTTAGAAAAATGTTTTAAACTAAGAAAAATAAAAACTAACTAAAATGCTGAAAATAAAAATAAAAATAAAAACAGATAGACAAGATGAATCAGTTGGTTCCGACTCGTATCTAGTGTAACCTTTGATTATTTCCGCACTTTTGCACTTATTTAAGAGATTATCTTAGTTATTGTAGTAGGCCCCTCTTTTGAAGGTGACGTTACCCTCACCCCAGTAGTTTGAGTCAGCAAGGATACAATCCTAAAAGGGTGGATTATTGAAAGATAATTAATTAAGTTATTAATGCAAATTATGGTAGGCCCCTCTTTTGGAGGTGACGTTACCCTCGACTAAGTAGTCTGAGTCAGCAGGGATACAGTCCTAAATAGCCGGGTTATAGTATTAATAGTAGTTAACTTATGAGGGGATCAAAGAGTTTGGACCCCCGCCATCCAATACCGTTAAGTATTGAAGGAGGTCCTACTAAATTTAACCCAGGTCCATTGCAGGACCTCTAAACGCTGAACAATGGCAAGACCTTTACCAAACCGTTCCCTTAACCCCCGACCAGGTAGCCAACATACCTCCATATAGACCGTGGAGATATGAATGGTGAAAATCTTTTATTTTATATAGACAGTAAAATAATGCCAAGACACCACGGACAAACGATAAGGAAAGATCACCTTCAACATAAGCAACTAGTTATTAAAGTCATTAATACAAAACCAAGTAAAAAGTGCGAAAAGATTAGAAATAAAAAGTATTACACTAGACACTTTGTCTTCACCAAGTGATGTAAGAGACTTAGGCAAACATGGCCTTGATTGTTAAGAACTCTTACCATCAATCTTGGATCCCGAGACGACTCACACACTCTATGATGGACAATGGATGATGGTGGTGGATGATGGTGTTATGGTGGTGGTGGGTGGTGGGTGAAGTGTGAGAGAGGTGGTGTGCCAAGGGATGGTTTGAGCTTGAGCCAAGCACTCCTATTTATAGGCTGAACAGAAGCTCGGGCACGGCCCCGTGTCCAGTGGGCACGGCCCCGTGTCCACATCCTTCTCTTTCTTCATTTATTGCAGCTTGTCTTATTAGTTGACCACGCCCCCGTGTCCGCTGAGCACGACCCCGTGTGCAGAAGAATCTTTGTACTATGAAGATTTTCCTGGATTGTGCGGATCTTATAGTTGACCACGGCCCCGTGTCCGCTGAGCACGACCCCGTGGTGGGCAATAGAATCTTCTACCACTTTGTCTTTTCTGCTGACACTTGGGCACGCCCCTGTGCTGGCTGAGCACGGGGCGTGTTCAGTCTTCTGATATCTTGTTTTGCTTGGGAAGATGTTGTCGTGGGGTCGGGCATGTCACGTCTTGTTCCTTTTCTTGTATTTATGTTAGATTTTGATGTCTTTTTGCTTCTTTTGTTAATTTGAGCTCATTTAATCCTGAAAATACAAAAGGAAGACAAAAGCACACTTTTTCCAACATTAGTACTAAAAAAGGGTTAGTTTTATGCCTCAATTGATGTAATTTATATGTTGCATTTTGCACACATCAGACACATGCCGACCAAGACGAGGACGAGGAACTTAGGGATTACATGTGTCCGGATTATGAAGATAATCCAATGGACGTATGGAATCCAAAAGTAAAACAGATACGTCTCGGCATGTATTTCAAATCTAAACTGGAGGTGGACCTTGCTGTCCGAGAATGGAACATTCACCGTGGAAGGGAAATTATTGTGATGGACAGCAAACCAACTTTATACAAAGTTAAATGCTACACCAGAAACAAAAATTTTAAAAACCCTTTCCCTCATGCTCCTTTGTGTGAATGGCGTGCAACGGCATCAAAACAGAAACACCAACACCTGTGGTAAATTACCAACTGGGCGCCTGCCCACAATTGTTATTCCACGGTGGTACGCAACAACAACAGGTGCCTTAGATCTAAGGATATCGCTGCACACATCCTGCCACAAATTTGTACAGACATTGCGTTGAAGGTGAAGCACATCAGGACGCATATAAAGCAAGCGATGTCTGTCGATGTTACGTATACGAAGGCTTGGCGTGGACGAAGAAAGGCAATTGAGAGGATATATGGAACCTGGGAAAGCAACTTTAATGAGCTGCCAAAGTACGTGTTACGGCTTCAGTCTCGAAACCCTGGTACAGTGGTTTCATGGTTTCATCACCCCCACTCGGCTCTAGGACATCCAACATTCAAATATGTTTTTTGGGCATTTGGTCCTTCTATTCGCGCGTTTCATCTTTGCCAGCCCGTCATCTCTGTGGACGGCACACACTTGAAAGGAGGGTACCGTGGTAAGTTGTTGGTTGCGGTAACCAAAAACGGCAACAACTACATAATGCCAGTGGCCTACGTTGTAGTTGACGAAGAGACGGTTCATAGCTGGTGTTGGTTTTTCCAAAATTTGAAGGAATACGTCACCAGAGACTGTAACACTAGTATTTGTGTTCTATCAGACCGTCATGCCGGGATAATTAATGCGATGGAAAACCTTGTGGATTGGAGGGAACCAAACGCCTACCACCGTTATTGTCTTCGGCATGTAAGAAGCAATTTTAGTGGTAGGTTCAAGACCAAATCTCTTAGGAAGCTGTGTTGGATGCTCGGGAGCACAAGTCAATGCAGAAAGTATCTTTGCCTGTGAGGGAAATGCAGATGTTAAATCAGGGTGCTTGGAACTACCTTAACGACATCGACAAAAGCAAGTGGACTATTGTTCATGAACGTGGAAACCGTCGTTGGGGTAACCTTACGACGAACATATCCGAGTCTATGAATAATGTCTTACGTGAAGCAAGACTGCTGCCAGTAAAAGCCTTGATTCATTATACGTTCACCAAGGACGTATCAGAGTATGCTCGGCACGCGCAGATGGCCCAAAGCTGCAATACCCCTCTACCCCCTCGAATTTGGTCCAAGTATAACAAGTTGCATTCCGTAGCCATGCAACATGAAGTGTCCATCTATGATGTCAGAGAAGGTCGCTACGCGGTAGTCTCAAAGGAAGAAACCAATGATGACGGTGGAAACGAGTACACCGTTGAATACAGACACAGGCGGTGCTCATGTGGGAAATGGCAAATGCTTAGATTCCCTTGTTCCCATGCTATCGCCGTTTGCGCTTGGAGGGGTGAGCAACCACATGACGTTACCAACTCCATTTTCCACACCACCACCTATCAGGAACAGTACAACGGTCATTTTTTCACCCTGGGACACAAAGATGAGTGGGAAGAAGCGGACTGGACAATTCAAGGGGACCATTCGAGGGTCACAACACATCGAGGCAGGGTTCGTTCAAGAAGAATTCAAAATGAGATGGATGTTAACTACCACAATGAACCCCAGGCACATAGATGCAGCAGATGCGGAGAAACCGGGCACAACAGGAAGACCTGTGGCCGACGTTAAGTTAGTATGTTGTTGTGGTTTTTACTGTTAACTGTTAGGTGTATCCTTCTATGTTTTGTGTTTGGTATTTCTGTTTGAATTCTCAATTAGTGTAATTTAACAATTACGACATTTGTTCCAAAATTCACTAAGAAACATTAAACACAAAAACACACATATTATTGAATTGAAAATACATAAGACAACAGCTAAGGTAGAATATGGTGGGGTTCAAAAAGATGAATCAGATTCGCTATCATAATTCTGATACTGTTCCCATGGATCATCACTAACCACTGCGTCATTTGATAACGCGTTTGAATCTCGATCGCTGTCGGATGGCTCAGTATGCCTACAGTAGTAGTGGTGTCCATACCTGCATATGGGTCGGATAAGACCATATATGGTTTAATTTTTCCATGAACCTCCTTCTGTTTCGCCAGTTGATGATTCATAACAGCACCGGAAGACGATCCTCCTTCCTCTACAGGTTCTGAATTTTTGATTTCTTCCCATCCTCCATATCAGGAAGCTTTGGGGGTAGTACCCATTCCAAACAAGCTTTGATGTCTTCTTCACTCATGCAATTGTTTTCAAAGTGGGAGAAAGGAGGTAACCGTTTCTTACCGTTGCGCTTATCCATTACTAAGAAATGGTATTGCAAAGAAGAGTGATGAGGAAAAATGGAGGGGTTCATGGTGCCAAGGGACTTTTTATAGATGAAACAGCGACCTATTATAACATATCTGGATGAAACAGCGACCTAGAATAAGATCTCTGGATGAAACAGCGACCTAGTATAAGATCTCTAGATGAAACAGCGACCTAGTATAAGATCTCTGGATGAAACAACGACCTAGTATAAGATCTCTGGATGAAACAACGACCTAGTATAAGATCTCTGGATGAAACAGCGACCTAGTATAAGATCTCTGGATCAAACAGCGACCTAGTACAAGATCTCTGGATCAAACATCGACTTTACTACTTTGATTGTTCAAACATAAATAGTCAGTCAAACCCCCATCTCGAATTGCACCAACCACACACAATAAATGGGGGACCCGGAAGACTCGTTCTTGGAGCTGGAGGAAGTTCCCGATACCCCCCCCCCCCTGAAAAGATCCCCAGAAAAACACGCTGGTATTATTACCTAACAGAAGAGTCTAGATCGTGGTCAAAAAATGTATTGTCTCAGGTTTATATTCCAATTTGTGTTGACCTTCAAGACTGGTTCATGGTTCGTGTTGATATGCGGACACTTCACCTTACCTTGTATTTTACTGGGACGTGTGGTTCAGGCGGTGCTGATGGGTCAAGCTTGATTCAAGTTAGGGTATACCCAACCCTAATAAAATTTGAATCGTTATTCAAAACATTTTTGGAACAAATCGCCTACTGGGAACATTCTGGACGCCCATATGTGGAAAAGACAATTGTGACACATACTGAAGTTTGCCAACATCAGAAGGAAAACCCAGGACCTGATTCAGGGGTGTTACTTTGTATGTTGTTAACTAAACTGGTTAATGACGAGGAGGTCGGGATTGGGGGAGATCTTGTCGAGGCTTGCGCGAAATACAGACGAGAGATGGCGGATGAGTTTTATGCTGCTCGTTTTTCACCCCCACCCCGACCCCCAAACATGTAATAAAACATGCAATGGTTTATCGTACTAGTATTAGTTTTAAATTATTAAATGTGAAGGATGGCCCTTTTTGACAAAAACTAAAAATTGTGTTTTAGGCCGTTTTGGCCCTCCCCCAAACGGGAGGAAACGACCTCCGACGAGACGACGCCAGTCGCCCAAGTCCTTAGTCACCCTAGCATAGGACACGGAAAAACCCAGTGACGGCGAGCTGCGACGCACCGGTGAGATAACAGGCCCAGAAATGTGAAGGATGGCCCTTTTTGACAAAAAATAAAAATTGGGTTTTAGGCCGTTTTGGCCCTCCCCCAAACGGGAGGAAACGACCTCCGGCGAGACGACGCCAGTCGCCCAAGTCCTTAGTCACCCTAGCATAGGACACGGAGAAACCCGGTGACGGCGAGCTGCGACGCACCGGTGAGATAATAGGCCCAGAAATGTGAAGGATGGCCCTTTTTGACAAAAACTAAAAAATGGGGTTTAGGCCGTTTTGGCCCTCCCCCAAACGGGAGGAAACGACCTCCGGCGAGACGACGCCAGTCGCCCAAGTCCTTAGTCACCCTAGCATAGGACACAGAGAAACCCGGTGACGGCGAGCTGCGACGCACCAGTGAGATAACAGGCCCAGAAATGTGAAGGATGACCCTTTTTGACAAAAACTAAAAAATGGGGTTTAGGCCGTTTTGCCCCCCCCCCCAAAGGGAGGAAACGACTTCCGGCGAGACGACGCCAGTAGCTGATGTGTGTAAAATGCAACATATAAATTACATCAAATGAAGCATAAAACTAACCCTTTTTAAGTACTAATATTGGAAAAAGAGTGTTTTTGTCTTCCTTTTGTAATTTCAGGATTAAATGAGCTCAAAAACACAAAAGAAGCAAAAAGACAGCTAAATCCAACATAAATACAAGAAAAGGAACATAAGTGGACTGCCCGACCCCTCAACGGCATCTTCCCAAGCAAAATAGAGAAGGCAGAAGACTGAACACGCCCCGTGCTCAGCCAGCACGGGGCCGTGCCCAAGAAGCAGCAGAAAAGACAAACCTATAGAAGCTTCTATTGCCCACCACGGGCCGTGCCCAGCGGACACGGGAGCGTGGCGAAAGTACAGCAGGCGCATTAATTATAATTGCGAATTACAATTAATGAAGAGAGAGAGTGTCAGACAGGCACGGGGCCGTGTCCAGCGGACACGGAGGCGTGCCCAGCCTTCTGTTCAGCCTATAAATAGGAGTGCTTGGTTTCATTTCAACTCATCCCTTGGCACACCACCTCTCTCACACTTCATCCACCACCCACCACCACCACAACACCATCATCCACCACCAGCATCCATTGTCCATCGTAGAGTGTGTGAGTCGTCTCGGGATCCAAGATTGATCGTAAGAGTTCTTGACAATCAAGGTCATGTTTGCCTAAGTCTCTTACATCACTTGGTGAAGACAAAATGTCTAGTATAATACTTTTTATTTCTAATCTTTTGCACTTTTTATTTGGTTTTGTATTAATGACTTTAATAACTAGTTACTTATGTTGAAGGTGATCTTTCCTTATCGTTTGTCCGTGGTGTCTTGGCATTATTTTACTGTCTATATAAAATAAAAGATTTTCACCATTCATATCTCCACGGTCTATATGGAGGTATGTTGGCTACCTGGTCGGGGGTTAAGGGAACGGTTTGGTAAAGGTCTTGCCATTGTTCAGCGTTTAGAGGTCCTGCAATGGACCTGGGTCAAATTTAGTAGGACCTCTTTCAATGCTTCACGGTATTGGATGGCGGGGGTCCAAACTCTTTGACCCCCTCATAAGTTAACTACTATTAATACTATAACCCGGCTATTTAGGACTGTATCCCTGCTGACTCAGACTACTTAGCCGAGGGTAACGTCACCGCCAAAAGCGGGGCCTACCATAATATTGCATTAATAACTTAATTCATTATCTTCCAATAATCCACCCTTTTAGGATTGTATCCTTGCTGACTTAAACTACTGGGGTGAGGGTAACGTCACCTTCAAAAGAGGGGCCTACTACAATAACTAAGATAATCTCTTAATTATGTGCAAAAGTGCGGAAATAATCAAAGGTTATACTAGATACGAGTCGGAACCAAGTGATTCATCTTGTCTATCTGTTTTTATTTTTATTTTATTTTCAGCATTTTAGTTAGCTTTTATTTTTCTTAGTTTAAAAATCTTTTTCTAAACTTTTTATTTTGATTAGACGTTGAGGATAAACCGGTACTAAAAGCTCTTGTGTCCTTGGACGACCTCGGTATCTTACCAACGCTATACTACGCCCACGATGGGTGCACTTGCCCATATGTGTGTTTAGTGTTAGTAAAATATCGTGTTTTATAAATTTAAAACTTGGCTAAAATAAGTGTTAAAGGGGCTTAAAATATACAGCTAATATATATATAACACTTTACCGCACATCAGTAGCCCAAGTCCTTATTCACCCTAGAAAAGGGAATGATGGCCCTTTGTTGACAAAAAACATAATTGCAATAATATGAGGAAACATTAAAATTTTATTATAAAGATAGTATGAAACCACAATTCATAAAACCAAACAACATTCATCCTACATACAACGCCATCTATAAAGCTCGTTAGCCATGTGGCGACGGTAGTTGATACAAGCCTCTTCTACGTCACTTTCATCAATGAGTGACTTGCCTCTTACAAGGTTCTCCATCATTATACAGACAAGCACCCCTGAATTAGCAATGTTACCATTGTCCTGAGGTACACCATCTTGAACATAACCAAATGAAACTTTTTTCTTTGTGCAGTATCTTGAGTTTCGCCAATAATGGATTTGGTCAAGAAAATGCTTGAAGAAAATTGGAAAAATGTCCATGATGTTTTCAACCACCTGTCGTTTTTCATTTCCCCATCTTTTATCAGTCCAATATTGTGTTATTTCCATGTTAAACATATCAACACGGAATAGTAACCAGTCCTCCTGCTTAATCCATATCGGAATATACAAATAATCAACCTCCCAAAATGGAGGGTACGGTTCCTTCCTTCCCGCCATGTCTACCGCTCTTAAACAATCCTTCGTATAACACACGTCTTCAAAAAATTGCGGAGGTAAAACCGTCCAACGCAATTTCCTTGACGGGTCTTTTAAAAGTTTAGACTGTCGTAGCCGCATCAGCCTTAACGTCCACGCTTGAACATGCTGCCATAAATTTAATTTATCTAATTAGTGATTTGTATAATAAAAACTAATAGTGGTAGGATTGAAATTACAATGTCATTTAGGCATGCATTAGATTCGTAGCCTAGTAGGCTACCCCAAAAGCTTCTAGGTAGTTGTATTTCCCCTAAAAAGCGAGAATAACAAAAAGGGGAATCCCCCTTTAGGTATAAATCTACAGCATCCCTTGACCAATTTTCGGACTCTTCGATTGGAAATGCAAAATTTTTCCTTTCTGAGCGGACGACCCGGGGTTATTTAGGATAACGTTTCGGGTCGGCTTTGGAAAAGACGAAGTGTTAGAACGACCGCTTGGACGTCTTAGTTTGTTTAGAATCGAAAATGAGGTTTTCTGGACCACATGCGAATTGTTTTGCTCATCACCTTGGTTTGCCATAAAGGTGGTTGTGGGTTTTGTGGAGTTCTAATTCCCTATGGTGGGGGTATTTATAGTGGGTGGGAATCAAATTAAACATCATTTTTATTTTTAAGAAAAATGCATAATGGTTAAAAATTGTGAAATGCCCTTTATACCCTTAATGATAAACAGATATAAATACCTCATTCCCAAAAACGATCCAACCGATTTTTACTTCTCTTCTTTTGAAGTAAATGATGTATTTTTTTGGTTAAAGTATCAGTTTGCTTTGAACAATAAAATAAACGTAAAATATATTGCACAAATAACAACAACAAAAAACACACTATATTTATTAAAAAATGTATTACACTATGCAAACTATGGGTCATTTCGTGGAAACATGTTCAAGTCGAGAGTCCAGTCTAAGGGGTTTGGTTCAACATTTTCATACCGGTTCCGGTGATCTTCGTTACTTTGGCTTGGGGCCCAGTACTGAAAGTCTGTTTGCGTCTCCGGCATAAAGGTGATCATCTGTGACGCGGGGGTAACAAACCCTGCCTGACTTATGTTGTGGTCCATGATATGTGGCGAGGGGCTAAAAAACCCTGCCTGACTTATGTTTGGATCCACAAACTGATTGTTGTTGTTACCCATATCATTTTCTTGGACCTCCAATAAGTCGGTGACGTCAATACCGTCGGAGTTAACGGCCGTAGCCAACAATGACTCCCATGGCTCAGTATTAACATTGTTTGCCGCTAGATTAGCGTCCGCAAACATAGTGCCAGCGTTTTGTGACCCACCAAAGTTTCCCGGAAAATTTTCATTTTCGTTGACACCGGATCCTGACCCCCCTGTTTCGAAGTTCGTGCCCCAATTTGATGGCCCGGGCTCTTGAACGTTTCTACCACCACGACCACGACGTCGTGGCCTCCCTAACACCTGTGTACGAGGATATGAAACAAGGTCCACCGGCTCCTGTGTCCGATGAGTCGGATATTGTGTGTATTCTGAAACATTAGACATCTCAAGGGCCCAATACGCCGCACCCTGAATAACGTCCAGATCTTGAGATCGGTGAATTAGACCCATCGTCTCCGACTTCAAAAAAAATAAATTAATAAATTAATAATTAACTTTTATACTAACAATAATAAAGGTAACTTTGAATAATTTTAAACTTGTATATACCATCATTTGGACCATTGCTCCTTCGTCTTGAAAACCCCTCGTAGGGCCAGCTGGCAACTGTGGGTTCGTCACATATAACACGGTATGTTGCATGTACCATGTCATGTAATCATTGGCAACGGAAAAAGATGTGATGAGTTCCCCGTTGACCAAGGTTTGATGACATGCCTCCCACCCACGAACATACGGTTCGTGACGACTTAACCAGTTCCACCCGGTTTTCCCACTCCGGTTCATGGAATGAAGCCTGGCATGCTCAGTATTATCTATGGCAATTGGGTTAGGTATATACTGTAACATGCCAAACTGTCTCATCACTCGTTGAGGATAGTGATGCTCCACAACCGAGTAGTATAGCAGAGGGCAACAACTCCGCCAAATTCCCATACCACTCCGACATATATCGGGGAGTCTACCCACAATGTCGTCATATGGTCTCCAATTAAACTGAAACAAAAAAAAAAATTCAATCTTTAGAAACGTGTTCAAACAAAGTTTAATTTTATATGTCAACAACTAACAACCATACCGTTTCCTCGGTCAAAAATTGCAGCTGAGATCTATATGACAACAGGCAATGTGTGGAAACATTTGTACACGTTAAGCTTCCCTTCCACCTAAAAACATAAATAATAAATTAACATAGTGTTATATACATACCAAATAATAAATTTAATTATTTCCAATTCAGACTACCGAGCAGCTAACGGGGCATTGTAGTGGAACCCGGCAATAGCAGGAGCAAAACAACGAAACCTCTCCCAAACCCACACTTGTAGAAGCGCAACTGGGCCAGTAACGGCTATAGCATTAGATGCTGCAGCGTTACAAAGGTTTCTGTAAAGGTGAGCTAACACAGCACTGCCCCAACTATATCCCGAACATGCGGGCAAGTCTACAAGAAACTCTAAAAATTTGACATCAATCAGGTGGTTTGCATTATCAGGTAAGATTGTGCACCCTATCAAATAAAATATTATTTGACGTGCATGAAAAATGCAGTCTTGATCTGATGCTTGGTTTTCAGAAAAATTCTTTATTTCTTGTAAAACTCGCTTGGACTTAACCCTTTTGCCATTCACTTCAGCTTCCAAAGGGGTAAACCCCAACACCTCTTGACACTTGTCTCTTACAGTATACATTGCCATACCGGTGTCAGCCCCAGATATAGGCAACCCATCTATTGGTAGCCCCCACAGCACGTTGACATCCTGTAATGTCACAGTGGTTTCGCCAAAAGGAAGGTGAAACGTGTGAGTTTCTGGCCTCCACCTCTCAACCAACGCAGTTATTAAGGCGTGGTCTACAAACCGGTACCCAATTTGCAGTATCCCGCTGAATCCTGCTGCACATATTAAACCTTCTACCCTTTGACCAACCGGATTTTCTTTCATATGCTGCCAGAACTCTCGATCTGATCGTCTAATATTTATTGGCTCATCATACTCTGCTGGATTTTTGAATACCTCAAACGCCTGGTGATTCTTGTTCAAGAACAACACCGATGCATCAAGAGGACCAGGATGACATTCAAGACTCATCTTCGGCGGATCAAAGTTGACTGAATATTTATCGGTAATGAAAGGATTGAAGCTTCGTTTGATATTGAAAATGTATCTCGAGTGCTTTGCTTTATGTTCAAATTTAAAGACTTCATTCTGTGCATCAGTTTTCGAATTCATATTGAAGCACAATGTTTTTCTTACACTACACAGTTGATTTCTTACACAAAACTATTACACTTTGCAGGCTTGATTCCATATCATGTGAGAGACCCTATGGTTTAGTCATTGCATCTATGCATGCAAGGTTACTGTATGGCCATAAATACAATTTCACCACTCACATTTCCTGCTCCAAAAAGACAAGGTTACAGTGACCTAGTGGAAACAAAAGTTGCATGTAATCCCGTAGCCCCAATTTAATATTATAACACTCACATGTGATCCCTACCATAACATTAAAGTTATATGAATTTGTCAGCGATTTTCAGCGATTTAAACAAGGTTGTGATACCATTCAGCAACTTTCAGCAACTTTGTATGACGAAACAGCAACTTTCAGCAACTTTGTATTACCATTCAGCGACTTTAAACAAGGTTGTGATACCATTCAGCAACTTTGTATGACGAAACAGCAACTTTCAGCAACTTTGTATTACCAATCTGCGACCTTCTGCAAGGTTGTGATACCATTCAGCAACTTTCAGCAACTTTGTATGATGAAACAACAACTTTCTTCAACTTTGTATTATGAATCAGCAACCTTCTACAAAGTTGTGATATCATTTCGCGACTTTCAGAAGGTCGCTGTATCAAACAGCAACCTTCAAAATTTTTTGCAGCTTTTGCAGGTGACCTGATTTTTTGACAGAATCCTCATTACAAGGTTGCGGTATGAAACCACAACTTACCTAAATATGAAAACAATAAGTTTGACCACCTAATGGCACTCTTTTCTTGCTCAAAACACCTATTGAGAGAGATGGGATCATAAAATCACGACTCACGAAAAGCTTAATCAACCAAGATTGCAAAGTTTCAATAGGCATAATAATGGTACAAGCAAGATGCCAGGATAACAATAATAAGTACAGTAACTACAACACCACTTCCATAGCAACCGCCAACACAAATAACTATAAAAAAACATGAAATGATTTGTTACAACTTAAAGAAGTAAACTTCGTTAAATATTCTGAGATGGGTGTGGATAGATGAAGGGAGTTCTATTTCTTTACAATAGATGATGTATATTACAAGCATTATCATGACATAAATCCTACTTCTGTTGAGGTTTGCTAACAGGTAGTTTATGTTTGTAGGTAACTGATTAGTGGTTCTCACCGATTCGGTCATCAGGTTTGTCCAGTTCGATTTTTTTTTTACCGAAACAAAATTCGAATACAATGTGCTTTTCAGTTTTGATGAAAAAAACGAATTCAACATAGAATTTAAGGTCCAAAAATCATGTAATTTGTTGATAACTTGATATTTCTATTTTCTAAATCATTCATGGACCGGATGGGCGGGGTTCCTTTTGACCAGGTCACACTTGCGTTTTATATAGATTCTCAGAAGGAAGTATTGCCAACACTTGGAATCACAAAAAAATTATTTACTAAACTTCAAATTGACAAAAAAAAAAAAATTACTTCCAAATCTGTAACATAATGTAAACTAATTGATGATATTCACTTGTTGAATTGCATAGCAATACCTAGCTAACTAACTAACTAACTACGCATCCAATTAGTATCTAGGGTTAATAAGGAATTGTATATATGTTTCATTAATCATTGAAAGCTCTAATCTTAAGAGAAGATAAGCACATAATTAGGTCGAAACATAGAACCCTATTATAGGGGGTGTTTGGAATTCCTTCTTTTTCTCCTTTTTAACTTCTGTTTATTATAAGTCAATAAGTCAGGATTTCCTGACTTCTACTTTTTAACTTTTCATCACACAAAAACTCATTATAAGTCAATAAGTTAACCCAAACACCCACTAAAAACCAACTTATTATAAGTCAATAAGTTAAAAGTTGTTCCAAAATAAGCTAACCCAAACACCCACATAGTGATTTAACAGAAACCTGTGAGGAAACGAAAAACCGACGACAGTGGTGAAAGGAACTGTAGCTTGTAACTTTATTGATGAAATCGATAGATAGTGGTGAAAGGAAACAGAAATAGTGATTAAATAACAACCAAAATCGGATGAATTGATTGCTCAGTGTTGGTTGTAGGAGATGAAGTTCGGTTGAATACCAACAACAACCCTAATTGAGTATTTGATGCGTCCCAAGAGGAGCGAACCATTTTGTATTTGGAGACCCAAAATCGTGTGACAAAAATGGCTTTACTAAAATGGCCCTAACTTTGGGTACAGGGTCTGTTTTGGGCGTGCGATCAGGCGAAACGATCGTGAGAACGAGTCCCATCTTTCTACAAACGTTGTAGGCGGTTTGGGTCATCGTTCGGGCCCAAAAACGCTTATTTCTATGAGTTGTTTATCTTTTTATGTTTTTTCTGCTTTTGCTGGACTTTTATTTTGCTCTAGCTTTTGGCCCATTTGTTTTCTGAGGCCCGTTTTTAATTTACGTTGTTATTTATATGATTGTAATGGGAGAAAGCAAATCAGTTATGAAATATATGAAAAGTCATTTTTCTCTCCCAATTCACTAATGTGTGTTGTATGTGATTCGGTATTCTTTGTGAATCAACGAATTTTGGAAGAATCGTTCCTTGTATTCTGTGTGAATCAACAGGTCCGGTTTCCTATCCCGTTTTCTAGTCTACATCAGTATTTGATTTGAGTAATGGGCTCATTCGATAATAGGCTTGATAGGAATCGGAGTACGTAATGGATTGAAACTTTAAAAAATCAAGACTTAATTACATGTTTCGTCCCTTAAAAATCATTATTTCAGTTCATAATGGATTGAAACTTCAAAAAAATCAAGACTTAATTACATTTTTCACAAACCTCGGCTTTAAGTAGGGAACTTCACATTCAGGTTTAAGGATCGTCCCCTTGCTCTCTCACTTAATACACACTATTATCCTCAAAACCGATACTTATTCTCACGGCGGAGGGTGGTTACAAGGAGAACCCCCTATTCTCCTCCTGTAACAAGGTGTGTTGATTGTTTTGTAGGATGATCTTAGTTGTTCTTGACGAGAAGGAAAGAAGATTAACCTTATTTGACGAGACACTAACCACGAACTAACCACCAGATTAGTTTGATGTTTTTTCAGTGGTGGACTGATTGTTACTGTAAAGAATTGGGTTGTGGTATGGTGGGGACTGATTGCTACTGTAAAGAAACAAAGAGAGAAAGCAGAATGAGAGAGATATAGTAGGAGAAGTGTTGTTTAATTTATATAAAAAATTGTTTGTATTTAATAGTTTTTTAACATAGGGGTATATTAGTCTTTTTAGAAAACTAACACCACAAATGAATGGGGTTAACGAAGGTGAACTGTAATTGTTACAAAAGTAAAACGACAGGTACTGTTTTGGCAAATGGACTGAAATCGTGATTATTAACAAACCACCGGACGAAAAACGTAATTTATTCGAAAATCAAATAAAACGGATAGACTACGTGTTAAAAAAGAGATAAATAAAAAGCACCATTCGATAAAAACTGGTTGCACGGACAATACTTTCGTCTAACTATAAAGGTATTTAAAAAAACTAAAAATGAAAGCTGAAACAACCTTTGAATCAAAAGAAAAAAACTGTATATTTACACAGAAAACCCAAAAATATTTGTATCCACATTCAAGTCATCATTAGAACTCACGACTCAACCCGATATAAAAACACTCTTGATAGACAAACATCTATAGGAAAAATAAGACCCAGTTAAAAAAAGTTGTTGGGCCCACAACTAGTTGCCAATTTCATGGGTGGGGGTTGGGTTCAATTGACAAAGTAATTGGAATTAAATCCATTAAGTTTAGATTGTTTGATTCGGCTACTCGTTAAAGCATAGATGATAAGAATATTATAATAGTGTTATAAAAAATAGGGCCATTTCAGATCTGAACTCATCATCCAATATCTGAGCCAGATCTGGTCGAAGAATAAAGAATTGATAATAAGAAAATTCACAAAAAAATTAAACCAATTAAAAAAAGACTAAAAATACTTTGGACTAATAGAAAGAGCAGAAGATTAAAAGAAGAAAA
>JARYGA010060185.1:40777-145195 GCA_030545235.1 Helianthus tuberosus
GTTCTTCACCTTTGGACAGAGAGTCAAAGACTACCGCCGTCATCTCTTTGGAAGATAATTTATTTTGCCACAAAGGCTAGTCAATGGACATCATCCTGACTAACTGGATGATTGTGAGCTTCAGAGGAGTCAGTCGTGGTGAAGCTTTGAAAGCTACTAACCAAGTAATAATAATTTGTTTAATTATATAGCGAATTGTCGAACTTGACGATTAAATAGCCATGGTGTAACTCAACCATATAGACCAATAGATAGTATTAAATTTATTTGATTATGCTTGGCCTAGGTTTTTAGATAAACCATCTTTGGCGTTTAAACGGAATATAATCCTTCATATTTATTAGACAGGGGACATAAGTCACGACTGTCAATGTCGTATCGACATTTTATATAGCATAAGGGCTTGTCCCAAGGACTTTTTGATGGCACAGAGGGCTTGTCACTAGGGAAATTTTAAAACATAATCAATGATTCCTTTGGATTGGAAAATTTCATAATTCATTGTCTTGACAAGAAGTTATGAAATAAAACTATCTTTTCATGTATACATCCTTTCCCGTAGGTATACATCCCAATGGATGTTTTGATGTGTTCATCATGTTCAACGTTTATTAGCCATGATTCCTCTTAATCATTTACGCTAAAAAAATAAGGGGTTTGGAAGATTCTAATATTAAGATGACAAGTGTGATTTTATCGCATCACTGTTGTCAGGAGTGTTAACATGTTTTTAGATGTTAACAAGTATCTGAATCTCTTTTAAACAGGTTTTACCGTCATTGCTAGGTCTTTAATGACATTCCAGCTAGGTTATACCTTTTAAGATTCTTTTTATTATATATTCTGGCAGAAAAGGGGATGATATTTATTTTATTCAGGATTTTCAATATAATTATCCTAAATTTAATTAAAATATAACTATGGCACATAAGGCCATGTCACAGGGGCAACTTTAATCCATGTTTTTGTAAGATCACGGTATTTAGGCATGAACTTTTTTCATTGCCTTTCCTTGACAGGGAGTTGTAGGCTACGACTGTCTTTTGTCTTATATGACAATGGATATGGCCCGTAAGTATTATATCCCTAATTATAATTTAATAATAGCTCAACAGCCTAGTCGCATGGACAGATTTTAATTTATAAACCAGGATTTTATAGAATCGAGGTATTAAGGCTTGAATCAAAGTTCATTGCCCTTTTAACAGGGGGTTGTAGCCCACTACTGTCTTTAGTCTCAAAAGACGTTAATTATAGCCCGTAGGCACTTCATCCTTAAGGGATGATTATATAAATAAGGGAAATTAGAATAACCCAATTTTAAGAATGACTTATGTGGTTTTATCGAATCACATTTTGTCAAACATGTTAATATGCTTTCAGATGTTAACAGGGATTTGAATCTTTTGAATAGGTTTCATCATCTTGGCCATGTCTAAAATGACATGTGGCTAGGTCTTACCCTTAAGATTCTTTTTTATATTTAACGCAGAACAATTTAAATTTTGAGATTTAAACAAGGATCTGAATCTAATTTAGGAACTACCATCTTGGCCTTGTCTTAAAATGACACGTGGCTAGGTCTTGCCCTTTTTAGATTTTGCCATTTTATTATAATGGTAGACCTTATAAAAGGAATGTTATTTTTCATTTATTTCATATTTCAAGTTTAGAATGAAAATTTAAATTTAGTCATTCCACTATAAAATTAAAAAAAAGTTCAGGTTTGCCCTAAATGGGACTTGAAAGGAATAATGTTGTCCTCGAAGGGACTGAAAGATAAATATGTCCCTATAAGGACTATTAAAGAAACGATCTTCAGCAAAAGGAGTTTCTTCTTCATTTTAATTCTAAATGTTTTCTCCTTGGTTGCACGTTTCATCCTAGCCGCGGTACGAAGCTCAGCATTTCAAGGCTCCGGGTGTGGAGAATTCCTATTACGGCTTCTTCGCTTGGCGACGTATCCAATATATAAAAAAAAATTGGAAGCAAAATTTCCAGATTAGGATTGAGATTATTCCTATGTTAAGTCTAGACTCAGAAGGTCAAAGAATGTGCTACTGTGTCATTGAGATTAAACACAAAAGGCTAGTGTTTAATTCACTCAATGTTGGCTCTGATACCAACCTGAATAGAATGTGATTTAGACCCGACAATTTGAATACTTGTATAATATGGGTAATCTAAACACATTCTATATTTTGAGATGAAAACGATATGATTTGACCCGTTTCGGCTAAAATATGCAAACTAGTTACATAAGCCGATCCGAACGCGAAAATTGCGTAACGGGTAACCATACGAGTCATATACATGTTTCCTAAGTTAATATGCTTTAAATATGTTGTGATATCAGTAGGATACCTTCCATTATGCCCAAAACGAGTTTAATCTCAATTTAAGCCCCGTAGGGGTATTTCGGTCATTTAAAAGATTATAAAAGAGATTTATTTTAATTCTGAGACTCGGGTCTGAAATAATCAGTAAAACAACTTAATTTAATATGTTATATCAGTTGGTGATAAGTCTTATATGCCAAAATGGTTTTAAACCCATACTAGGTGTTTAATACGCGTAAAAAGCCATTTTAAGCGATTTCCGGGTTATACAGGAAATATGAGTTTTCTGATCAGGTTATAAATTTCAAAATACTTCATTTATTATATAAAATCAGTAGCAATTGGATTGGTATCAAAATACTATGTAAAACTCATTTTATACACAAAAAAGGGTATAATCGGTATTTACTGAATCAAGGCCATAACCTTAGGTTATGATCAGGTTAAGAATAATTAAAAATCTTCAAAAATCTCAAAATATTATATTACATCAGTGGGTAAAAGTTTTGGTGTCAAAAATTGGGTTTAGATAGGCTTTACGCTAATTATGCCTTTTTATTAACAAAAAGCTTTCCAATTACGCTATTGAGCATAACTCCTAATCTAGACCTCCGACTGATGTGAAATTTTAGGGACATGTTTATAAATTAGTAATAAAGATTATTGTCCTTTCACAGTTCCAAAATTCTCGTTTTATGGTCAAAAGGGCATTATGGTCAACATTAAGCAATTAACGGAAACGTGTAAACGAATCGGACAATCAACGATCCAACCACAGAGGGTTATACCAACATGTAACCTGGTCCTAAGGAAGCCCTAAGGCATTTCTAAACCCATCTAAATCGGGTCAGAACTGAAGTCAAAGCAAAAGTCAAAGTTTTGCGACTTTCGGTTCCGAACCGGGTCTAAACAGAAAATTGTCGGATCAAACAAGCTTAGACCAGTTCTTATACTTATTACCAAGTTATATGAGTGATAAAATAGGTTACATGCCTTCTACATTGCTAATTATGCGTTAATTTGAAAATTATGCTTCTGTTGACTTTTTATAAACAACTTTGACCCGACATTTGATCTAGTTAGAGCGGGAATCAGAGGGTGCCCTTCTAAGGGTTTACTACCTACATAAATACCAACTTATAACTACCTTCAATTTGACTAAACATCAGACCATTAATGATTAATCGATAAGTCAAACCTTAATTACGACGGTTTGACTTCTAGGCTAATAACTAAGTAAAACTCAATTAAGGAAGATCAATGATGCTTACCAAGGTCTAATGCACGACCAGGGATGCTTAGAGAATGGCCTTGAGATCCATAAATGATCAGATGTTGAGTTGGGAATGAATGATCAAAATGTGCAAACATTGGGGCTTTATATAGTGTTCTAGATTGCTTATGATCATGACAAACAAGTCTAGGATAGAACCAAGATGCTTACAAGTGTCCTCCTAAGCCTATAAACCAGTTTAGGCGGCCTTTGGTGGAGAGATAGGTCATAATAAGTCGTTTCCATGGGCTGAACAGCCAACAGTCGATTTTCTGCATCTGGGAGTGGCTTACGGACCTTAAGGGTCCAGCCTTACGGTCCGTAAGGACCTGGTCAGCAAAACAGAACTTTCAAAAAATGACACATTTGGCCCCTGATCCTTCCAAACTTGATTTTAAGATGCTTTCTTGCACTTGTAACCCCCACACTTGACTTTTAAGGACTCCAAGTCATAAACCAACTTTGTTAGGTCCCCGGTTACTCATACGATCACCGAAAAGTCTTAAATTTCAACGTTGACGCTTTTAACCCCTCGTATACGAATTTTATTATAACTTTCTCATACGATAACGAAACTTGGTGAAAATTTTATCATACATTCTAATGAGCATAATTAATCGTTACAAAGCTTCGGGTTTGCTAAAAGGTCACTCAGAGGTATACTTTAAACATGTCGACACATTTAACCCCTGTAGTTTGTAATCTCTCATTTTCTTTCACAATTAGCATTTTATGATCCATGATTTATTCGTTTAAGGGTATAAACATCATGTAGGGTTATTGTAGAGTATATTTATCCATTGTTGACATTCTGAACCCTTATATTCACATACTTTCCTTGTTAGTCAACTTTAGTCCCTCTAGAGTATTCTTTTACACGTTTAAAGTTTATGACACGTGTCAATACTTTATTGGACATGAATTTTCGAGGTGTATACCGGTACGGTGTGAGGGTGCCAAACCTAAATAGCGCTATTAACTAATACCCCGTTGCCTCTTCGGCAACAATCGGTAGGAGGGACTTGAGTGATAGATATACGTCTATTAACCAACAACCCAGGTTTAACATTCCAGTCAAACCCATTTAACCAGCATTCCTCCCCGGAACGTTTACCAGATGTCCCTCCCCGGGACGCATGCTTGGGAAAAGAGCAGTGAACTCACCTTAGATTTGCTCGGTTTGTTAAGTTACTTTACCCGCTCCCAGTTGGTCAACCAAGCCCTACTGTGGTTACTACAGATAATCAGTTCCGTGAACATATATACAAATCACGTATTCATAGTACATGTTACACAAGTAGCATACAAGTACAACACACATCCTTATACGGATCATAACTGCTAAGCATGCAATCCATTGTTGGTCGTAAAATCACATAACAAGTGTACGGGTTTCGTATGCAAATCAATCACTTACTCTACACGTATTTTCACAGATTGCGTTCATCACAAGGATCACCGTGTAACACATAGTCAATACCCAAATCTCATACAAGTTCACGGTTCATGTGCATGTCACATTACAACAGTTAACTGGTGGTTTGCTATTCACAAGAGCCCAATCAAGTTTCTTATTCTCAATTAATATTATTAACATGCATAAAAAGGATTCCACCAACATAAACATTCATCAGCATACACAACATGAATTACTGTTCTGTCTGTTAACCAACAATACCTCTACGAAATACCTTTATGGCGAAAGACCCTTATGGCGAAACACCTTTATGACGAAACACCCTTATGGCAAAACACCTTTATGTTTCGTCGAGCTAGTTTCTCGTGGGGGAAGGTCGTTCGTTGACCTGGTCCTTTGAAGTTTCCAGGTTTCACATAAACCCTAATCAATAATCTAGCAGTCGATAACATCATTAGCAAATCGAATTGAATTAATCAACTTAGTTATATCAGTAACCATTCACTATCTACCCTGCTAATACTTGCAATCATTCATTTAATCCCTGTAAATCATCAACATGTTAATTACATCATATCCTAAACCAATGCAACTAGTTTCCGATTCGTACCATCGGAAACGATTACTCATTGACATCGATCATACTTCATCATCACATGCTTCTAATCCTTAAACCATACAAACTTATGATCATCTTTGTTAATCAATCAACAAGTTACATGTAGATACAGACAATCAATCAAGATTCACACATTCAGATTATCATTCCCACAACTTTTAATAACACAAAATCATCAATCTCTCAAGACATAGAATCAAACCAAACAACAAAGAATAATCTATGCCATCAACAAGAACAACAAGCAGATTGCAAGAGTGATTTAATAAACTAACCGAAAGATAGAATGCCTAGTCCGAGCTGTAGAAGTGCTTCGGGTGAGAGGATGGCTGTCGCCGATCGCACAAGGGAAGGGAAGGATATTAGGGTTTTGTTTTTACGGCAACTGATTACTATACAAAGAGTTATACAACACACCATTGGGCCGCGCAATATACTGGGCCGAAGCCCATGCATGACGAAACACATTTTTCTTCGAGGCCACTTATATTTCATCATGATGCATATGACGAAACACCAAGTGTTTCGTCAAGTGAGGGTGTTGGCGAAAGTCCCATGTTTCGTCGTCCCATGTGTCAAGTTTATAAACTTAAACAGTTAACCATTTCATTATTTTACCAAACTATAATACCATACACCAATTTTATATAAAAAATGTACAAGTTATATTGCAAACGAATTATGAAAACACTTTGCGAAATGAGTAACGTGTCGAGGAAATACCTTGAAAACTCGGGTTGTAACATCATCCCCAACCTGAAAGAAATTTCGTCCCGAAATTTGACATGTAGCCCAACAGCGGCGAGATGCCAAATCAGGATGACCGTGGATTTTCCTCTGGTACCACATCATCCCCAACTTGAAAGGGAATTTCGTCCCGAAATTCGACAATGACATCAAAAGTTGATTCAACTGTTCGACCAATAAAGGATACCAGGGCTTCATCAGATCTTTGCGTTCCCACGTGAACTCCAGTCCACGACTTGAGTTCCTACGAACTCTCATGATTGGAATACGACTATGCTTACGAACCTTAACTTCCTGGCCCATGCCTTCGTGTTAGTGCATTCATCTGTCGTCTTCGTCTTATGTCGAGTCTCAGTTTTGTTGCGGATTTGATCAAGACATGATGTCATCTTACTCATTGATGACATCATGAATATGACATCATCATTACAACAAATACACAAATCAGAATGTCATGTTCGCTTGAAGACAAAGTCGCTTGAAGACAAAACTTGTAGGTAGCTTGAACATGTGTGATAGCTTGAACATGTGTGACAGCTTAAACATGTGTGATAGCTTGAATGTGTATGTGTCATTTCAAGCTGTCAAGCAAGCACTATATATATGTGTGATGTTCATTCATTTGAAGAGACCATGTAGAAAGTATAGATTCCATACTGAGGTGCTGCCGGTGTGAAGACTGATTGTAATTGCTATTATATCAATCAAATCAGTGTTTAAAGTGATATTCAAGCTGTTTTGAAGTCAGCTTCTTATTTTCCGCATCTGAAACTGATAAAATCTCTTCTGAACGACTCGTTTGGGTCACAAACCGATCCTACAAGTGGTATCAGAGCTCAGGAGGAAGAGATCTTGTCAAAACAGCTCGTTTTCAACACTATTTCTGATTTCTACACCATTCTTTTTCAAAATTAAAAATTTTCACGGTTAAAATCGGCTCAAATTCACACATCTTGTGCATAATCATGTATTAACAAATCCTGGAAAGTTTCAGCACTAAAATTAACTTAAAAACTGGTTATAATCATCTGCTCGCTTGAAATTGGTTCGTTTGTTGCTGACATCATCAACTGTTCAAGCGAACATAACACTGTGTGTCCGCTTGAAACTGGTTTCTCGCTTGAAAATACACCGTGTTCGCTTGAAATTGTCTGTTCGCTTGAATTTACATTGTTGAGCTCGCTTGAAATCATTGACAGCTTGAAAACGTCGACCGCTTGAAACCGTCTGACGGCTTGAAACAGTACACCGCTTGAAAATTACATCGTGTCATGTGATTCTTTCTAAATAGTCGTCGGCACAACAGTACGAGATATTGAATTAGTTAATTGATCCATTGAGTGTTGTCAGTCCACAACATACGGTGCGGCCCAATCAGATTTTAAACTACATAATAACATTGAGTGGTGGATTAAAGGGTGTCGGCCATTATAAAACATCGGTTCAGTGATACTCAATATTTCGGCCCATGTGACTTTGTTTGAAGGCCCAATCATATTGTTGAGGTTTTAAACTTGTCGGCTTCTTTAGTGCAAATAAGATTATTTGGTCCAATCGGCAAACATATTGCACGTGAATTGATCTGTGGAATTGTTGGACAATTACATTTGTGAATATCTAGATTGCATGTGCTGCCCATTTTATTTGGTTTGTGTGATTTGCATGTGAATTGGTCTTAAGTGATCTGTTCAAAGATATCGGCCCAATCAAAGATTTTTGAAAGATAAAGTGTCGGCTATTTGTTTTGGATTTGTCTAATTGCATGTGATCAGAATTTGCATGTACTTTCATTGGTTCAATAGTTAAAATCATCGGCCCAATCAGTGAAGGCCCAATTGAATTCGATTTGTATTGATCAAGCCTATTCATTCAGTGATCTCACTCCAACAACATTGAAACGTGTTTCCGAATCATGGATATCAATTTCTTTAATATGAATAGTGAAACATTTAATAGAATAAATGTACTAAAGAAAGAGTTTGACTCGTTTTCAGGTTGTCCAGGAGAAAGTACAAAGAGTATCATTGAGAGGTATAGCCATCTTGTTCGCTTAATGTCTGAGAAGGGTATTCAGAAAAGTCCAGATGAATGGGTTGATAAATTAGCTAATGCCATACCTCAACAAGAGTGAGGTACATATCTTTTGGATTTAAAAAGAACTGGAGAATACTCTAGATTGACAATTTGTCCATTCATTGAGAAACTTGAAGAACAGATGAAGAGAAATGCTGAGAAGAAGAAAAGTCAAAATGGAAAATCAATACTAAAAAGAAGCAGGAATATAGGTGTTCAAGTGGGAGAGGAACAGACTGAAGAAATTTCAGTTTTGAAAGACGAGAAGAAAGCTGATGACAAACAGATTTTTGATTTAAAGTAAAATTGTGAGAAGTTGAAATCAAAAAATGACAAACTGTTAAGTAATTTGAATAGTTTGACATTGAAAAACGAGATTTTGAAAGAAAAGGAAAAAGAATTTGAAAATGAAAAATTGAAATTTGAAAAAGATTTTCAAAGTCAAATGAAGATTTTAGAAGATGAGAAATCTGCTATTTTTAAAAATAATCTTGAAAAACAGATTGAAATAAACTCTCATCTTCAGAAAATCATTCGGCTTGAAAATGAATCTGAAAAAGCTCAGATTAAAATCAAAGAGCTTGAAGAGAAATTGAAAGGTTTTGAGACTTCGTCATCAACACCAGATTATCCATGTCCAAAACCGATCAATTCTGTTCCAATAAGTGACGATGTCACAAACTATGATAAAGTCATAGTTGAAGATTGCGATGAAAAATCTGATGATGAAAACGGAAAAATTGAAAAAAAAGAATTTGTTTTTGAAATTAAAAGAAAAATTTCAAGAAACTGTTTCACAATCAACTGAAAAGGGAGAATGCTCTAAGCAAAAACCTTTGAAGAAGAAAGTGGAACAAAAACAAAAAGAGAAAATTTTGAAAAATGTTCAAAAAGAAAATAAAAGTTCATCAGATCAATCATCCAATCGCAATAAAAAATTACAAAAAGTAAAAAATGAAAATTCAAAAATTGTTGGTAATGAGTGGTGCAGGTCGGACCACAGTGCTCAAAAGCCAAATCCAGTAAACAAGAGGAGGAAAGATTATCACCAAGCCAAACAGTGCTTTGATCTAAATGTTTGGACTAAAAATGGTGATTGGTACGATAACAGAGTGTGTTACAGATGCGGCTATCAAGGACACATTGCTGTTAACTGCCAGAGTTGGAAATTTGAGACGAGGAGATGCTTTAATTGCAACATCATTGGTCATATTGCTAGAGATTGCTCAATGAGATCAATGGGAAGATCGAGGGCTGAATCTCAGAAGCAGGTGAAGAAACCAGTCAATGTCAAGCCCAAAGAACAGAAGGTTCAAGAACCTAAAGTTCAAGAAAAGAAAGTGAAGCTTTCTCAGGGGCAAAAAGACAGACTGAGGAAGAAGAGGAAGAAGGCCAGAGAGTATCTGGAGAAGATTTTGTCCTCGGATACAACTGGTAAAGCAGATAAAAGTTCTGATAAATCGTCTTGTTCGCCAAAGAACAACAAATCAAGCAAAACGCATTCATCATATACAAATCTGAGGACGAAAGAGGGAAAGAAGAAGAAGAAAGTTTGTGGCAATGAATCTGTTTCTTCGGAAACAAAGGAGCCACATGTTGGCGATGAATCTGGCTCATCAAAGTCAGACAAGCCACATTCAGGCAATGATTCTGGTATGGTAAAACCAGAAGAGCCATGTGTTGAGGTAAAAAATGAGAATTCTGGTCTAACAATGGATGATGCAAATTTTCCACCATTGTTGAACAAGAATTCAAAATCACCCAAGGACCGTCAGGCTTGGGTGAATCTGTTTAAATAGAAAAACCTGACTTGCCGGAGTTCCCAGGTTGGTAAGCGTGGAACATGAATCGGCATTTTTCATGAGAAATTCACGTTTGTGATATTTCGACTTACAAGAGGTAAATCAGGGACATTAAGTTGTACTTGATTTTCTACAAGTGATGTTTGAGGATTGATCTTAAAAATGTTAGTGTTTACAAGTGATTGAAGAAGAACAAGGTGATGGATGAAACCCCGAATTTGTGAAAAGACACACAAAACTTATTTTCCGGAAAAACCATTTTGATTAAAACAAACTTAAGTGAAGAAACACTAACTAAATGGTCGGAACCGAGATAGTTAGGGGGTTTGAATCCGCATAAAAAGGTTAGCTCTCACTCGATCGATTCAGTCACAGCGGATCTTCTTCTCCGATAAACTCTGCAAAACAAAGCACCGTTAGCCTCGTCAAGGGGAGAAGGGGGTTCTCTCCTTGACCCGACTCCGGCGTGAGAATAAGTATGTGTCTATGAAGAAGAAGAAGTATTGAAGAAGTGTGAGTCACTCGAATTCATACCTGAGTTGTTTCTCATATTTATAGCCGGGAGTCTTTGGGCGGGAAAACCCGTTGGTGAAATGTTAACGGAAGATGCTAACACCGTAGGCGGTTACGTTTTCTCCGTGAATCTTCTTGATTGTACTGTGAGATCACACGGATCAAGATCCTGATCGACAGCTGGGGTTTGGCCACGTGGAAAGTGGGTGAGTGGAGGTTTTCCTCTAATTCCATGCCATCATCGTGATTTTGGGGTGGCCCGAGATGATGACACGTATACCAGACGGTTACAACCGTCATAGTGGTGCACGATTGATCTTTCTAGAAGATTATTGCTATAATCTGGTGTGACTCATTTATCGTGTGGAGTCAGCTTAGATGAATAATATCCAAGTCTGGAAATTATTTAAGCGGAGTGCTGTTTGGGATTTTTGTCTGTTATGAGAGAGGCGCAAGGATTTATCAATCTTTCTTTAGCGCGCAGATGTTTATTTGGTGCCTTTCTCCTGTGTCCTCTGTGTTGGACCAGTGCGCGGTCGCGCAAGGTCTAAAGAGGGTTAAAGATGAAGTTATGGCTTTTCTCTTAAGTCTTCTTTATTGGACCAGTGTGCGGCCGCGCAAGGTCTAAAGAAGGTTAGAAATCGAGGTTGTGGTATGGTCCAAACGCTCGAAACGAGGTTTTTGGGACCTTACCCCTTCAAGTCCCCCCAGTCTAGTGTTGCTCTTATGCAAATAAGTGGAGCACTGGACTATGAGAGGGAAATGTTTTTTGCTGCAGGGTTTTTGGCGCGAAAGTGGGGAATTTTTTTATAAGAAGGTATACTTGCGCAATTTTTTCGAAAAATCTTAGAAGAAAACTTATGAGTTTTCTTCTTTTTCATGATCTGACGTTTATAACGTTATTTGAAAAATAAATACATGAAGTACCTTTTCATCTTCCCTTCTTCTAAGGGTGCTGATGATGGATGTGCCATTGGACTGTTTGCTAATGCTTTGAAGGAGTATCTTCCGGTTAACCGGAAAGATCAGCCTTTGCTTGTGTACCGGCGGCGTCGAAACGGGTGTTATTCTGATCCTTCCTCTGGGAGTGAAGGGATACCAGTTGTTGATGGGGAGATTGAGCTGGCTGTTGTTCCCCCTTGCTAGGGTGTTCTGGGAAATACTGTATACCTCTGACGAGGCTGCAGTTATGTTTTTTTTTTTTTTTTTTTTTGGTGTTTATTTTGTAAAGAACGTTTTGATGTTCTGCTGCTGTAAATGCTGCTAAAGGTGCCTTGCTGCACTAGTAACTTTTCCTTGTTAATGCAATGTTATGCATTCGTGTTTTGTGTTTATTGATTTACGTTTGAATTACAATATCTTGCATGTGTAGAATTACTTTGTTTAGGTAGAGCGAATGAGAATTGGTATTGTGCTCATGTGTGAACGTTTGTCTCTCATATGCGCTTATGTTGCGCCTTTTTTCGGACTGTTCATGAGGTGTACAATGTTTACCATTTTGTTTTCGCGTGAACCAAAAGAATTACATGCAATTTGTAATAAACAGTAACATGTATGAAGATGATGTCTGCATTAATAAAGCGTGAGGCTAATAATACAAGTGTAATGGTAAAAATAACTTGCATGTATAAGTTGGGCTTGTTGAATAGCTTGGTTATATATAACACCTACGCAGTTGCTGGTGTGAGGAATATTTTAACTGTGAGTAGGGATGTAGAGATAGTGAATAGTACGTGATTGCTCATCGTGGGAATAGGTTGTGCAACCTTGGTGCTCGTTGTTTTTCCATGGTTTTGTCAGGGTTGCGCGCATGTAAAGGAGCAAGTGTATGTGTGCTCACTCGTAAGCAAAGGAGTATGCGCGTATGGCGACTTACGTGCTTGTATGTAAAGGAGCAAGCGCGGATGACGACTTACGTGTAAAGAAGCATGCGCGTATGGCGACTTACGTGCTTGTATGTAAGGGAGCACGCGCGGACGATGACTTACGTGCTCAAATGTAAAGAAGCATGCGCGTATGGCGACTTACGTGCTTGTATGTAAAGGAGCAAGCGCGGATGGCGACTTACGTGCTCAAATGTAAAGAAGCATGCGCGTATGGCGACTTTCGTGCTTGTATGTAAGGGAGCAAGCGCGGACGGCGACTTACGTGCTCAAATGTAAAGAAGCATGCGCGTATGGCGACTTACGTGCTTGTATGTAAAGGAGCAAGCGCCGGACGACGACTTACGTGCTCAAATGTAAAGAAGCATGCGCGTATGGCGACTTACGTGCTTGTATGTAAAGGAACAAGCGCGGACGGCGACTTACGTGCTCAAATGTAAAGAAGCATGCGCGTATGGCGACTTACGTGCTTGTATGTAAGGGAGCAAGCGCGGACGGCGACTTACGTGCTCAAATGTAAAGAAGCATGCGCGTATGGCGACTTACGTGCTTGTATGTAAAGGAGCAAGCGCCGGACGACGACTTACGTGCTCAAATGTAAAGAAGCATGCGCGTATGGCGACTTACGTGCTTGTGTGTAAAGGAGCATTCGACTCGCATGGAGCCTGACGTGCTCTTATCCTTAAATAAGGAGTATAAGTTTTACCACAATTTTTGATGTGATTTTTCAATCGGCGGTATTATACCGCGACAATGGTATTTATATTGTTCCCATCATCTTGAAAAGATAACGGATTGCGTATGTCTCTTTTTTTTTTCAAATTTTAAGTATCAGTTGTACAGATATAGACGTTCTAATTATGCTAAGCAATGCAGATACTTGTGCATATATATCCGTTATTGCACAGATAAGTGTCAGATTGTAACACTTTCACGTTGAAAAGTCATGGCACTTGAATTAGTATAAGTGCCAGTTTATAACACTTAAATGTTTATAAGTGACAGCACCAACTGTTTAGTGTATGCGAGAAGGTGCTCACGTTATGTAAAAGAATTCAGGAATCTGTAGTACCTAGGTTTTGACGAAAACCGTATTAGTCAAGGCTTATAGCCCCAAGAAGCGAAGCTCCGGAAGTTATGTGTTGTGTGACTTCGGATCTGCAGCTTGTTGAGCATAGAATTTATATGAAACCCCCAAATCTAGAGTGTTGAGTAAAATTTGGTTCATGGTGATCTGGAACCTGTTGAACCAGTACCCTGGAGTTTTCTCCATGAATAGATCTGAACGGTTATGAACTCCCGTTTGCATTAGGGAAGTAGTTTCTCCTGAATGACTGTTGTTGCTTTCTTTTTTTTTTTTTTTTTTTGCCGAATATCAGATCTAACATTTGGTGACTCAGGTCTGATAATCTGTGTGAAAATTTGGTTCAAAGCTATCTGGGATTTGCTTGATCCAGTATTCTGGAGCTCTCTCTATAAGTTGATCTGAGGAGTCCTTTTCGTCTGAGTGATTGTTACTTGTATTGATTCCGTCGATCTGAGTATTTAGGGTTGTAGAACCCTTGAATTCAGACCGAGGACCTGATGGGTGAGGTGATGAATTCTCTGCCATGTGAAAACAGAGAAATGAGTGAACTGAATCGAAACGAGATAAAACTGAAAAAACAGAGAAATCGGTGGGCGCCAATGAAGAAACACTAACTAAATGGTCGGAACCGAGATAGTTAGGGGGTTTGAATCCGCATAAAAAGGTTAGCTCTCACTCGATCGATTCAGTCACAGCGGATCTTCTTCTCCGATAAACTCTGCAAAACAAAGCACCGTTAGCCTCGTCAAGGGGAGAAGGGGGTTCTCTCCTTGACCCGACTCCGGCGTGAGAATAAGTATGTGTCTATGAAGAAGAAGAAGTATTGAAGAAGTGCGAGTCACTCGAATTCATACCTGAGTTGTTTCTCATATTTATAGCCGGGAGTCTTTGGGCGGGAAAACCCGTTGGTGAAATGTTAACGGAAGATGCTAACACCGTAGGCGGTTACGTTTTCTCCGTGAATCTTCTTGATTGTACTGTGAGATCACACGGATCAAGATCCTGATCGACAGCTGGGGTTTGGCCACGTGGAAAGTGGGTGAGTGGAGGTTTTCCTCTAATTCCATGCCATCATCGTGATTTTGGGGTGGCCCGAGATGATGACACGTATACCAGACGGTTACAACCGTCATAGTGGTGCACGATTGATCTTTCTAGAAGATTATTGCTATAATCTGGTGTGACTCATTTATCGTGTGGAGTCAGCTTAGATGAATAATATCCAAGTCTGGAAATTATTTAAGCGGAGTGCTGTTTGGGATTTTTGTCTGTTATGAGAGAGGCGCAAGGATTTATCAATCTTTCTTTAGCGCGCAGATGTTTATTTGGTGCCTTTCTCCTGTGTCCTCTGTGTTGGACCAGTGCGCGGTCGCGCAAGGTCTAAAGAGGGTTAAAGATGAAGTTATGGCTTTTCTCTTAAGTCTTCTTTATTGGACCAGTGTGCGGCCGCGCAAGGTCTAAAGAAGGTTAGAAATCGAGGTTGTGGTATGGTCCAAACGCTCGAAACGAGGTTTTTGGGACCTTACCCCTTCATTAAGTGTTTTGAAATCACTATGGGAAAATAGTTTGTTGTCAGGGGGAGTTCTGATTGTTCAAGCCAAGTGAATGGAGAATTGAAGTGATTCTCATCATGTTGTCACATTTCTTGTACAACTTGTTTTCAAATTTTCCCAGAAAATCAAAATTGAGATATATTTTGATTTTAGGGGGAGTAAAAATTTTAATAAAATTAGAAAATTTGAAAATTCCAAAAACATTGAAAAATGAAAAAAATGAGTTTTGTTGTAAAAAGAGGAAATGATAGTAGATCAGTGAGACTGTCACAGCATGCTAAAGAAATGGAGAGATAAAATGTGATAAACGATCTTACTAAAGATGTGACGGTAGACTCAGCTAGACTAGTAGATTTGCGATAACGATACAAACCTAAAGCAAAAAGCCTAGTTCTAGTGGAAAACATGGTTGAAAGCATAGTACTTAGTTTTTTCCTTCTTGATTGTGTGCCTACTCGGTAATCGCTGATTGTCGAAAGACATAAAACTGGTTAAGTCTGTGAACTTTCACAACTTTGCTGAAAAGTCGATGTGATTGTGCATTTCATTTTGCAAAGATTTAAACTTGTCTTATTTCTTTATTTTGTTTAAGCATTGGACATCCTCTGCGTATACGTGAGTATCGACCCGGATGTTATTGCCTAAACGTTCTGCTTTATTTTCTTTGGTGTTTTGTTTAAGCTTTGGATCACCTCTGCGTATACGGGAGTATCGACCTGGTGGTTAAAGCCTAAACAACTTCAACTTGTTTTATTTTTCTTATTTTGTTTAAACATTAGACTTTCTCTGCGTATACGGAAGTATCGACCTGATTGTTAATGTTTAAACATTCTGCTTTGTTTTCACATAAATCACAGTCGATAAAAGTTTAAAGGCATTACTTGAGTCAGTGTATTGCATGATGAGGGGATATGCTGAGATCGTGGGGTCCATAAGAACTTAGTGCAAAATTAATATACCTTAAACGTATCGGTAAGCATGTCGAAAGTTTTTAGTTTGAGTTTAAGTGGACAACAATATCGTCAATCTACGTGAATCGTTTAAAACTGAAAATGTTTAAAGCTTAACGGTGCTAGTGATTTGTCTAAAAAACTGATATGATCCTCTTTCGCAAACTCACAAAAATAGTGTCTGTATATATTTCTTTACTGCATTGCATTCATTTGTTATCAAAAATCCAAAAAGATTTTAGTGTGTTTTAGCATAAATTTTGAAAAAAACCAAAAAGATTTTCGACAACTGATGTTGGATAGCTGATTTTCAAAATTCCGAGTGCTGAACATGATGAACTGGTTTGGGAGTGTGTGTATTGAATTGAAAATTTTTGATTTGAGAAAGAAGTTGAGATTAGTTAATCAGGGTCATTAATTTGAACTTGATGGAACTATTTCTAATAAGTTTTTCTTATTGTTTTAAATAAAAACTTATGTTTTGATGAGAATTGTGTAGGTGATGAGCTTAAACAGGTTTAAAGCCAGGATTTGATCTCAAGGTGATAACTAATTCCAGACTGTGATCCCAGCATATCGAAAGGGGGAGTCTGAAGACATCTGAGTAGAGATTGTTCGTGGGGAGTCTGTTTGAGGCTGAAGAGAAGATAAAGTTTGAGGATGCTTACACTGTGAAATATTTCAAAGAGCACAAAGACTGATAAAGAGTGAAGACATTGAAGACTCGACACTTAAGACTCGTCAACATCTGAGGGGGAGTCTGTTAGTGCATTCATCTGTCGTCTTCGTCTTATGTCGAGTCTCAATTTTGTTGCGGATTTGATCAAGACATGATGTCATCTTACTCATTGATGACATCATGAATATGACATCATCATTACAACAAATACACAAATCAGAATGTCATGTTCGCTTGAAGACAAAGTCGCTTGAAGACAAACTTGTAGGTAGCTTGAACATGTGTGATAGCTTGAACATGTGTGACAGCTTGAACATGTGTGATAGCTTGAATGTGTATGTGTCTTTTCAAGCTGTCAAGCAAGCACTATATATATGTGTGTGATGTTCATTCATTTGAAGAGACCAGGTAGAAAGTATAGATTCCATACCGAGGTGCTGCCGGTGTGAAGACTGATTGTAATTGCTATTATATCAATCAAATCAGTGTTTAAAGTGATATTCAAGCTGTTTTGAAGTCAGTTTCTTATTTTCCGCATCTGAAACTGATAAAATCTCTTCTGAACGACTCGTTTGGGTCACAAACCGATCCTACACTTCGATAGATTCCTCGTTAACTGTAATTTGTCGTTGATCTTGGATTCTAGTTAGAGTATCACAAGTGTTTCATCGTACAAACACTTCTTTAGATTCGAGACGTAGATGACATCATGATCGTTATCCAATTCGTCGGTTAACTCGAGTTTGTGAGCCATGCCACCGATTCGTTCCAGAAATCCGAATGTCCCAACGCATCGTAAACTAAGCTTGCCACATTTTCTATAGCGTACCGCACCCTCCCAGGGTGAGACTTTCGATTATGACACGTTTGCCTACAGCGAACTCCCAGTGTTTCCTAAGCTTATCAGTTTTCCTGACGGTCAAGCGTTGCCGTCAAACAATTTCCGATCTAAGTAATCTTCAAGAGTTTCGAGCATATGTCCTGGATTTGTGATCAGGTTGTCACCCACCTTAGCCCAACAAGAAGATTGGTATTATCATCCATGCATTGCCCCAAACAAAGCTGTCTGAATACTAGAATGGTAATTGCCGCACTATAACCCAACCAATGGTAGATATCCCTCAAATTTTACTAAAGTCAATCACAAACGTGCTCGCAACATGTCTTCGAGTGTCAGGATGGTTCGCTTACTCTGTCCGCCTGTCCTATGGTGATAAGCTATAGATCAGTATGGACCAACATCAGAGGTAACAGGAGTTGGCATCTCGTGCCTAAAAAAAAAACCGCCTCTCTCAGAGGAACATTCACAAGCTGTGAAGACTCGTTAGTTTCCTTGATTGCAAGAAAGTGTGCTGGTTACGTGAGACAGTCAACAATAGCCCAGGTGATATTGTCTCCGTTTCGGGCTGTAAGTAGACTAGTGACATAATCCATGGCAGTCTGCTCTCATTTCCATATGGGTGTTTCTGGTTGTTGGCACAAGGCAGTAGGTTTCTGATATTCCGCCTTGACCTTCGCACAAGTCAAGCACCGTTCATACACTCGGCTACGTGGGCCTTCATGCCCGGTCGTCAGTACAGGGTTTATAAATCCTAGAATCCCCTATCAGACGACTAGAACATCGTGGCAGGTGTGCTTTACTCCACTCAAGTTCCCTACGGTTGCAGTATAATGGGAAAACATTTGCGTTCCATGAAGTAGTGAATATCGTCCAATCTTGCCAAAAGTTGCTCTTCCATGCCCCGCATGGACCCAACTTGAAATTCCTCTTCCTTTAATGCTTCGGTTAGAACAAGGCGAATCTGATTGGGTAGGCTAGAGTCGATAGTGAGCTGCATGCTCATACGTGTTTAGGTTCCATATTCGTAACCGCTCGAGGGTTCCATCCGGTGATGTCATCACATGTTTAGCTCTTTCGAAACCAAGGTACATGGGAGGCCCTTGTGATCGGTCTAAGTAGTGCATTCGGTACCATCCAAGTGATGCCTTCAACTTAAATCCAAAGACCATGGTTTCCACCGCAGGCTGTGACTCGTGCAACTCTTCTTGTAAATCCACTACGTAAGCCATCACTTTCTCGTGTTGCATTGGCATGTACCCGGGACTCCGATTCGAACCATCATGGTATACCACTAAATCACCCGTACCCTCGGGTAAAGACGACGATCAGTGCATTGTAGTACTGAGTCTTAAAAGCTGAAAAGATGCTCTCCTGTTTTGTCTCCCACGAATGCACAGCACCCTGCTGTGCTAAAGAGATTAAAGTTGCGCGATCTTCAAAAATCCCTCGATGTATTTACGATAGTATCTAGCGAAACCAGGAAATGGCTGTATCCTAGAAAGAATCCTTGGTGCCAATCAGTTTCTAACAAAATGGATCTTAGCGAGGTCCACGTGTATTCCACTTCGTTGATTATATGACCAAAAAAATGTACCTCTCGAAACCAGAAGTTACCTTTAATCAAGACTTCTCGCGGAGTGGCTCCTCCCTCAGGAGCTCTAAAATAGGATACATATGCTGCCCATGATGTTCCTTTCTCCCGGAAATGATCCAAAACGTCATCGATAAACACGTTTGATTCATGTGGTCCATAAAGCTGCTGGTGTGTTGATTAACTCAATGGTTATGGTGTACAAAATCGTACTGGCCGTATCGTGTTTGATATGTCGTTCCAGGAACATTCTCCCATTGGACTTCCATCTGATAATAGCTTGTTCGTTAATCAATCCTCGAATGGAAGCTTTTCCCTCGCAACTGGTCAACCGGTTGTCAATACAATGGTCGAGGCAAACAGTTCTCAACTGTTGCCTTGCTGAGTTCTAGATAATCAGTACACATACAAAAAGGCTTATCTTCACGGATATAACTGGGGCTCCCCAAAGCGAAAAACTAAGTCCGACAAACTCCTGTCTAACAGTCCCTGTAGTTGATTTAACAATTCTCGCAACCCTCCTGGTGCAAGACGGTAAGGAGTACGAAGAATCAAAGCTGCCTCTGGCGTGAGATCAAACTGAGAGTCTGTCTAATAGTTGTGGGAGTAAACCTAAAAGTTCCTCGAGTAGCACGCCGAAGGAATCACGAACAATTGGTGGATCCTCGATCCTCTTTTCCATAGCCTTAAGATTAGTAACAGTTGCTAACAAAGTGGGGTAATCCTCCCGTAGACACTTATGGGCCTTCATAGCTGAAATGGTGCTAACCTTTGCACCACTCTGAAGAGGGATACGCAATCTATGGATAATTCGATCCACTCTAACTACTGCAATCAAAACCATCAGGGATAGCAAAAAGGAAGGTCGATGTCGAACACTTGTCCTACCAGATCGAGTTTGCATCCCAATGAACATATGAGGTTCCAATTGACTTGCCACCAGCCAATTCCACAACCGATTCGGTTTCAAGAAGCATCAGGGTTAAGCAGGACAGGGACGAAGCGATTAACTACTCATACTAGCTACCATGTTGCTATTATGACTGGCGTCGCTCATCCCTTGTTTCCATACGGTAGGCTACGATTACGAGTACCTTGATGTCGTCGTGACTGTTGCCTCTAATGCCGTTGCTTGAAACGAAGCCCTACGATCTTTCACTAACAGGGTCCATCTTGTTACATTTTCGTGCCACGTCCTAAGGCGCTACTCATTGTGCTGGCAGTTACACATTCCACACCATGGTCAATTGTCATCGTTTATGTCCCGATTAATCCGTAGGAGTTGACTCCCATAAGTCGCTGACTAGGGTTAGGGATTCGGTTAAAGCCAATTTGCTGGTGTTCGTTGCCGATAATCAGAGTCGTCCCAATACTGAGATTGGTAAGGCACTACGCTCATCCTCTTGTCCATTGCTCTTGCAAGTTGACTGAGTAATACACGGTATGTTCCCAGAGTGTTGCAGAAGTGATCGCACTTCGGGGCCTAAGACGTCAGTACATTGAGTTCCCACAAACAAAGAGGGGTGAGAGAGATATAGACCAATCATTGACGCTGCAACATCCAACTCAGGGACGTTCGTACAAGCACCTAACATTCTACACAGTTCGCTAGGCGTTCAGATGGGTGTTCAGGTAATACTTGATAGCATCGAGATTCGAAAGGATTCAGAGAGGAGTGAAAAGGTCACGTTCGAGTAGGAGACAATCACTGCTATGACTCCTATAGACTTGTTACGTTTCACATTGATCAAATAACGGAGCAGAACCCCTTTTTCACTTGTTAAGCCTCACTGAGACTCACATGCACCCCACACTATTATAATGTGTGCACCCACAATAATATTGTGATTTGCATGCTCATCTCAGTTCCTCCTAACTCATGTCAAATGGTTACTCAAACTCAGATGTCAAACAAAGAATATCACAAAATAAGGGTCATAAATCTCTAGGGTAACACCACACTATCAGTCACTTAACACATGCAAGTAATACATGAATTCATATTGTTGTGCTAAACGTGCAATCACATGCAATATCATATGTAAGTGTTCACTAGTTATGTTGTGCAATGAGTAAACGAGAGACGAACCTTGCTATCTGGAGCTGAGTGTCATGGTCGCATTCTTGTTTTCAGAACTGTTCGGTTATAGTCTGGTTTTATAAAAAAACGTTTTAAAACCAAGTTCACTATAACCAGTGGCTCTGATACCAAACTATCACACCCCCAAAATACCACTTGCGGAAACCCCGCGGGACGTGTGACGTACCAGGATCTAGCCACCAATCACATTGAACTCATAACAATATTTTAAATAAAAACTTTCATTCGTTAACATAATGTGTTACAAAGTGTTAAATGTAATTCATCGTATACAGCGGAAGCATAAATCATTTGTTAAATATTCCATAAACCATATGTTCAAAAACCACTAGACTTGTCTTGCGAATCCACGTATCTCGACCCATGACCACTCCAGCATCCTAGACAGCAAGTTCCAATGATATAACCCTATAGACCTGCAAGCATGCAGACAAGTGTGTCAGACGATGCTGGTGAGTTCAAAGTTTGTTAATTTGTTTTGTTACCAGTTACCAGATTAAAACGTTTCACAGATTCGATGTTGTTAATCACACGCTTACCGCCGATGGCTCCAGATTATTTTCCCTAAACCCCAATGCCTCTATCAAAGCAATGGTCAAGATGGGGGTCATTAGTTCACTCCCTTCCTCCCCGGTACGATGTGAGGGTGCCAAACCTAAATAGCGCTATTAACTAATACCTCGTTGCCTCTCCGGCAACAATCGGTAGGAGGGACTTGAGTGATAGATATACATGTATTAAGCAACAACCCAGGTTTAACATTCCAGTCAAACCCATTTACCCAGCATTCCTCCCCGGGACGCATGCTTGGGAAAAGAGCAGTGAACTCACCTTAGATTTGCTCGGTTTGTTAAGTTACTTTGCCCGTTCCCAGTTGGTCAACCAAGCCCTACTGTGGTTACTACAGATAATCAGTTCCGTGAACATATATACAAATCACGTATTCATAGTACACGTTACACAAGTAGCATACAAGTACAACACACATCCTTATACGGGTCGTAACTGCTAAGCATGCAATCCATTATTGGTCGTAAAATCACATAACAAGTGTACAGGTTTCGTATGTAAATCAATCACTTATTGTACACGTATTTTCACAGATTGCGTTCATCACAAGGATCACCGTGTAACACATAGTCAATACCCAAATCTCATACAAGTTCACGGTTCATGTACATGTCACATTACAATAGTTAACAGGTGGTTTGCTATTCACAAGAGCCCAATCAAGTTTCTTATTCTCAGTTAATATTATTAACATGCATAAAAAGGATTCCACCAACATAAACATTCATCAGCATACACAACATGAATTATTGTTCTGTCTGTTAACCAACAGCACCTCTACGAAATACCTTTATGGCGAAACACCCTTATGGAGAAACACCTTCATGTTTCGTCGAGCTAGTTTCTCGTGGGGGAAGGTCTTTCGTTGACCTGGTCCTTTGCAGTTTCAAGGTTTCACATAAACCCTACTCAATAATCTAGCAGCTGATAACATCATTAGCAAATCGAATTGAATTAATCAACTTAGTTATATCAGTAACCATTCATTATCTACCCTGCTAATACTTGTAATCATTCATTTAATCCCTGTAAATCATCAACATGTTAATTACATCATATCCTAAACCAATGCAACTAGTTTCCGATTCGTACCATCGAAAACGATTACTCATTGACATCGATCATACTTCATCATCACATGCTTCTAATCCTTAAACCATACAAACTTATGATCATCTTTGTTAATCAATCAACAAGTTACATGTAGATACAGACAATCAATCAAGATTCACACATTCAGATTATCATTCCCACAACTTTTAACAACACAAAATCATCAATCTCTCAAGACACAGAATCAAACCAAACAACAAAGAATAATCTATGCCGTCAACAAGAACAACAAGCAGATTGCAAGAGTGATTTAATAAACTAACCGAAAGATAGAATGCCTAGTCCGAGCGGTAGAAGTGCTTCAGGTGAGAGGATGGCTGTCGTCGATCGCACAAGGGAATGGAAAGATATCAGGGTTTTGTTTTTACGGCAACTGATTACTATACAAAAAGTTATACAACACACCATTGGGCAGCGCAATATACTGGGCCGAAGCCCATGCATGACGAAACACATTTTTCTTCGAGGCCACTTATATTTCGTCGTGATGCATATGACGAAACACCAAGTGTTTCGTCAAGTGAGGGTGTTGGCGAAAGTGCCATGTTTCGTCGTCCCATGTGTTAAGTTTATAAACTTAAACAGTTAACCATTTCATTGTTTAACCAAACTATAATACCATACACCAATTTTATATCAAACATGTACAAGTTATATTGCAAACGAATTATGAAAACACTTTGCGAAACGAGTAACGTGTCGAGGAAAGACCTTGAAAACTCGGGTTGTCACAATGGGCTCCATCTATGCAAACAAAAAAAAAATAGAATTAAAAGTACCGTAACATAAAATGAAGATATTATGTGTCACATTTTATTTTATTAAAGCTGCCTAATATCTATACTTAGATATGTCTTATAAAATTTAAAACTAACCACAACAAACTTCCTAATTAAAGGGGTGGCTAATCTAAAATTAAACCCTAATGCACTTCTATAGTTACTATTATAAATACATAGCAGGACACCCCTATAAACTTCTAAGGTATTGATTTTGCTGGTTTTTAAGTATTATTTTTACGTATATCTTTCATTTTAACATGTTCGTTATGTTATTATATGCGTGTTTTATTGCAAGATGATGGTGATAAAAGTGTTGATATTATTTCTTATGGTGCAATGTTTAGTCCATACAAGTCTAATCTTCAACGTGAATTTAGTGAAGAGGTAATTTTAAGGTTTATTTAATCCTTTTTTTAACTTTTGTATTCAATTTTTGTCCTTTTTAAGGATCAGAAGTTTGAGACTCAAAGAAAGAGATTCAAGAGACTCTCTGAATGAAAATGGAGTGAGGTTATTAATTTAGACGATTCTAAGGACAATGACAAAGAAGAGGAATTAGAAGATACTGTCGATTCAAGCACAAACCAGAAAACCCGATTAAAAATACCTCGAGTGTCAATTCAGAAGCAGAACAAATTTCATGCAGTCTAATATGAAATCTATCAAGTGTTTTTATGTTTTTTTTTTCATTTTCAGTTGTTATATTTGATCTAGACGTATGAATAAAGTTTATTTTATATTTGAACTTTATTTTTTGTGTTAATATAATGCAGTTATTGACCATATTAATAAAGTTCAAAATAAAGTTAGTATTCTAAATTTACAAGTCAACTGCACTTATATAAGTTAATATCCTAAAGTTGCAATAAATAGATATTGCAGTTAGATATAGTCAAGCTGAAATTATAAAATATTGCAGTTATTTTTGGATATTAATATAATAATTTGTATGTCTTAATTAAAAATAATAAAGTAATAAACTTTAAAGCTAATCTAAAAAACTGAACTTACTATGATATAAACACTTAACATCCTATTTTTTTATAAAAATGTTTTTAAAATTTTATAAAAACATAAATTTTTATATATATATAAACGAAATTTAACAATTAAAGTTAAATGTGTAAAACGTACTTACGAGTCAAGTACTATTTTTTATTTTTTATTATAAAAACAAAAATTTTAAACTTAAAGTTTATTAGATGAGTACCATATGGATATTTAAAAAAAGTTAAGAACTTTAAAGAATAAAATTATAAACTTTTTCATTTAGCCAACAAAATAAACTTACTTTACAACTATAAAAACTTATCTTTTATTTTTTGTCATTTGATTATTATTTTTTTATTAAAAAACAAAACTTTACATGTGTAAAACTGTTTTTTACCTTATTTTATAACAAAACATTTTTTTTCTAACAAGTAATATAAATAAAATACTACAGAAATTTACAATCTTTACTAGATAAATACTAATTGTGTTGCAAATTTTTAGGTATTATAAGTTCAACTATATTGTTATAGATAGTATTAATTAGTTTCAAAAGAATTCTTTACCAACTTGACTAAATACATAGTAGATTGTGTTGCATATTTTTAGGGATTATAAGTTAAAAGTAGACTCATATAGATAAAATTAGGAGTTAATTACATAGTTAGTCCCTGTGGTTTGCACAAAACAACAAGCTTAGGTACTAATAGTTTCTGATAACATTCTAGGGTATTAACTTTTCATTTTGTAACGTTTGAGGGTATTAAGCTTATTTGTAGGCTTAAAATCACATTTTGTTAGTACCTAAGTATGTTATTTTGTGTAAACCACAGGGACTACCTATGTTAGGAACTAAAAATTTGAACTTAGTATGATATAAAGTTATTAAAGATAAAAACTCTTAACAACCTATTTTTTTATAAAAACAATTCTTGAAATTTTATAAAAATATAAATTTCTATATATGTAAAAAAGGAAATTTAACAATTTAAGTTAAATGTCTAAAACGTACTTATGAGTCAAATACTATTTTTTATTTTTATAAAAACGAAAATTTTAAACTTAAAGTTTATTGGATGAGTCCTATGTGTATATTTAAAAAAAGTTATGAACTTTAAAGAATAAAATTATACTTTATAATTTAACCAATAAAATAAGCATAATTTACAATTATAACAACTTATCTTTTATTTTTTGTCTTTTAATTATTAATTTTTATAAAAAAATAATATTTTTTGTCTTTTAATTATTAATTTTTATAAAAAAAAACTTTACATATGTGTAACACTTATGACATATATCCACCACAATAATATTATCATAAATATTATACGAATATGAAAACTACTAAAAAAGAGTGCCGTAATGTAAAGTATTGTCCCCGTAGTATCGCGCGAGCACCCTACTAGTTTAATAAAATAAATCTTTACAATACAAGGTACAATAAACATAATCAGACTGTGACATCCTTCACACCCGTCACACTTCCACTTCCATTAAAAAATAGTTCGTCGTCCCACCACTGGAATCAAGCCGGAGAAGGCATCTCCGTCACCAGCATAAAGTTAACTCCACCTGAATAAACAATTCGCAACAAAACACTTAAAAATGGCTTCAATCTCCCTTTCACTTTCACCAAACCCTAACCACCTATACAACGACACCGTTTTCTCCCCTCAGAGCCACTTTCTCCGTCGTGTCGCCACCGTTTCCACTCTCTCCGGCCGCCATTTGAATAATAAAACTTCGTTATCAACGTCACCGGAAAAGTATCGGAGAGAGAAAGTAGCTGCCGTACGGATGTCGTCGACGGTTTCTGATTCACACTCGTATGACGTCGTTGTAGTTGGCGCCGGAATAATCGGATTGAGTATCGCACGGCAGCTTCTCAACGGATCGGATTTGTCCGTCGCCGTTGTTGACGCCGCCGTTCCTTGCTCCGGCGCTACCGGTGCAGGTGCATCGGTTGTTTTGTTATTTATTGTATTAGTTTATCGAATTAATTTTTATAGTTTTAAGCTCTGTTGATATTGTATATATGTTTTGTTGCTTTTGTTAGGGCTAGTCAGTCATTACTGTTTAATAATTTGGGATATATATTAGTTGACCTTTAGTTTAGTCAACTCATTAAGCTTGTGTGAGGTACTTGTTCATAAGTTTACTCTTAAGTGGAAATTAGGTACAAGTTTGATGCAACTTTTTTTTTTAATTTATGCTTACATTATTTCGTATGTAGGGCATGTTTGGCTAAACTTATTTAAGTTAAAAATGACTTTTGGGAAAATGACTTATTGACTTATGACTTTTTGAAAAGCAGTTTTTAAAAAAAGTGTTTGGATTAGCTTATGGGGTGAGAAAAGCCAATAAGTCAATAAGTTGTTTTTTAAAAAGTGTTTGGCTTAGCTTATTGATGTCATCATCATCATCATCATACTCAGTAAATCCCACCAATAGCTTAGCTTATTGATGTAAAATGACTAAAAGCTAATAAGTCAATAAGTTAGTTCAAAAAGTCACAACATTCTAACTTTTCAAAAATGACTTTTGATGACTTTTTCTCCTTCTGAATAAAATGACTAAAAGCTAATAAGTCAATAAGTTAGTTCAAAAAGTCACAACATTCTAACTTTTCAAAAATGACTTTTTGATGACTTTTTCTCCTTCTCAATAAAATGACTAAAAGCTAATAAGTCAATAAGTTAGTTCAAAAAGTCACAACATTCTAACTTTTCAAAAATGACTTTTTGATGACTTTTTCTCCTTCTCAAAAAGTCATTTTGAAAAGGACTTTTGCATTTGACAAACACTAAAACTCCTTATTGGCTTTTTGATTAAGTCAATAAGTCAATAAGTTGGTTGGAAAAGCTTAGCCAAACATGCCCGTATTTGATATCGTGTCATTGAACTGTTGTTAAATTTCAGATTTAAATAACCAGTAATGTGCGCGCGTGTTGAATAAGTCAATAGCAATGTGCCAATGTTATAACCACTGCATTTTTATAAAATGTGAGTCGTTTTAGCTTTTTCATTGGTCATAGGACAGGGATATATATGGATGGTACATAAGGTTCCAGGAAGTGAGAAATGGGAGTTAGCAACGAGAAGCCGTGAACTATGGGAGAAATTTGCGGAGGATGTGAAGTATCAGGGAATGGATCCACAGGAGGTTCTTGGCTGGAAGAAGACAGGTACACCGTACATCTTATGCTCACCCTGTTTTATAAACTTAAATTTGTCTTCCCTTTTTGAGCACAAATATATTTGAAAATATTTTTTTAAATGATATTCAGGTTAAGATTAGTAATATAACATATTCTTGATCATATGAACAGGAAGCTTGTTGGTTGGTAAAACATCGCAGGAAATGGCAGCACTGAAAGAGAAGGTAGAGCAGCTATCGAAAGCTGGGCTCAAGGCAGAGCTCTTGTCCAGCACCGAACTACAGGAAGTAGAACCTGCACTTGTGATTGGTGAGGAAGGCGGGGCTGCATTTTTACCAGATGATTACCAACTGGATGCTCGGCGTTCTGTTGCATACATTGAAAAGGTACCAAAGTACCAAACATTGATTCCAGATGCATATTGCAATATATTTACTAAATTAACGGTTGAGAATATCGTGCAGGAGAACAGGAAGTATGCAACTGAAGGAAGATACAGGGAGTATTATAATCAGCCATTGACTGGTTTGTTAAGGTAAAATGGTAAATACTTTGCTAAAGTTAAGTTGCAGAAATTATATCTTTATTAAATGGATAAATCTTTTATAGGTCTGATAGTGGTAAGGTTGAAGCTGTTCAGACATCGAAAAATTTATTGTATAGCAAGAAGGCAATAGTAATTGCCACTGGATGCTGGACAGGCTCTTTAATGCAAGAGCTGATTAGGGATCTCGATATTGAATTTGATGTCCCTGTAAAGCCCCGAAAGGTTAAATAACCTCAAATTCTGAAGACTTTAAATATAATTTTTCAATTTCTAGCAAATGTCACTATTTTTCAAAGTTTTTTTAATATATTTGATGGGTCATATAGAATTATTTACGTATTGAAAGTTAAGAGATACATTTATGTGGTTTTTGCTAACAGGGTCACCTCCTGGTGATAGAGAATTTTAATTCCTTCAAACTGAATCACGGTTTAATGGAGGTAGGTTACGTCGGTCATCAGGATGCTACTCGGCAACCCAGTGTCGAAACCGAAACTTTATCTGTTTCAATGACGGCCACCATGGATACATCAGGAAGTCTTGTTCTTGGTTAGTATTCTATATTTGAAGTTCTCTTTTTTACCTTTCAGCAGTCAGCTTTAATAAAGTTCGATATCATTTCCTGTTGTAAGAATGTTAACTTTTGTTTATAATTTATTGGTCACAGGAAGCAGCCGGCAGTTTGTTGGATTTAACACAGAGATATCCGAGCATATAATCAATCAGATATGGGAACGTGCCGGGGAGTTTTTTCCTTCTTTAAGAAAACTTTTGTTAACAGATTTGGAGAAGACCAGAGAAGTCAGAGTAGGGCTAAGACCCTTCAGTAAGTATGCCCTGTAATTTGGCTGAGAATTAAATTCACGATAACTTAAGGTTTTATTTTAATATATGGAATTGATTTGATGATTTAATATGCTTCATCGGTTTCAGTGCCTGGTGGAAAGCCTATGATTGGTCTTGTTCCTGGATTGTCGAATGTATTCCTTGCTGCTGGCCATGAGGGAGAAGGATTGAGTTTGGTATATTATTTCGTACACTTATAATCCACTTTTAATTAGCATAACATATCATGTAAGATCAAAAACTCCCATCAAATTTTCACCCGAACAAAAACTGGCCACAACTTCAAATTTCGCTTAACCGGTTTAGCTGAAAAAAAAAAAAAAAAAAAAACGAACCACACTTTGAAAACCGATAACCCATTTGACTGGAACTAATTGGTTATGGTTTTCTACTAAGTAATAACCAAGGTATTCAGTTATGGTTCAGTTCAAGGCAATATCTGAACTGAATTGACTTATTTGCATACAGGTCATTATGGGAGCTAGTTTGTTTATAGAGAAAGAATGTAACATTTGATATGTAATTTCTTCGTGGTTTTCAACAGGCCCTTGGAACTGCTGAAATGGTTGCTGATATGGTTTTGGGCAATCCAACCAAAGTTGATAATGCACCCTATGCATTGCATACTCATTGTTCTTGACAACAGGTGATGCTTCGGATATCTTAACCTATGATTGTTGTCAATTTTTTTTTCGAGTTTTGATTTTTTTTTAAATTTTAGTTGTGTTTCTTTCGTATTACCTAACAGCTGCTCGAGTGCTTTAAATTATGCTGACAATGAGCCTGCATCCACCTTCTGACTCTGAGAAGCCATCCGGGTATTTGAAAAATACAATAAGCTTTTGGAGCTTAGAAGCAGAAATAGAGCATTTCATAACATCAGTTTTACACGTTTATACACGTATGTGTGTGATTGCTTCATTGAATAAATACTTGTGCTTTTTCATCTGTTGCACCTGCCAAATTGTATCAAGTTAAAATAATGTCTGGTAAAATAATCTTGAAAGCTAATGAAAAACGGCTAGGTCCAAAATTTCTTCATGTTTGTCCTGTTTTTGAGGCTTTCACCTAGGCTAGTCTTAATGTGCATTTTATAAACTGGCCCTCTGGGTGTTCAACAGCAAAATTATCGGGTTTTGATCATCATTTTGTATTGCGATGATAGGGGTTTGAACTTGTGACGCACTAGTGTTTATAGTAGTAGTAGTAGTAGTATTTGATATTTGGTTCTTTGATCTTAACTTTGGTCCTCGACTCCTTGGTAGGACTCAACATGCTTATTTCCGGTCCTTGGACATGACTCTACGATGACTAAACCTAATATATTTTAAAACACCCCCATCTTCAATACATAATTGAATGCACCTCTGCACCTCGTATGTTCACCATGCTACTATTCTTTATCTCATTATAGGCAATCACTTTTAAACACTCTTGTAGCTCCTGAACGCATTACTTTCCAAAACATAACTTGGAATCGATTGTTCCACTTGCATTACTTTTACCTAACGCGGTTTATGTATTTAAACTCTGGGCGCACCCTCTTTAACGATCTACCTGGCCCACACCAACTCTACTCACACATCTTCTATGCCGAACAACGTTGGGAACACTCAGATTGGGCACTCTTTGGAATATGTTTTAAGTGCCACACCTATCATATTTAGGGATCTTTCCATTCCAGACTGCATCTCTTTACGAGTATCACTATTTTATCATCAATACTAATGATAAAATGGTTATTGTACTTAGCTTTATACTTTTACATCAATTGACCATTTCCAAAAATTTAACCCTAAAAACTAATGACCATCAACTCCAGTATAATTACGTTCTTTTTTACTAATCATTTCATGAGTATTAGATCAATAAAAAATAATAACAATATTTAAAAAGAATAGTTTTTTTTATTTGATTCACTTTACCAATAATATTGTATCATTTACCAATGATTTTGTTTCATCAAAGATTTCCATTAAAAAAAATACAAACCAATAAAGCGAGTAAGACATTGGTGGGCAATGATAGAAGACCCAGGGAAACTTGGGTTAGATTCTTGAGCCAAACGAGTTTTATCGATAACTTCATCGTGGTGCCTAGGGATGGCAATGGGACGGGTATGGGGCGGGTATAGCTAATCCCAACCCCATACCCGGTTACAAAAATTGGTCCCATACCCGGCCCAAAACCCGTTGGGTATGGGACGGGTAATTACCCATCGGGTGTCGGGCATACCCACGGGTTTCGGGTATGCTTGCGGGTTTCGGGTATCGGGCATAACCATCGGATATCAATGAGTAAAAATCAATGTATGCCGAGTTTGAAACCAATATAAAAGGCTGGAACGTGATAAAAATCATAGGCTAGTAGGCTACTACCATCAATTAGAGTTCATTTTTCTAAACCAATACATATTCAAAAGAAGCTAAGGTAATACTTGAACCAATACATATTCAAAAGATTAAAGAACCAAAACAGTTATATAATTCTGATATAAAAGCCTAATATATATTCAAGTAAAATATGTCCATCTTGATCCTCCATTTCAGTTTCAGTAGTTTGTTTTCACCAAAAAAAGAGCACATCCAGCCAAAAATCTTGTCCACCTGCTGCATCTCCTATCTTTAAACATTTTCCCTACAAGTAAATAATAATAGCAAACTTACATCAGCAAAAGTTAAATAATAAGCTTCAACTCACATTTTTCCTACAAGTAAATAATAACATCGTTTGATCATAAACTTCAGCACTTGCAACTTTTTCAGAACCGTAAAGTTTTGGAAATGAATGCTTCATAATGCTCAACTTGTAACGAGGATCTAAAATGGCTGCCACTCCCATAAACCCATGAATAATTGACCAATATTTATCATATTTCGTAATCATCTTCTTGGCCATGTCCTGTATCACTTTCTCATTATCTTGACTCCACTTGTTTAATGCAAATTTTATTTCATACACTGATTTGAAAAATATATTTGCCGTGGGATATTTTGTTCCTGAAAACAACTCAGTTACATGATGAAATACCTTCAACTTTTGACAAATATTAGAGGCCAACTCCCAATCTTTCTCTGATGGCAAGCTGTTATATTGAGAGTCTCGTTGTTTAAGACGTTTGAAAACATCCTTGTAGATAATAGCAACATTCAACATAAGGTATGTTGAATTCCAACGGGTTTTGCAATCAAGGGATAACTTTTTTGAAGATGGAATTGCCAAATGATGAGCTGCAGCTTCAAACTTTTCATAACGCTTTGGTGTTGCTGTCCAATAACTAACACTATCCCTAATTCTCTCTATCCCATCAGCAATAATTGACAACCCATCTTGGACAATTAGATTTAGAATGTGAGCACAACAACGCATCTGAAATAACCGCCCCCCCAAAATAAGATCACTTAAAGATAGCTTGTCTAGTAATAGGTGAATCAACACATCATTTGTTGTGCAGTTATCAACCGTTATTGTCGATACCTTCCTATCGATATTCCAATCACATAAGGACTCATACAAAACATTAGCAAGAACTTCACCAGTATGAGGACAAGGAACATAAATGAACCTAGTGTAAATTTTAAGCATTAGTTAGACAATTAGTTGATCCGGTTATATACAAACAAATACAACATTTACCTTATTATTCGACTTTGCATTTCCCAGTTATCATCGATGAAATGAGAAGTAATGGCCATAAAACCTTTCTTTTGATTGCTTGATGTCCACATGTCTGTAGTAATTGCAATTCTACTAGCATTTTTCTCCAACATCCTTAAACATATAATTGTTAGCATAAACGAAACATAAAAAGTATTCATATAAAAAATAAGTAACATAAAAATATACCTCATTGTCTTCTTTTTTTCATGATAAAAAATCTTCAATACATCACTTTTGAGGGTATTTCGAGAAGGAACCTTAAAAAAAGGTTGGAGGCCGCGCACAAATTTTCTAAATCCATGGTGCTCAACCATAACAAGTGGATACTCGTGAATAATTACCATCTCGGCGAGATCTGTTCTTGACTGATCAGCATCAAAATTATAGCAAGACACATCCGAATGTCCTGACGACTTTACTTGATTCATTGATAAAACTTGTTGGCGTATATCTTTATTCTTTCGTTTCGGACATTTCTCCATATGAAAAAGTAAATGTTTTGTCCCATTTTTGCTCTTTGCTCCTAATTTGGTGTTACAATAATTGCACTCCGCCTTTTCCTCACCATTCACCTTTATCTTTTTGAAATGCTCCCATGCCGGTGAAGTTAATTTCCTTTTTCTATCAACCGTTTCTTTAGTACCTTCATGAGTATGTTGATCTTGTTCTTGAGACTGATTTGTGTTTGTTTGCTGATCTTCTTGCATATGTTGATTACTTTCGGCATGTGTTTGTGTATTAGAACCATCACAACCTATAATTCCCTCTCCTTCCATATCCATACCTATAACAACACAACTGAGTAACCAGGCAGGAATCCAAATAAAGCAAAAGCATATATGATTCATATGAAATCGGGCCAAAGCTCAAAATATCACAGTTTATTTGAGATGCGGTCATGTAGATTCACCACTCAAACAAACCTATAGGGCTGATAGAGGGTGTGAACAACCTGAGATACAAACTTACTGAGCTAGTTCATAGGGCAACGCTAAATTTAAACTAAGATATAGATACACCATTTAGATTGAATATAGGACCTGAGATCACCATTCAGTCTCCAGGGTTGATTTAGCATAGGATAAGGTTTTAACCCACGAATTATAAGTTAAAAACAAGACTTTTTACTAATAATTCTTTTCTGCATTTCAAAAAAAAAAAAAAAAAAGGCTTCAATGCTAAAATAGAGAAATACAACGTCAAGATTTCCCCCAAGTGCTCCTAACTTCTAGTAATGGAAATAAAATGCATAACAAAAGCATATGAACTCCACTAACTAAATGCTAGAAGAAAAGAAAACATATACAAGTAGAATGCGACTGCAATCAAGGGTTTAAATGCCGGATGATTAATTCAGTGAAGAAGATAGTAATGTACAAATTATCAAATAAAGAGAAGAAGATGGTTACCGATCTTCGTTGCTCGGAGAAGAGAACGGAGTCTGATCGTCGTCGCTTGGTGGCTGGTGCCTTCTTCACTTGGTGGCTTGCAGGAGAAGATGAAAAGGCGATTTTTGGGGGAGTGATTCTTTTTTGGGATTTGGGTAATAAGGGAAGTAAATATATCTCTATAAATGGGCGGGAATTACTTTTTTGGGATTTGGGACTAAATATATAATACATTATAATTTATAAAAAATTACATATTTATAATTTATATGGAGTATGTTAACGGGTTATCGGGTATATAGAATCGGGTAAACGGGTATATATAATCGGGTAATCGGGTCGGGTAAACGGGTATAAAACCATATCCCATACCCGTCCCAAAATTTTAAAACAAATCCCATACCCGGTCCCATACCCGATTACCCGACCCCATACCCGTCCCGTATGTTTCGGGTATCGGGTTTTCCCATCGGGTTCGGGTATTTTTGCCATCCCTAGTGGTGCCTACGACGGGTGGGTTACCGGGTTTTCCACGGAATTGGTGGTGGACCCGGGTACTCTCGGAGTACTTCGTTTGGTCCAGTGGATGCCCCGAGAGTGCTCGTGATTGATTATGTGAACCGTTAAAAAAATAAAATAAATAAAGCGAGCCCAAAAAAGCTAAAAAAAGCCAGAAACCTGTAATGGGCTTCACAAACACCGCCATTGGACTATGGTGAAACCCTAAAAATCTCCTTCAAATAGCGCCACTCTCCTCATTCTCTACATCAACTGTCTTCATCCTCTCGATCTGGTAAGCAAAATTCTACATCTCTTGTTGATAAAGAAATTTGTAAGTTTTTATTCATACAATTAATTGAATCAAAAGCAAGGCAGCTTCTTGATTGGATTTTGAACTTTCGACGATCCAGTCATTTAAATTTACTCAAACTTGCGATATTAAATATCAATCAGTATCACTCGCCTGACTCTGATTACTGATGTTTCAGGCCCTTTTATTACTGATATATTCCTTATTATTATCGTATATAAATTGTAGTATGAAGGATTTTGATAAGGAGCAAACGCACTCTGTCCCAAAATTCCTATTGGAAATATTTTGAGGCAATTTCTTCGTTTGCGATATTTAATTATTGCTTCCAGCTTTTTACTTTTTGTATGATGTTTTATGATCATACAATTTACATTGCTGGATCATACATCTTTTAACCATATTTTATGAATGGTTGATACATAATAAATATAGTATTAAAGATTGGATTGGGTAAATCAAACTATTTTTTTGATTCCATTATGGTTATTAGTTATGACAACGGTATAAACGGTCACCATCTAAAATCAATTGAAAATAAGATACAGAAACACTACCGGAAAGGGGAAAATCAAGTTTGACCCATGACCCATGTTGTTAACATTGCATAGAACGAAAATAGCTTGATTTAAAACATAACTACTGAAAGTAGCAGCAGACCTAATGCCACCCTTGGGGGCGCCACCCCCTTAAAATTTTGAGTAAAGTACAATTTTCTTTTCTAGCGGTTACATCTATTTACATGTTCAGTCTCCTTGAACTTATAATTTATATATTCCTTCCATATTCAAAAAGCTTTCCTAATCTAGTAACTAACCATCGTTTATCATTAATTAATCTGAACTTGAAAGGTTTGACCTACAGAATTAGAAATGGGTTGGGCTATTAGAACTTAATTTGGGTTTTAATTTTACAAGTTGAATTGGGATTGACATTTGCAATTGCAACTGCCTTGTAGTTGCAGAACTTAAAGTGCCTTCAATTACTCATAAGTTTGACCATCTATTCTGGTCAAACAGGTCATGGCTACCAAAGTTAAGTTAAAGTCATGGCTGCCAACTTGATCTGCCTTCAATTACAAACAGGTTTGAGCATTGTATCATCCTTATACTGTCCTAAATTTTACAAATTGCTGAACTAACTAATGTCTTAATTATAACAGCCTTGACTTATTCCCGGTCAAACGCATTGTCAAGTTATAACCGGTGCGTACCACACAACCTTTAGTATAAGTCTTATAACCAAAGTGTATCATCCTTAATTAAAATTCACCTAAATCCTACAAATCCCTGATCAAGAAAAGGCCTTGATAATCACAACCTTAACTTATTCCTTGGTCAAATCCATGTTGAAGTTATAAGCAATGCCTACCACACAACCCTTTTTATAAGTTTTGTAACCAAATTGTATAATCCCTGTTCTATATATAACTCACATTATACATAACTCTCCTAAAATCTCCAAACAAATCCTTGGTAAAAAAAATAGACATTCAAAACAAGCATACCATTCAATAGACATTTAACAGTAAGCAAAGTTAAATAAGGATCATCGTTAAAGATCATTAGCCCAACTACATTGTTGCATACTACATTGTCTTGTACCAAAACATGGGTTACCCCCTAATCATTAATCCAACATTCCCAAAAGTTGATCAACCTAAGTAACCCGCTTTAACTGTTATAGGCCAAACTGATCATCGACGACAAAAAAACCCAAAAATGACCAGGGCTAAACTTAGCAACATCAATAGTTATAGTTTAGGCTATTAGATATGCATCATATATCTACAGGAAAAGCAGCCGGAAGCCTTCACAGGCGACGAGCGAAATAGAGCTCCACTTGAAACCCCTTCCCGGTCCTCATCAGGACCCTGTACTGGATCCTAATGTGACGTCTTGTCACCTGGACCCTGAATCCCACTAGAATTGCAAGAAAAAGAAAGCACATTTAAGGTATTGATCAGGAACAAGACACGAATCGAATGACCAAATGAGTAGGCCTGTAAACGAACCGAACGTTTATGAACTTGTTCGGCGGGAAGTTCGTTTAATTAAATGAACGAACATGAACACACCTTATGTTCATGAACATTCTTTTATGTTCGTTCATTTATATTCGTTTAAATTTTAATAAATACATAAATACTTATATTTATATAAATATTAGGTTTTCTAACTACTTATATAAATATAAGAGTTAATTACTGTTTTCGTCCTTGTGCTTTGTCAAAAATCACTATTTCAGTCCATTACTTTAAAAATTGCGATTCCAGTCACTGTGGTTTCACTTTCGTAACCATTTCAGTCCACTGTGTAACCATTTCAGTCCCTGTACTTACAGAATAAATGGATTGAAACAGTTACGAAAGTGAAACCACAGAGACTGAAATGGTTACGAAAGTGAAACCACGGGGACTGAAATCGTAATTTTTAAACTAATAGACTGAAATAGTGATTTTTGACAAACCATAGGGTCGAAAACAGTAATTAACTCTAAATATAACTAATTAGTATATCTATGAACCCTTATTTAGATGCGTTTTCGGATGAAATGTAATATATTAGACTTGTTTCTTCAATCATGTTAATTTATGTTTATTCAAATATGTTCAGTTAATTTTTTTTAAGTTCGTGAACTGTTCGTTTAGCCTTTAAACGAACGAACATAAACGGACACGAACATGCCCGATTTCTTAATGAACGAACACGAATAAAAAAATGTGTTTGATTATATGTTCGTGTTCGTGTTCGGTTAAAGTTAAATGAACGAACACGGACATGCCTATGTTCGTGTGTAACGCCCCGCTTCTTTGTACTTTCCATAATTAGATAGCGTTGCTTGTATTTCTATTTTTGGAAACTTGTACTTGTATCGTATTTCCAACTTGTAATCCAAGACACCGATCATAATAAAAGTCATATTTATATCAATTATGTTCCATTTATAATTGTTATGTTCAATTTATACTTGTAATCGTATGCAACAAACCCTAATTCGAAACTATGTGACGATACGTGCAAATAACCGACTTTCAACGCATTTACGTGATTAACCAACAATTAATGATTCCAATACTTCTTTACCCAAAATGATTCCAATACTTATTATACATCATATTATACTTGTAACTACCTTCGACATTTTAACTATACTTGCAATTATGTGTTATAGATCGTAAATCGCCTATACTTGCATATTCAGGCGGGAGACCCCGAACCATTTGTAGGACCAGTCTTAAATTAGAAACCGTATGACCCACATCATTAAGTTGTTCCGCAATTTCTTGAGTTTCTGAAAATACTCATTCAGAGAGGTACATGAAGCCAAAGTAGTAGTGCTGAAAGCATGTTCACGAGTAGCTGCGCGGGACTGGTTGTTATTAAGAAAGATGGCTTGAATCGGGTTCCATGCATCTTGCGCTGTAGAATCCGTTACTAAAACCCTGACCAAAAGGTCATTAGATAACGTGCCATAGATCCATTGAAGGACTATGACATCGATTTTGAGCCAGGAGTCGTAACTCTCATGGGTTTTCTCAGGAGGTGCAGTGTCGTTGATGTGCCGTAACACATCATAGCCGGGTGCGTGAAGTTTGAAGAGCTTCACCCTTGATGAAGACATAACTTTAACGCCGTCTAAGTTCCGAACTTTGTTTTGTATGTTAGTAACCGAGTAAACAGGGTGAAGAGGTTTGTCAGTCGTAACTGAGGAAGAAGTAGGTTTATGTTAGACTAGAAAATACTTTGATTAGTTTTAGTTCGTTTGTAATAGTTCAGGGACTAAAGTGTCAATTCTGTAATAGTTCAGGGACTATAGTGTTAATTCTGTAACAATTGTAATACCGTTATAAATGGTTAAGTCTGGTAATAACAAACTAGTTTGGTTTTGGGTCTTCTCTCTCTAAAATTGAGCTCCAACATTGGTATCAGAGCATCAATCTTGGTGTTTCTGTATCAATTCAACACAAATTCGTTTCCATTCCACAAGATTGATCATTTGTTTGATCAATTTCATCCATTCGTTTCAATTCAATCGAATGAGATCATTGTTCGGTCAATTCGTTCAATTCAATACAATATGGCAACAAAAACACGAAATCAAGAACTTGAAGAACTTGTTATAGAACATGAAAAGATGATCCAACAATTCACAACAACAATTGATGATCTCAGGATATCGAACTTGGCAATTCAGTCAACTTTGACAAATTTGACAGAAAAATTGTTAAACAAAGAAGGAACAGACGATGATCTGATCATTGCACCTGCACAATCTGATCGATCACACATGAACACTAGATTCTGTAAGTTGGAATTCCCCAAATTTGATGGTTTGGATGTTGATGGGTGGATATATAGGGCTGAACATTTCTTCATGGTGGATGAAACACCAGAGGATTCGAAGATGAGGATTGCAGTGATTCATTTGGAAGGAAAGGCTTTATAGTGATATCAAGTCCATCTAAGGCCAGAGGAATTACGATTAAAGACATATCTTGGGATGAGTATAAGAAAGATGTTGTGCACAGATTTGCAGATTCATTTGTAGAAAATGCTTTAGAAGATCTTGTTTCACTCAAACAAACATGAGATTTACAAGACTATTGTGATGCTTTTGATGCCTTATTACACAAGGTATCTAACATTAATGAATCACAAGCAGTTTGTTTGTTCATACATGGTCTAGCACATTCAATTGCTGGTCCTGTACGAATGTTTAAACCAACAACTTTAAAGAAGGCTTATTCTTTGGCTAGAATTCAAAATTCTACAAATATTAAGGCTAAAGGGTATTCTCATTCGGTAACAAAAACTTTGTCTCCATTGAATGGTCCTGTAGGTGTTTCCAAAATTCCTTTATTACCCTCTCCGAATACAAACTCAGTTGGGTCAACAAGTACTAATAGAGGGCTGAACAAAACTGTGAGAAGTAAGGAAATAGATGCAAAAAGGGCAAGGGGTGAATGTTTTTGGTGTCCTGAGAAGTTTACCCCTACTCACGTGTGTAAGAACAAACAGTATTTCACAATTGAAGTTCACGGGGAAGAGGATGAGATAAAAGAATCCGAGTCTATTGTACTGTCTAATCAAGTGACTTCTGATCCTTTAATCTCCCTACATGCTATATCAGGTATCCCTTCTTTCTCAATAATGAGTAGGCCTATAAATGAACCGAACGAACACGAACATAGGCATGTTCGTGTTCGTTCATTTAATTTTACCCGAACACGAACACGAACTCGAACACATTTTTTTGTTCGTGTTCGTTCATTAAGAAAACGGGCATGTTCGTGTTCGTTTATGTTCGTTCGTTTAAAGCCTAAACGAATAGTTCACGAACATAAACGAACACAAACGAACATAAACAGAAAAAAATTAACTGAATATATTTGAATAAACATAAACAAACATAAATTAACATGATTAAACAAACATAAATGAACACAAATGAATGTAATTGAATAAATATAAACAAACACGATTTAACATTAGTGAACACAAACAGACAAGTCTAATATATTATAGTTCATCCGAAAACACATCTGAATTAGGGTTCATTATACTTAATTTAAGTAGTTTTTTATATAAATATTAAGTAAGTGATCAGTTACGATGTAAGAAAAAATTTTAAAATTTCTTTTTTTATTACTGGAAAACTTAATTACTAATTAGTTATATTTATATAAGTAGTTAGAAAACCTAATATTTATATAAACATAACTATTTATGTATTTACTAAAGAGTAAATTACGTTTTTGGCCCTTGTGGTTATATCACTTTTACTATATTAGCCCAAAATAAGAATTTTTAACCTATGTGCCCCCATGGTCTTTATAACTAACTATTTTAGCCCCCCGAGTCTAACCAAACCCCAAACTCTGGTTAATTATTACTCACATGACAGGCACATGATGTCTAATATGGTAATTTCCCTTCCCCCTTTAACTGACACATATTAAAAACAAATTAAGGGGCTGTTTGGTAGCCTCTGAATGGTCATTAAGAGGCTACCTCTTAATGGAACAATTAAAAATTTTACCAATGAGAAGGTAGAAGAATGTGACATGTGATAATTTACCATTCAGAGGTTACCTCTTAACCATTCAGACTTGAGGTTACCTCTTATTCATTCAGAGGTTTTAAACCATTAAGAGGTAGCATCTGAATGGTCATTAAGAGGCTACCAAACACCCCTTAATACTCATTTACACACAAAACCCCTAAATTCCCATCATCTTCTCCACAACAATTCTGATTCGAAGAACATAAACTCTATGAACAACTCTTAACAACTGTGTTCGTTGCAATAAGATCGACACAACAACTCTTCTTCTCTTTCGATAATCCTATATCGAATCAACAAAATTACTGAAATCGTTCAAAAAAATGTAGAATATTCAAATCTAAAATCGATCTCAGATCCAGATCTGAAGCTTATCATGTATGATGAGATCCAGTGATGCTCGTATGAACAAGAATGCGATTTTCACCATGAAAATTTTTGATTGAATGCGTTTTTTATCATGAAATTTTGGGAAATTGGCCTGTAATAATCCCACCTAGACCTTATTGGCCATTAATAATCCCACCTCAGAATATTCCCCCCACCAGTCCCACCTTTCACCTATTTTTCCTACAATGGTCCCCCGTTAAAAAACTTAACGGAGTTAAGTTTTTTTCCAAATTACAAACAGAATTTTTAGGGCTTTTGATCAGAACGACGATACGAGTCCATTGATGTAAAACTTGCCTCGAAACGGTGCTCCAAACGATGAAAATGACGCTTCAATTTGGGTGTTTAAATTTCCAATTAACAAAAATCAAGTCACTTGGAGCACCATTTTGAAGTAAGTTTTACATCAATGGACTCGCATCGTCGTTCTGATCAAAAGCCCTAAAAAATCTATTTGTAATTTGGAAAAAAACTTAACTCCGTTAAGTTTTTTTAACGGGGGACCATTGTAGGAAAAATAGATGAAAGGTGAGACTGGTGTGGGGGAATATTCTGAGGTGGGATTATTAATGGCCAATAAGGTCTAGGTGAGATTATTACAGGCCAATTCCCCTGAAATTTTTTTATCAGATCCAGTGATGCTCGTATGAAAATTTTTGATTGAATGAGTTTTCATCCGTTTTTTTATTAAAAAAAAACAATCGGAGATCAATACTCAAACCAAAACTTCATGAAATATATTCGAACACTTCACAACATCACTGAATCAAATCCAAATAGATTTTAAGTTGTGCGAAACGTATAATTTCGAACCGAAAATCAATCAAAAATTATCCGATTTCAATCCGAAATTACCAGAGTTTGGGAAATTACCATATTAGAGTTTAGGGGTTTCTTGGAGAAGATGATGGGAATTTAGGGGTTTTGTGGTGTAAATGAGTATTAATTTGTTTTTAATATGTGTCAGTAAAAGGGAGGAGGGGAAATTAACATATTAGACATCATGTGCCTAATATGATGGTTTGGGCATGTGAAGCGGAGGGAAACGACGACACCAGTTAGAGTAGTGGAAACTCTTACTGTCGAGGGGAGGAGAGGAAGAGGCAGACCCAAACTGACATGGGATGAGCAGATTAGGCATGATTTAGTAGAGTTGCATCTTTCTGAGGACATGGTCCAAGATAGGACTGTGTGGAGGTATAGGATTAGGGTTAAGGACTTCTAGAAGATACTACAGTAAGGTCTTAGGTGTATTTTAAGGAGGTAGGTTTTTCCTAGTCTTTAAGGGACTTTTCCGGTGATTGCCTTCTTGTGTTTATGCCCAAATGATGTTGTATGCATGCTATTATACATGATTTACATTATATTGTGTCAACTCGGATCAATTTCTTGGTATGGGGACTTCTTATTTGTATATTCTTTTACTTGGTGTGTTGGTTTGTTGTGCGTTTTGAGCCGAGGGTCTCTCTGGAAGCAGCCTCTCTATTCCTATGGATAGAGGCAAGGTCTGCCTACATCCCACCCTCCCCAGACCCTATAAGTAGCTTTGCTATTTGTGGGATTTACTGGGTATGGTTGTATTGTATGGTTGTATAGACATCATGTGCCTGTCATGTGAGTAATAATTAACCACGGTTTGAGATTTGGTTAAACGAACATAAACAAACGTAAATAAACGAACATTCACGAACATAAATGAACGAACATAAACGAACGTTCATGAACATAAATGAACGAATACAAGGTGTGTTCATGTTCGTTCATTTAATAAAACGAACATAAATTTTTGTTCGTGTTTGTTCATTTATTAAATAAATAAACATAAACAGACTTCCCGCCGAACAAGTTCATGAATAGTTCATGAACGTTCGGTTCGTTTACAGGCCTAACAATGAGAGTGATTGGTACTATAGGTACTAGACAGTTGCAAATCTTGCTAGACTTAGGGTCAACACATAATTTCATTAATGAAGAATTGGCATCCAAGTTGAAGTGTCCTACAAAAACTGTGAATTCTATGCAAATAACAATAGCAGATGGTGATAAGTTGGACTGTATGCCGTTGCGTGAAAACTTTCAGTGGGTCATGCATGGTAGTTGGTTTAAGGCTGATATGTTCCTAATTCTTTTGAGTAGTTATGATATGGTTCTTGGGGTACAGTGGTTAAGAGACCTTAATGATATGAACTTTAAAGAGTTAACTATGAAGTTTAAAGTGGGCAGTTTATCTTTTGAGTTGAAAGGTTTGGACAACAATAATACAGTTACTCTTTGTTCAGCTGAAAAGTTCAATGATCTGATTTCTAACAAGTCTGCTATAGCTTATTATAAATTGTTTAGTATTCAAGATCAGGATAATGATAAGAGTCAATTGGAACCTACATTTCAAGATACTATACAAGATGCTGCATTACAAACTTTGTTAACACAGTTTGAAGACATTTTCCGAGAACCTACTCAGTTGCCACCTTCAAGGAAATGTGATCATAAAATTGTTCTTACCAATGAAGATACCACCATCAATTAGAAACCTTATAGATATCCTGCTAGGAAAAAAGATGTTATAGAGAAGATGACTCAGGAAATGTTAGACTCAGGAGTAACCAGAGATAGTCAAAGTTCATTTGCATCTCCTGTGGTCTTGGTTAAGAAAAAGGATGGCTCATGGAGGATGTGCATTGATTATAGGAAATTGAACAATGCAACTGTTAAGAACATGTATCCTATTCCTTTAATTGAAGAGCTTTTGGATGAATTGCATGGGGCTACTATCTTTTCAAAGCTGGATTTAAGGGCAGGCTATCATCAAATTAGAATGTATGATAAAGATGTACATAGGACAACTTATAGAACCCATCAAGGGTTATTTGAATTCTTAGCAATGCCATTTGGCCTTACTAATGCACCTGCTACTTTTCAAGCCTTAATGAATTCAGTTTTTAAGGATCTCATCAGGAAGTGTGTTATGGTATTCTTTGATGATATCCTAGTGTTCAGTTCTGATATAGGCCAACATGTGGAAGATTTATCACACGTATTTCTCCTGTTTAGAAAACATTCATTGGTGGCAAAAAGGTCTAAGTGTTCTTTTGCTGGTTCAAAGATTGAATATTTTAGGCATATTACCTAAAGTGAATGGAAAAGAATCGATTTGGGTAATTGTAGCCATGTTTACTAAATATGCTCATTTTTTTCCTTTGATACATCCTTACTTGGCTCCTTAATTGGCTCAGCTCCTGGACAATATTTTCAAGTTGCATGCATGGTTGTCCACAAACCATAGTATTTGACAGGGATACGTTATTCATGAGCAATTTTTGGCAAGAATTTTTAAAACTTCAAGGCATTGTGTCTGCCATGTCTACTTCTTATCACCCACAAACTAATGGGTAAACAGAAGTGTTAAACAGGTATTTGGAGACTTATTTGAGGTGTATGGTTATGGAAGTTCCTAAAGACTCGCCAAAGTTCTTATCTTTGGCTTAATGGTGGTATAACACCTCCTTTCATTCTTCTATTGGTATGTCCCCTTTCCAACCTTTGTATGGGATGATACCACCTTTACATATTCCATTCATAACTAATGATACTACTATGGCTTATGTGGAACAATTGTTTTGGAAAGAGAAAATGGGCTGCAAGTATTGAAGTTCAATTTGTCAAGGGCAAGAAATAGAATGAAACAACAGGCAGATTTGCACAGATCAGATAGAAACTTTGATGTAGGACAATTGGTATTTGTGAAATTGCATCCTTATGTTCAGTCTACTTTAAGGGCCAACAGGTACACTAAGTTGAGTCCCAAGTTTTACGGACCATTCCTGATTATCCAGAAGGTGGGCGAGGTTTCTTATAAGTTGGATCTACCACCAGATGCCCAAATTCACCATACTTTTCATGTGTCTTTACTGAAAACTGCTACTGGTCCACTTGTTGCTCCTACACCATTGTCTGAGGCGTCACGTTTTAGCCTACAACCTCACGCTATATTGGACAGAAAGATGGTTAAGAGGAATTCTAAGGTGGCTATCAAGATTTTGCTCCATTGGGCAGGTTTGCCGGCTTCTGATGCTTCATGGGAGTTCTTGGAGGATTTTCGCTTGAGATTTCCAGATTTTGATACTTGAGGACAAGTATGTTGTTGAGGGGGAAGTATTGTTAGATTAGAAAATACCTTGATTAGTTTTAGTTCGTTTTATAATAGTTCAGGGACTATAGTGTTAATTCTATAACAATTGTAATACCATTATAAACGGTTAAGTCTGGTAATAACAAACTAGCTTGGTTTTAGGTCTTCTCTCTATACTGTTTCTCTCTCTAAAATTGAGCTCTAACAGTTTATCAGTCATGATGTAATCAGAAAAAAAAACGACTGTAGGATGAGGGCGGCAATCGGCGGTGATTATGAACTTAAGGCTCTGATACCATAAAAGTGATTATGGAATTATTGCTTGATTATCTCAATACAATTACATCACAATATATACAGACTTTCCTAACCAAAATCCGTATTAATATGGACAGTATAATCTTTCTAAAATACAAGAGATAGTGACGATCTCATCTGCTAATACCAAATAGAACTAAAAAAAAGGAATTGTAGCTGGACGAATACCATTTATCATTGTTCTGCTTGACTCTAACCTGCTGAAGCAAATTCATTAAAGTTCTCAAAAATCCCTTTTTTCCAATCCCACCTCCACGAAGCTTTGCCTCCTACCAACTAAAAACAGCCTGCAACCTTGCACTTCCGATGTTTAATAAGTCTAAAAAGGGACGGGAATCTATCGCACAGAAGGCATACTGTAGACCATTTATCGGTCCGGAAACTGATTAGTTAAAAGAGTGTTTTATTGGAATCTACAACTTTTAAAACTAAGGTACAGTTCGTTTCATGGATTGTAATGGAATTGGAATTGGAATTCGTGCCAGATTTGAAATTTGATTTGGAATTTAGGTGTGTTTGTCTCACAAAATGGAATACAATTTAGATGGAATTGGAATATATATTTCGTTTCTTATGTTATTGTTCAATTACAATGCTTTCATTTGTTGAAACAAACAAATTAATAAATGGAATCTGCATTCTGTTGGATATCAAAGGTATGTGCAACGGAAGTTGTTTGTGTATGAGGATTCATGATGTTTGTGATGTGAGTGTGCAGAGAACAAGGAATTGCAGAAGAATGTTGAGAGGACAAATCAAGTGTGAAATGTCTTGGTACCGGTTACATTTGTCGGCAAACCTTATTTATACAAGACGGTTATTGACGGTTGGTTTTTGGAGGGAATAACTACCGTTTGAAACGGTGCCAACCAAAACCAACACAACCGTTCGATAGTGTCATTATTACATACACATATAACATATAATTCGAATATATAGAATATATAGAATATACATAATATGAATTAAGTTTATTTACTCTAATACACTCCCCATAAACTTAATTGTTCCTTCGAGAGTGCATTAAGACGCTTTTATTGGCTTCATTAACGGCTTTTTCAGCCTGCTTGAAATCAAATTTCTTCCTTCGTTGCAGCTTGTTGAGCCCGTACCAGTCATTCCCAGCGAAGAAGGCATAATGTTCTTCGTCTGCTCCATCTCGTTCTACTCTAGTTTGCCTGCTCGTTCCTTCACTCTTGTCCAAACTTTTTCTTCTTCTTGCTTCTGCAACATCCTCCTTGATTTCTTTCTCAGCTACTGCCTGTTGTGTTGATTTGAACTTATAATAATAAACTAGTACATCTAAGTACATAGCATACATGAGTCTCATAAACTCTCCTTCATTATAGTCGAAACCCAAATCTTTGGCAACCATAGCCCACATGTTGTTTTCAGTTATTCTTCGGTGACCACCCTCCCTTTTAACTATCATAGAAAGTTCCAGCAAACTCACCTTCCGATTGTCTGCAGCATATGCTAGAAGAGGTCTTGTGGTTATCTCTAATTTTCCTTTGAGAAACCAATCAACCATGTCCTCAAACTTTCTCTCTAAGCAGAATTTGTGCTTACTAACATAATCTTCATCTTCTAGCATATCTAGAAGGGCTTTACAGTACATGGCTTGTAGTATCAGGACATTCCAATCAGATTCATTCGACGATACATTCAGACTTTCGAAATACTGGTTTAAATATTCTGTTTTGAATGCTTCATAATCAGGTTCGGACTTCATCATGGATTCCTTTTCTCTTATACCGATCTCATCTTCTCTAGTGAGACCGGAAATGTCATTCTTTCTATTAATAACAGGGACACTAAACGTAGGGAAGATCTTGCAAGAATCTCCTGTAAACTTAGCCGTGTATCCTTGGGTGATCAATTGATCCAAACTAAGTACGTTTCTATCGATATCATGAGTAAAGAAAACACTTTGTATTCGGATTCTTTCAGACCCTGTCATCACTTCAACAACCCCTATTCCTTTTATGAAATAGAAATTGTTTTCTCCAGTTTGTGTTTCCACACCGAACATACTTTTAATTCGTTTAAACATGTCTAAATTTCCGGAAAAATGCCTTTTAAAGGATTTACTTACGTACCATATTTCGGACCAGAGTCCACCATCAGTGCCGGTAATAATGAATTCCTCTCGGTGTTCTTCTCCTTCTTCTTATTGTTGTTGGATTCCTGTGTTGATCGCCAGCCGAATGAGTTGTGTAGCCTCATCGTTTTCTTTTGTCTTGCATGATGAAATCTGATGCCCCGGTTTGTTGCAGTAATAACATCTTCTCTGCAACCATCTTCGTTCTTTCTTCTCGTCGGAACAGTGTTTACACAGCAGCGTGGATGATGTCGTCTTGAGATCTTCATCACTTTCGGTAGTTTCGAATTCCTCCATTCATTCTGTGAAACGAACACTACCTAAAACTTTTTCTCTGGTAGAGATGCATCCATTTTAAGCAAGTTCAGGCTACAAGAAGTTGATCATGTCTTAAGCTCTCACACACTTTCTCTCTCTCTCTCTATATATATATATATATTCAACTATTATCGGTTCGAACTTTAATTCTAAAGTTTATACAAATATTATAACGAGACTTGTCAGAGAGAGAGATAGAGAGTGAGGGGTGGGCTTCAGAATTTAAAAATTACAAAACATTTTTCAGACTTCAAAAGAAACAAACTCTTCTAATTTGGTTACATCACAAAATACTATTCCATTTCATTACGTGAAATATGAACACTACCTAAATATCAACCCACTTTCTCAACTCAAGTCTCAACTAACACAAATCTAACTGCACGTATCCAAATTGCATTAGCATCTATAAATCTCCTTTCTATGAACGAGATGACTTATGGTAGACATCAAACGTCGTCCCGCTAAATATGACATAATACTAAGGATCTCCATTTTAGCACGAATTAAGTAAATTACGGAGATAATAAGGGCTAAACACGAAGAGGCAACACTGATTACAAACAAGCCACCAAATCTATCAAGGCTCAAGGTTTTAGGCTTTGTTGAAGAATCTTCAGGTAACACGTGAAATTCAGTGTCAAACCACTTCTTCTCCAAAATTTTCAGGGTTCCATCTTCTCTTATTTTAGCGATTTCCCTTGATATATCATTTACCAGCGGCGAACCTTTTGAAAATATCTGAATGACGAAGATGTTAGTGATAAGTGTATACATGGAAAAAATATAACTGAGAGATTATATGATTTACTTACAAATGCAAATCCAGAAGTTACAGGTTCAGAAGAGACCATAGCGTACTCGCCATTTGAGTACTTGCCAAGAAACATCTTGATATATGGAACTTCATCAACAATGGTATCTGCACCACCATGTTTTCCACCTTTCGTCAACGCATCAGCATAGTCCGCATATGAGTAGTATGGCCTTTGCTTATAATCTGTAAGATTCGTATTGCTGACCGTCACTCCTCCATAACCATGAAACCCCACAGTCCCCCCTTTTGAAGCTAATTCAAATTGCTCGACTGTCAACAACGAAGTCAGTGTTGCCGTGTAACTTGAAATCAGGATAAGCACCACGAATAACCAAACAAACATCACAAATCTTGACAGGTTGCTCACCAACTTCTCTTCTACAGTGTGGAATACAAAACAAATCTTAGAATAAATTATTTGTTTCAAGATAGTAATATTAAAGAGAAAGGAAGACAACTTTGAGCAGAAAATATGGTTAATAGGATGAACCAAAAGATCGTTCCAATTCCTTGAGATGGAGCGCTTTTAGATTCTTGATCCATAGCTTCAATAGCCCAAATAACCAAGCCCTTGAAGATTATAACAGCAGTAAATGTAAGCCATAGATTTACATTCAATGGCTTCAGGAAGATCCACATATCATTTCTTTTGGTTTTTGCTAATGTTCCTAAACCAAGGTCAGTGTAAGTTGCAGTGAAATCAACAAATTCATATCTTCTAGCCAAGATTGTTGAATCACCCAGGACCCCATCAATTTCCTGTTTGACATATATAAAGTTGAACTACTTATATTTATGAATTACTGATGCGACATATTAAATATGAAATGGAAGTTCAATACATAAGTACCTTATTGTAGACCTTTTCTATAAGTTTGTCATAACTTCCATTCGCATATGGAACAAACTCGTAAGTCACTTCATATGGTAATGCTTGAAGGCATGTATTAAAAACATCAACACAGAACCCAGTGGCATTTGTGACATTATTTTGTGCATCATAAACTGTATGCACAAAGGAGGTAAATGTTAGTCCGGTTCGGACACCAATTCTCAACTTTTTACCAAGTCCTGTTGGCACGGTAGTAGACCCTCCCGGCCAGATAACATCTTCCATACCAATACCAGACAGAACAGCATCGTTTAGTGGTATGAGTGTTCTTGTAATTCCTTTCGACAATGTCCAATATCCCACTTTCCTTTCTCCATGATCGACCGCATTTACAATCTCAAATCCATTGGAGATCAGATTGCTTTTGGTGAGCCTAAACTCACCACTCATGCCTTTAAAATCAGATTTCAAAATCTCATTTAGAAGCAAGGTACCATTTTGCGGCACTCCAACCCTCTCAATGGACTCTGCAAGTGCCCAAATCGTGTCGTACGCCCATATGGCAAGTACATGCACCTTTCTAGTGAACTTCTTATTCCATCTTTTTGTGAAATAATGCAGTCTCCTAGATGTTGGAACATAAGATCTAAAACCAAGTGCACCTTGCAACGAACCAATAACTTCAAATTTTGTTGATTGAAAGATGTCAATGGTCTTCGGACTTAAAATCCATGCATATTCTTTGCTCATCATTCCTAACCTTTTTGCATTCGGAAAAAACCTAGATGCGAGTGAAGGTGACATATCGACAATGATAACAGTTGTATGAATACTCATGAGCTTATGCAACTCCTTGATGATTTGATCATCTTTTACTGAGGAAGAAATGGCAATTCTGGAGGCAATTCGTATGTTTTTGTCTTGGAACAGTTCAAACATATTTTGTAATAACTCTGACCCATGATCAGTATCCTCATACACATAGATAATGTCCCTCCATTTAAAAGATTCGACAAGGGCACATATGCTTTGAGCTATAGAAATTTCGTCTTCTTTAATATGGAGTAGGTAAGGATTTTCCATCAGGGATTTTCCAGCAAAAGAAAATATAGGTACCTTAGCTGTATCAGCAATCGATCCCAGTAGTTCTGATCCGATGTATGTTTCCGGGCCTATGATTGCATTCACCTTAACGGTGTTAAGAAGATCAAGTACTGTTCAAGCAAGTGAAAAGAAATTGATGAGGGACAAATAACCCAATTAACAATTATATATAAGGATCAGTGGGATTGTGGTAGATGAGTGAGAATAAATTCAAAAACTTTATTATATATGTCAAATTTACTAATTTAGAATTCCCTATGTAAGGACACACACACACATCAGTTTCTTTTGAAGAGTATTTCTCTCTTGCTATCTTTTTTCGCACCTGTCTCACGTGATACACGACGGATTACAATCTTTTCTTACATCAGCTGGTGTTAGAGCTCATTAGCATCTTGATGGCAAATGGAAACATGTTCAACAAAGTTGTCCCAATGGAGATGGGTGTGAGGTCGGTGAATTTTGGCGTGTGGTGAGTGTCTCATCACCAAGTTCAACCAAACTCCCAGGAAACTTGAAAAGTAGTGTGCCTCGATAGCGGGTGGTTGCAATGGCTATAAAAATTGAGAGGGTTGTAACTATGATATCACTCATTGTCACCCAAACAAAGACAACGGTAGTGGCATTAGGAGTGACCAGCCCTTTGTTAATTGACAAGGAAACTGAGGTCAAAGAGTAGAAGGAGAAGAATTTTAGGTCCAAATGTTCCTTGAATAGTTAGGCATGCATCTTATATATTCTTTGACAGTGACAATTGTGAGAACCTGGCGTCAAAGGCCCTTGTCAGCTGGTTGAAGTTTCCAACCAATTCCCCACTAAAACCCTTATCAGTTGGGTAGAGAGCAAGGGAGAACATGTTACTGAATGGGATGAGATTTATATTGGAATGAATTCGAGTATATGTTAACAGAATGCTTGATAATTGTTCTTGATTGAATTGGTGAGTCTGAATGTTTCATACATCGCTTACATATATACAAGAGGGGTTTTAGATAACTACCCCAACTTAGGATATAAAATAATAATAAGAAATATAACATAACCTACAATATATCGATATTAAACTTATATTAAGATCTAGCTTAAGACTAATATTTTGTCTAATACCCTCCCGTAAGCTAGATCGAAGTGACTATGGAGTCTTTGCTAAGTGTGTGCCTCACAGATTTGCAACTGATTCTTCAGACGTGTAAAAACTTTAAGTTGCAGCGCCTTGGTGAGCACATCTGCAATCTGATTTCCAGTGGAACAAAAAACGAACTTCTACATCATTGTTCTTAATCAGATCTCGGATGAAGTGATACTTGATCCTTATATGTTTACTCTTGCCATGAAATACGGGATCCTTGGCTAAGCATATTGTTGATTTGTTATCACAGTGAATTACCATCGGGCCCTCGGTTCCTTCTTGAAGTTCATCCAGGTTTCCTTTGAGCCAAAGTGCTTGACAACCGGCCATGGAAAGGGCAATGTACTCAGCTTCCGTCGAAGATAAAGCTACCACTTTTTGTTTCTTTGATTGCCATGCTATAGTTCCTGTTCCCAACTGAAACACATATCCAGATGTGCTTTTGCTATCATCAACATTCCCTGCATAATCACTATCACTGAAACCAGTTAGTGTTCTTTTGCCTCCTTTTGAGTATACAAGCCCTTGATTTAGAGTTCCCTTTATGTATCTCAGTATCCTCTTCCCAGCTTCCCAGTGACTTCGCTTGGGTTGCTCCATGAATTAACTTATTTTGTTTACCGCAAACATTATATCCGGTCTGGTATTGGTCAAGTACATAAGACTTCCAACCAGTCTCCTGTATAGATTAGAATCTACTTCATCATCCGAATCTTGTTTGGATAGACGCAAACCATATTCCATTGGGGTTGAAATGGCAGTACAGTTCGTCATGTTAAATTTATTTAACAACCCCCTTGCATATTGTTGTTGTGAGAGGATGATGTTCCCATTATTGAATGAGACTTCCATTCCCAGAAAATAGTGTAAGGTTCCCATATCGGTCATTTCAAATTCTGTTTTCATTGATTCCTTGAAGGACTTGAGACTAGATAACGAATCACTTGCTATAATGAGATCGTCCACGTACAGGCAAATGATTATTCTCTCATCTTTGGATATTTTGGTGAACAGAGTATGTTCATAAACACACTTTTTAAAACCATGAGTGGTAAAATATCCTTCTATTCTACTGTACCACGCTCTCGGGGCTTGTTTTAAGCCATATAGTTGCTTTTTTAGTTTGCACACTTTCCTTTCTTTTCCCTTTATAACATATCCTTCCGGCTGTTCGATGAAAACATGTTCTTTTATGTTTCCATTTAAAAATGCCGTTTTTACGTCCATTTGGTGCAAGTACCATCCATGATGTGCTGCCAATGCTAGTACAAGTCGAACTGTGTCAAACCTGATTACTGGAGCAAAGACATCTTGATAGTTTATCCCGTATTTCTGATTATAACCTTTCACTACCAACCTTGCTTTGTGCTTGCTTATTCCCCCATGCTCATCATACTTCGTCTTGTATATCCATTTAACACCAATTGGTGTTTGATTCTTTGGCGGATCCACTAATTCCCAAGTATCGTTTTTTATTATTGATTCCATCTCTTTATCCATGGCTTCTTGCCATTTGGTTTCTTTGCTTGCCTCCATATATGTCGCTGGATCGGTGTCCGCATATAAAACAAAGTTCACCACACTGCTCGAGTTACTTTGATTCTTGTTATAAAGTTCCTTTACCTGTGCTTCTGTTAGAGCCATTGAGTCTTGATGCACCTCAGTCACTGGCCTAGTTCTTATAACCTCGTTCTTGGAATCTGATGAAGAGCCAGCATCTTCATGATTTCCTGTTTCCTCGCTATCTCCAGCATCTTCATTATTAATCTCATGCGTCTCGGCTTCTATGTTACTTGACTGATTTTCATTTGCATCGCTTGAAACTGGTATTTCAATTCTACTTTGGTCCTCTACTGCTATGTTTTGATCATCTCCACTAGCATTATTTATTTCTATCCAAGACCTTCCATCACTTCCTTTTGTAGTTGCACAATGTTGATTTTCACTGAAAATCACATCTCTACTTATGATCATCTTTTTTGTCATTGGATTGTATAGTTTATATGCTTTACTATTTTCACTGTATCCAACGAAGATAACTCGCTCGGTTTTATCGTCTAACTTGGAACAATTTTGTTTGGGAACATGTACATAGGCAATACAGCCGAACACTCGAAGATGATCTACATTTGGCTTTCTTCCACTCCATACTTCTTGTGGTGTTAATTTCGGCACACTTTTAGTGGTTGTTCGATTCAACAAGTAGGTAGCACAGGCCACTGCTTCGGCCCAATAAGTATTCGGTAGTTCCTTCATTTTTAACATGCTCCTGCTTAATTCCATAAGAGTTCTATTTTTCGTTTCGGCTACTCCGTTTTGCTGAGGAGTATAGCTTGTTGTGAGTTGATGATATATTCCATTTTCCTTAAGAAAATTTTGAAATTCATGTCCACAATACTCTCCTCCTCTATCTGTCCTTATGCCTTTTATTTTGTGATCCACTTGGTTCTCTACTAGTTGTTTGAAGTTCTTGAAATAACTTAATGCTTCCGATTTGAACTTCAAAAAATATACCCACGTCTTTCTCGAGAAATCATCTATGAATGTAATAAAGTACTTGTAACCTCCAATGGATTGTGTTCTCATGGGTCTACATATATCGGAATGAAGAAGCTGTAGAGGTTTACTTGCTCGCCATGTTGCCTTCTTCGAGAATGGTTTTCTAGAATGCTTACCGAAAATACACCCTTCACATATATGCTGTGATTTAGCAATTTTCGACAGCCCACTTACTGTCTCGTTTACTCCCATGTCATGCAATGTTTCAAAGTTCAAGTGTCCATATCTCCGATGCCACAAGGTTGAGGTATCTTGTGTCGTCATGTTACATACTCTAGGAATTATATCATGTTTCAGATTCAATGGGAACATTTTGTTCCCTGTCATCTTAATAGTTCCAATGCAACAACCGGATGAATCATTAATAATACATCCTTTATCATTAAACCTCACATCATAGCCCTTTTGCACTAGTTGTCCGACACTCAATAAATTGTGTTTTAACCCCGCCACATAAAATACATTTGGAATTCGCTTCTCATGTCCCTTAATTCTGACATTAACATCTCCACAGCCTAAGACTTCTAATCGTTTATCATCTCCGGTTCTTACTTCCTGTCTTTCTGATTCATTCAAATTTATGAATAAACTTCTGTTACCCGTCATGTGATTACTGCATCCACTATCCAGGTACCATCAATCATTCTTAACTACTTCTTCCACATTAAAAATCATGAACATAGTGTCATCGATTTCGTCTTCTGCATCATCTTTATGCAACAGAACATTATTTGACCGATCGCTGTCTTCTCGCTTGTTGCAAAACCTTGCCGTATGCCCTAACCTTTGGCAATTATAACATCGGATCATACCGTTGAACTTACCTTTTCCTTTCCCTCGTCCCCTTCCAGAATTATCGGTCCTAAATTGTCTGGATCTATCATAACTATTTCCTTGAACTTGGAAAGCCCGTTCTACTGATGCATCATCATATTGTTTTAACCTTAATTCGTGTGATTAAAGAATACCTAGCAACTCCTCGGTGGAGATTACATTTAAATCTTTTGATTCTTCAATGGCAACTACAACCGATACGTATTTCCTAGTCAAACTTCTGAGAATTTTCTCAATTACACGTTGTTCTTCTACTCGTTCTTCATTCATGCGTAATTGATTGACTATTATTGTAGTGCGATTAACATAATCTTCTATGGTTTCACTTTCTTTCATTCTTAAATTATCGAATTCACATCTTAGGGTTTGAAGCCTTACCGTTTTTACCCTATTCTCACCCCTGTAGGCCTTGTGTAGAACTTCCCACGCGTCTCTAGACGTTTTGCATGTTGCAATACGTTCAAACACCGTTTCATTCACTGCCTGAAACATAATATGCAATGCCTTCTTATCTCTTTTGACTTTCTCCTTGTAAACATTCTGTTCATTCTCTGGTGCTCCGGATGCAATTTCTGTATAACCTTCCTCCACAATTGTCCACAAGTCTTGCGATTCTAGTAAGACTTTCATCTGTATGTGCCAATGGTAGTAATTCTGTCCCAGTAATTTGGGAATCTGGGTTTGAATTCCACCATTTGTTGTCATGTTTTTGATATCTTGTGTAACCGTATGATTCGAAGTCCGATTATGATGTTTTTGTGAATCGTTGAAATTGATTGCGGATCGGTGGCTCTGATACCACTATATTGGAATGAATTCGAGTATATGTTAACAGAATGCTTGATAATTGTTCTTGATTGAATTGGTGAGTCTGAATGTTTCATACATCGCTTACATATATACAAGAGGGGTTTTAGATAACTACCCCAACTTAGGATATAAAATAATAATAAGAAATATAACATAACCTACAATATATCGATATTAAACTTATAATAAGATCTAGCTTAAGACTAATATTTTGTCTAATAATTTATAGCCTTCCTATCTCTATTGGGAAAGTCTATAATCAAGAAGTCATTTGCAGTGTGGTGGATATGGATGCTTCCCACAACCTGTTCGACTGATCATGGAAACATCATGTTGGTGCAATACATAGAAGGAAGCATAATATGTATATCTTAATCTGGGAAGGGAAACAAATAGCTATCTCCTCTACCGAAAAGGAACCAATATCGAAGACAGGAGTAAAAAAAGAAAGTGAAGAAGCATCTTCATACACAAAGGCACCTTCTTCCTCGAGGTTGTCTTCTCATTTGAAGGAACCTTCTCTACGGAAGGTACCTCAAAGGCACCTTCTTCCTCGAGGGTGTCTTCTCCTTTGAAGGAACCTTCTCTACCGAATGTACCTTCTTCCCGGAGGCACCTTCTTCCCCCATGGTGCCCAAATAATACATATATATAAAGAAGTTAATAACATCAATTGTCTCTATGATGGAGGGTATTGAAATATAACAAAACTGATAATGTTTGTCACGATATGAAAATATATATAGTGTGGCATTATGGTAACCATTTTCGGCTATAGCTTGGTCCAATAAGAGGCCCTTCTACTTAATGAGTACCTCAACATGTGTTAATTAACTTGCTGACCAACATAAGACTATGAATAGAAGGGAAGCATAGGACATTACAAATTTTAGGCAGTAACTGTAGACGAATACCTTCGTGTGAGAATATATAGATGCATTGTGTATATAGTAAATACGTTATGTCTAATGTGCATATATATAATTAGGAATGCACTTAGCAAGGAGACACTGCAGATATGTTTCGCGTTTATTAAAAGCATGCTGAAACCAAATACTAGCTAGAGGGACGATTGATCTTACCAGCGGACATAGCTCGTAGTCTGTCTCCCTTTGAGTCCCTTATATGGACAACAATCCTTGTTTTGTAACTATGATTACGAGCATAAAAGTCTGATATTGCCATCATAATGCTACTATGAATGGATTTACCAATCCATGACTCCATGTCAAGAACGATCCCCACGTCTACATTTGCACATAATCCGCGGTTTAAAATGCAGAAGAAGAATAATAGCGTACAGAGGCTGCATGTGTTCATGGTGGGCATGGGTGCTTATTTATTATCAACGAAATTAAGGTCAAGCCTACACATTTAAATTTAAGCGTTTAGACGCTAGTTGGGTTATAAACATATAAAATGATAATATCAATGACTTTGAATACTCAGTCCGCGATGGCAATTCAATGTGAATAAATTATAACATGTTTCTAACAAATTGAATAAGTTGAAGTTCAAATAAGTCAACGTCTATTGTTTAGATCAACAATACCATTATAATAGGATTATTAACATTGTTTTTATCAAAATGACGACATGATCTTTAGCAGGTCATATGCAATTAAACGCATTTTTATATATACCTGACATGTTAGAGAACTAGTTATGAGACCTGCGCGTTGTGGCGGACGGGAACTCAGCCGGTTCAATACATTCGCTATAGCAAATGAAATAAAAATAGCAGAAAATATAGTCGTAATATGCTAAAAATGTGTTCGATTAATTAGTTTTTTTATCGAGTTTTAGCTTGATTATAAAGGGGCTCCGTTCATCAACCAAAATAGATAAAAACGAATATCGATGTGATTACAATTCGAATTTCAATGAATTCTGTACCGGAACTATAAAAACAAATATCGATACGGATGTTTAAAACTTTGGTTCGTCACGGTAAAGAAAAAATCAATTATATTTCACCTGATTAATTTTAAATGAAACTCTAATATTATATATAGAATATTGTAATATTTTAGGCAGGATTTGCAAAAATTGCACCTCTCTGAGAACATGGTCCATGATAGGAGCTCGTGGAGACGGAGGATTAAGGTTAGTAGATATGTTTATATTTGTATAGGCTGTTTGTGTTGTTATATTTGTCTTGTTTACCATGCACTCTTCTACCACTCATGTTATATTGGTAGCTTCATACACGCACACACACATACACCTCATGTTCTATATTTTTTCCTCTTTCTTTCCTGGGTGTTTTGGAGCCGAGGGTCTCACTGGAAGCAACCTCTCTATCCCTAGGGATAGGGGTAAGGTGTGCCTACATCCCACCCTCCCCAGACCCTGCCAATAGCTCTGCTATTTGTGGGATTTTACTGGGTATGATTGATTGATTGATATGTTAATATTATGCATATCATAACAGTCTAGTTATGATAAAATCTGTAAGAAAATTTGCAGTTTAAATAGATAAATTAGAGTATACATATTTAGGGTAAGATTCAAATGAAAACCATTAGTTATTGTGAAAACTCGAAAACTAATTAAAAAAGCCAAAAAAACATACCAATTTTTTTTTTTTGCATATCAATTTTCGCCATTTTTTATAAACAAAAAAATTCAATTTTTTTTTTTTTTTTTTTTTGTAGTGCACATGTGTATGTGTACTACACATGTGTATTATTACACATGTGTACTACAAATTTTTTTTTTTGAAAAAAAAGTTTTTTTATATAAAAAAACTGCGATTTTTATAAAAATATTGAAAATTTTTTTTATGTGTTTTTTAGGCTTTTTTTTTTATATATTTAACATTAAATATTTTTCTTAAAGCTTCCAAACTTTTTTACTTTTTTTTGTTAGAAACATCCTTTTAATCCAGTTCGTAAAACCTGTTCACCTCCAGAATTCTATCTCCTTTTGACACTGAATTTGATTTCAAAATCATTGTCTCTCGCTCTCTCTACTCCAAGGAATTCTACCTCGTTAGCAGTCATCACCATTGCGTCTCTGGCGACGGAAACCGGTGAACACCGCATCTCCACCAATAGTGGGTTCAACCACCTCCGGCCACGTTAGTTTCCGGTCGGTTTTTTTTATATGTTGTCGGCACATTAGATGCCACCACATCACCACCTAATGACCACCACCAACGAGCGCCTCTCTCTCTCCCTCCCATCGTCCTCTCTACAAATCTTAGATCCAGTTATAGTGCACCCGTCATCAGGCTCTGGCTCTGGCACAGGCGACTGTCTCTCGGAGGCTGCCAACGCCGACTCCTCCCTATCCTATCTCTCTCATCTCTATATTTACAAATAATAAAGGCCAGTGGCAGTACCCCGTAAATAACAATCAGAATACGTCCAATTAGTCTACTGTTCATAAGAACCTACATAATTTGTTATATATAGAAATAGAAATTCACATCTCATTCTGGATTCTTAAGTGAGTGACTTCTTTATATTATAAAAAATGGTTGTAAGTGGAGAAGAAACATAATGTTACTATTCATCTGCATATTTGAGAAGCACTATTCATCCCTATTAATTTTTTAATATTTTTTGAAAATAGTTATAAGTGAAGGAGAGAGAAATGATAAAAGATAAAAATATAAAAAATATATTATTTAGTTGATAAAAAGAGAAAAAATATAATAATTTTTAATCTAATTAAAAAAATGGATATAAAGAAAGGGATGTGAATGCTTCAAGATGTATGCATAGCATCATCCTTAAATATTCACATGTTTAATTTTGAGTTAAATGCTTGGTTGGTCCCTTTGGTTTATGAAAATTGCAGACTTGTTTTCAATGGTCCACTAATTACACATTTGGTCCCAGTGGTTGTAATTTTTGAACTCGGGTTATACTTAACACTAACCTTTGTTAAATTTTCCAGTTAAGTGTTTGTAAAATGACTAAATTGTCCCTAAACATTAAAAAAAAACTAAAACAAGATGGCCCCACCCCTCATCTTCTTCTCCCCCATCCATCTCTAACCCACCACCACTACCACCTCCTCCACCTTCAACCCACCACCAACACCTCCTCCATCTCCACTGTCAACACTTCTAAAGTAACAATTCAATTTCATCCTACTTAAGAAAGATCACATAATTTGAACAAATAAAAGGTGTGCTCATGGCTGCTGCATCTGCTTCTTTCACCGGATCGGTTTTCAAATCCAACCGTATCTCAACCAACTACGCAATCTCCGCCGGCGTACAGACCGTCGCTTTCAATGCCAACACCGCATCGTCAGTTCAACTTCAACGGAGCCTCAATTACTCACCGGATCTGCGACGGAGAAGGCACCACATGTTCGAATTTCTCCTTAGAAGGCGACGGAGAAGGCACCGCTGGTTGTGACTTGTTGGGATGTTACTGTTGATTGTGAATTGTTGATCTCCGCCGCCACCAAGAGGGGTTTCCACCCGTTCTCCGGCGACACCATCTTCACCAGCTAATTCTAATTCTCCGCCAATTTCAACTGGGGTTGTTGTTGGGATTGCTATTGGTGAGGTTTTGATTCTTACTATTTTGAGTATATTAATCCTTTTTCAAGATCTTGAATTCTTGATTATATCAGATCAGACTATAATTTGCTTTGAAATTTGGGAGTTACTGTTAACAATAGTGACGGTGGAGGTGGTGGATTGAAAGTGGAGGTGGCGGTGGTGGTGGGTTGAAGGTGGAAGTGGTGGTGGTGAGTTTCAGAGAGAGATGAAGAAGGTGGGTCATCTTTATATATATATTTTTTTATTTTTTATTGTTTAGGGGCAATATAGTCATTTCACACCTATTTAACTGAAATATTTAACATAGGTTAGAGATAAGGACAACATGAGTGTAAAAATTACAACCACTAGGACCAAGTGTGTAATTATTGAACCACTGAGACCAAGTCTGCAATATTTGCAAACCACAGAGACCAACCAAGCATTTAACTCTTTAATTTTTATCCCAAACCGTGCATTTCTTTCACTTGCTTTAATAGTACTTGATCTTCTTATTATCATTAAAGTTCATAGCCCAGAAACATACATCGGATCAGAATTGTTGGGATCAATTGCTGAAAGGCATGGATGATGAGTTTAGGCTTACTGAAAGAAATCTAACCTCTAATGGATATGAAATAGTAAATGTGATCGATCTTGAAGAAAGGAAAGTCAGCTATTGGACATTGTCGAAAGGCATTACAAGAACTGAAGGTTAATTTTGAATAATTAGTAAAGTTAGAGGTTTATTTTAATATGTTTTATTAAAGTTTGATATATTTTCCGTAATTGGTATTGTAATAAGTTTAAGAAATGTTTAATGTCTTGGATAGAAAGTTTAGTAGAGCTATAAATAATATAAATAAGAGTCTAAGTTAATGTTTTTATTTGTTCATTTTCTTTGTAAGTTCGTAAGTTTGTTTCATTGAATAAAAAGAGTCACGGGTTTGTCCCCCAAATATCTCGTATTCGTGTTTGATACAACTTTTTAAACTGTCTGGGTCAACAATTGGTATCATAGCGGGATTGCACAGAAAACGTTTCGCAAGAAGGTTTGGTTTTCCGATTCGAAGAATTGTCATCGCTAACCCAAGAAGCCGTGTCTTTTACTATTAGCCTCCATTCGATTGCTGCTCAAGTAAAGATAAGTTCTTTGTTTTTTTTTTTTTTTTTTTATTTAGGGAGCGGCTCCCAATATAACATAAATAAGAGACTTTGTTTATTTGGTTGTAATTCACGAGACTTTGTTTATTTGGTTGAATAATTTCCAATTTGTTTTTGTGGTGGCTTGTGAAAGAAAGAAAAAGATAAAGAAATTAAGCCAACCGACTTGGATTCTTGAGTTTTGTGTAGGACTGGCAAACGGGTTAGGTTGTGTCAGAACGAGCTAGGGTTGGAACAGGTTAGGGTTGAAATGGGTCAAATTAAAAATGGGTTGTTTTGGGTCGGGTCAGAACGAGTCTGGGTTGGAACGGATTCGGGTTCGGGTTCGGATCAGACCGGGTACCGTTCGGAATAGGATTCGGGATGAAACTGTTGGAAATTTTGTGAAAATAGCATTTTTCATAAATATAGGAAAATGATTTTTTCCTATTTTGGACTAGAAATAAATATAATAAAATGAGCGGGTTTTATATATTTATTTGTAGGTTTGTGTTCTATGTCGGAAGAGCTTCGCAACGAACTAAACCACGTCCAAAACGGAGCTAAGATGAATGAGATATCGATGCTCAAAGTTTGGTGTTTAAACTTGAAATGCTGAAAATGTGGGAAAGTAGCACCTTGTCCCACATCGGATGAGAGATGGAACTTAAAGGGGTATTTAAGTAGGATCTCTCCATCCTTATTGTTTCATGGAAGCACACACTAGTGTCCTCGCGAAGGGTGCGGAGCACCCTAACTCGCACTCGCACTCGCACACGCTCGCGCGCGGCGTGGGCGATGAGGCGCAATGTGGCGCTTTGATGGCGCACTTCGCACGCTCGCATCGCCGCGAGCCGCTTGAGAGCCGCCTTTGTATTTTTGACCACGTGCGCGTGGTGGAGGACAAGGGTTGCAAGGACCAAGTGGTAGGTGATGCGGCGCATGACGTGGCAGTCATGCGCGGGTGCACGCATGGTGCATGGGTCCTGCTGTGTCGTGCGCGGCGCACCAGAGTGAGTCAATACGGCGCGACTGTGTGGCGCGCTCGTATAGGCTCACATGTGACGTGGCGCACGCGCGCGTGGACTTGAGCCAAGAGGCCGCACCGCGCATGGGCGCGCGGCGCACGGCTGTGAGCCAAGAGGCCGCACCGCGCATGGGCACACCGCGCACGGCTGTGAGCCAAGAGGCCGCACCGCGCATGGACGCGCGGCGCACGTCTGTGAGCCAAGAGGCTGCACCGCGCATGGGCGCGCGCGCGCGCAGAAGCTTCCAGCAGCAGTTACTGCAGTGCAGTTACGTTTTCAACATTCGAAACTGACATAGTTAATGCGGTTGACTGAGAATTTAATGACGAATTAAGGTGCATTGAAGACGTTTAATGCAGTTTAATTCTCCCATTAAATTTGTTTTTCAGTTTCTTCAAGTCTAGCTAGTATAAATAGGTGCATCCTATTGAAGACCAAGACACCGAATTTACCAGCAATTTTATAATCTCCTCTCAGAAATTCTCCTCTTCTTCAAGTATTCAAGGTATACCTTCGGGTTGAAGTCAAGACCGGCAGTGCAACTGCTTGCGGCTGTTGTATCCTGGAAACAAACGTGTTCTCCTGGGAGACACGAAATTTGTTTTAAGGGACCCGTGTCTAACACGATCCTCAGCCTAGAACAGTTTCATCTGTTCGTGTTTTCTGTTCTTGTATTTCTATTTTTTCAGTTGTATTTGTATTGTACTTCAATTTACATTCTGTAATTTTTCTGTTATTCAAGTTAATAAATTATTTTTATTTTATTTTACACGAACGGATTCCTACAGAAACTGGTTGGGTTTATTTGTTTGCCATATCTAAAGGGGAAATCTATTGGCACACCCCCTGTCTATCCCCACACGTTTTCAATTAAATACGCATCATATAGGCCTATACGATGCGTATTGAAATAAAGTAAAAGACATGGCAGACTGACATGTGCAGTTTATGTCTGGCGGCGGGCTTGATACGCATCGTATAGGCCTATACGATGCGTATCAAGGCACTGATTTTTTGAAGTTTATTTTTTGGTGTCTTGTGTCGTATGCGAACCCGAGAAACGAAAGGGATTTCGAGCAGATGGTCGATGACAAGGTAGATAAAGATCTTGACACGATCATTTCCATTTTCAAGTATTATTAAAACCATTCAAGCCCACCAGTCTACAATGTGGTTTCCAATTTGCGGTACATAATCCCATATTGTCTAAAGAAACGCTTTTATCATGTGACAAGTCTGGTAAACAAATTGTCACACACCCTGACTTTTGTGGAAGCGTATGATGTGTGACTTGCTCAATATCATTGCATTCAATTATAATAAACAACTATATGATTTAAAACAAGATGTCCATCCACTCATAAGATTGAAATGTTAAAAACACAAGTCATTTAAGTTTCAACCAAAACCCTCAAGTTATGATACAAAACAAAAGTGGATGACATCTAAACTTGAAATTTACGTCTTGAAAACAACACCAGCGCCCGAGATCCAACTTGTTTCCTGAAATACATGTAAGTTTTGGAAAATCGTCAACATAATGTTGGTGTGAGTTCATGCAGATTTTGTATTGAATGTTTATATACTTGAATGAAACATGGTATGTAATTTGTAAGACGTATCTGAAACTGAGTTCTGTAAATGTAAGGAATACGAGATCGCTAGTGGTTTGCAAGGCCACTAACATGTGCAACGACATAGGAAGCCACCAAACCTAGGCATTTTTGTCGAGATCGACTGAGACACAAAAGCACTCATTTGTATACTTGTATACTCATGTATTCTCGTGTATTTGTATGTGTATTTTTGTATTCATACTTATTGGGAGTATTTAGTGTATTTTCAAGTCCCTAATACACTACTACATATAATACACATAATATACACTTAGTACAAAATTTGGTGATCACTAAATATATATATTTTTCCTAAAAATATACATCTTTAATATTAATTTTAACTTGAAGAAATCATCATTTCTTAACTTGTAATTTCTTACAAAAATTAGGGAAACCTGGGTAAATATTTTTAGATGAATTTTTGGGGAATAAGTTTCACAAAAACTTATATTTTTATAAGTGTCAAAATTTTATAAATTTTTTGACATAGTTTCCCCTAAAAATGGAGGTTTCCCATGTTTTCAAAACATGTGTTTATTTTCTTTTTAACACCAAAACAATCTTCCAACAATAATTACCAACAACATAAACTAATTTCTTCATATGAAAAATCATGATGAACTTGATTCTTGTTAAAAATGTGTAGTCTTTTAGATCTACACTTTACATAGGATGATCTTTCCAAAAATAAGTGTTCTTGAGTATTTTAAACAAACTTTTATGAAACTTTATTTTACTAACCAACTCATACATGAGTTTAATGGTCTTAAAGTTTGTAAATCATTTTCTAAGACCACTTTTATGTTCATTAGAAAGATCATTATTTTTAACATCATGTTTCACCAAGGATCTTTCAAGATCCATGCTTAATAACTTTAGATCTTTCATAAACAAGCTTTATGTTAAACTTTCTAACAAACTTTCCATGAGTTTTGGTTTCAAAAATTAGTTCTACACACACTTTATTACTTCAAGATTACAAGATTATGCATAAAAATTCATTTTTCATGTTAACATAATGCTTCATATGTTCATCTTCAAGTTTAACCATGGATCTTTCAAGATACATGCTTAAACTTGTTAGATCTAAGCTTCTAACAAGCTTAACATACTTGATCTAAACATAAACACAAGACATAACATCAACAACGTCATTACATACACTAAAAATTTATGTAATCACTTGTTTTCTTCATAAATATGTTAGATCTTCTCATTTTCTTCTTTAAAAGTTTAGTTGTTTAGATGGTGAAACTTGTACATAACATAAACATGAACTAATATAGTGATCAAGAAGCTTACTACTAGCTCTAATGGCTAGGGAAGTGGCACAAAAATGAAGAGGACGAATATGGAAGAAAATAAGAGGTTAAAAGCTCTACAAGGTGGTCCTTCAACTTCTAGCACCATACACCTTCTTAGATGGCCTCCATACACCTCTAGATCACCTTGGATTGCCTTGTAATGAAGTGGAAAAGATGGTTGTATGTGGAGGTGTTTGAGCCGAGACCAAAGAGAAAGAGGAGGAAGAAGATGGAGAATTTTTTGTGAAATGGTAAAGTATACTTACATGTGATCTTTATAAAAGATTTTCCAACACAAAAAATCTTTCTCTTAGATCTCTTGCACACACACAAGGAGACAAGGTTAAATAAAATATATAAAAGGCATGTGGGGCCCATAGAGGCCGGATTTGGTGGGGGGGGGGGTAAAGTGTAAATTTTTGGAAGATGGAGGTTTAAAGTGTAAACTAGAAGGTTTAAGTATGTTTAAGTGTGTTTAGGTGTTTTTATGATTTTAAGGTGTTCTAGCATCAATACTAGTTTAATATCATAAAAACATTACTTTTAGTCAAATTTTGATATCCTGGTTATTTTCCGGTTGTTCGGTTTGTTAAAGTGCTGAATTGCGCAGTTTCACTAGGTATGAAGCACCTTTTGTGGCAGTTTCAATTACCGACACTTTGTAAGTTATACTAGACAATAAAACATAAATTCTACATGATATTAATGTGTTAAAAAGCTGATTATAGCTGAATTGGTGCTGATTTATGCAAAATTCTGCATTTAAAGTGCATTTCGGGTGCTTTTTAGTGTATAGTTTAGCTTCCGGAAAGTTTATATGTTAACCCTTGTATCCACACTTGGGTTTTTATGTATTTTAGGTGGTGGACCTATTCCTAGGCACTAATTCTATTGTCTGACTGTCTTCTGTAGAAGTGCTGACACAGTGTGTCTTACCGGTGAGTTTACTAGTCTTTCGGACGCAACGCTTAAAGTAATGCATATAGCATTTTTTGAAGTATAAAACATGCATGAATTCACATGTATAGCATGTAATCAGACAATGTTGACATTTAAGCACATAATTGCAGATAATATTAAAATAGTACGGAAATTGCCGGTTTGGTGCCAGTTGTCACAGTCTACCCCCGTTAAAAGAATTTCGTCCCGAAATTCAGGCTGAGTCATCTCCCGCAGGAGCTTTCTCGAATAGGTGGGGGTACTTGGCTTTGAACCGGTTTTCACGTTCCCACATGTACTCGGGTCCGTGCTTAGAGTTCCAACGTACTTTGTCAAGCTTAATGCGACTTCTCCTCGTTTTATGGATCTTCCAATCTGTTACCTCAACAGGCTGTTCTGTAAATCGGAGTGTGTCCTCGATATGCACCTCATCCGCAGGGATGATAATTGTTTCTTGGGTTGGACTCTTTTTGAGGTTGGATACATGGAACGTATCATGTACTCCGTTAAGTTCTTCCAGTAATTCTAATTTGTACGCCATGGTACCAATCCTTTCCAGGATCTTGAATGGTAAATTTATGCTCGTCTTGGGTTTGTAACAGTTTTATTAATGATTCTGAACGTTTGACAATGCAAATTTGTTGGATACATTGGACCATTCACCATGGATTCAAATTTCCACGTTTCCCGAACCTTGCTACACCTTCCCAAGGTGAGACCTTCAACGAAACTTTGTCTCCCACCTCGAATTCTAAGGGTTTTCGTTTTCGATCAGTGTTGCTCTTTTATCGATCACGAGCCGCCCTAATGCGTTATCGGATCTGCATAATCTTATCGGTTGTCTCTTGAACAAGTTCAGGTCCAATCAAATGTTTGTCTCCAGCGTCTGCCCAGCATAACGGCGAGCGACACTTGCGTCCATATAGAGCTTCGAACGGTGCGACTTTTATGCACGTATGGTAGCTATTGTTATAGGAAAACTCAACTAAAGGTAGATGAGTATACCAGCTGCCGCCTAGATCCATAACACATGCGCGAAGCATATCCTCCAGAGTTTGTATGGTCCGTTCGCTCTGGCCGTCTGTTTGCGGATGGAGGGCCGTGCTTAGATCTAGTTGAGATCCAAAGGCCTCCTGGAAGGATTGCTAGATCCTTGAGACAAAACGTCCATCTCTATCTGAAATAATCGAAATAGGCACTCCATGACATGCCACTATTTCTTTAAGATACAGCTCAGCAAGCTTTCTAGTGCTATCCTTCCTTCGGATTGGTAAAAAATGCGCAAATTTCGTTAATCGATCAACTATAACCCATATCATGTCATGCCCTCTAGGGGTCCCGAGGAATTGCTTTATGAAATCCATCGATATATTTGCTCCCCCTTCCACATGGGTATCTCTGGTTGTTGCAGTAGACCAGACGGTTTCTGATATTCGGCCTTAACCTTAGCACAGGTTAGGCACTTCCCAACATAAACATCAACATCGCTTTTAAGCTTCAGCCACCAGTAGTATTCTTTCAAGTCTTGATACATCTTGTCCGATCCTGGGTGGATCGAGTCTCTCGACTTGTGAGCTTCATCAAAGATGACTTCCCGAATACCGCCATAGAGCGGAACCCAAATACGCCCTATAAAGTATAAGGTTCCCTCTTCGTTTGGCACCAATTTCTTCTCCATACCTCAGAGTTATTCAGCTCTATGATACTCCTTCTTAAGAGCTTCTTGTTGTGCGTCATATATGCGTGCAGTGAGATTTGTTCGAATAGTCATTTCTAATGCTCGAACCCTTAGGGTCTTAACCCTTTCCTTTCGACTTAATGCGTCTGTTACTACGCTTGCCTTTCTGGGATGGTACTTCATCTCACAGTCATAATCGTTTAGCAGCTCGACCCATCATCGCTGACGCATGTTTAGTTCCTTCTGGTCAAATATGTGCTGCAAGCTTTTGTGATCAGTGAAGAGAGTACATCGAGTAGCATATAAATAATGTCGCCAGATGTTCAAGGCGAATACCACCGCGCCTAGCTCCAGGTCGTGAGTGGTGTAATTCTTCTCATGAACTTTCAACTGCCTTGAGGCATAAGCGATGACCTTTTGGCATTGCATGAGTACGCAACCCAATCCTTGACGCGAAGCGTCGTAGTATACCACGAAGTCCTCAGTGCCTTCGGGTAAAGATAGTATCGGTGCATCGCATAGCTTGCTTTTGAGGAGTTGGAAGGCTTCTTCATGTTTATCACCCCAGTCATACTTCTTGTCTTTCTGCGTAAGAGAAGTCAGCGGTTAAGCTATCTTGGAGAAATTCTCGATAAATCGGCGATAATAGCATGCTAATCCCAAAAATTATCGAACTTCAGTGGGTGTTTTGGGAGCTTCCCAATTCTTTATTGCCTCTATCTTTGCTGGGTCTACATGAATGCCCTTCTCGTTCATGACATGGCCAAGGAACTGTACTTCGGGAATCCAGAATTCGCACTTTGAGAACTTTGCATAAAGCTTATCTTTCTCCAGTAGTTCCAGAATGGTCCTGAGGTGTTGTTCGTGCTCTTCTTTCGTTCGTGAATAAATCAGAATATCATCGATAAATACAATCACGAATTTATCGAGATATGGTTTGCAAACATGACTCATCAGGTCCATAAATACTGCTGGCGCGTTCGTCAATCCAAATGGCATCACTAGGAACTCGTAATGCCCGTAACGCGTCCTGAACACGGTCTTTGGTATGCTCTCTTCTTGGATCCTTAACTGATGGTAGCCAGACCGAAGGTCGATCTTTGAGTAGTAACTGATCGAATAAGTCGTCAATCCTCGGTAGTGGATACTGATTCTTGACAGTGAGCTTATTTAACTCTCTATACTCGATACACATCCGCAGTGTTCCATCCTTCTTTTTGATGAACAAAAATGGAGCTCCCCAAGGCGAGAAGCTCGGCCTTATGAATCCTTTATCCAACAACTCATGGAGTGGTGTAGATAATTCTTGCATCTCAGATGGCGCAAGTCGATAGGGTGCCTTGGCTACAGGAGCGACGCCTGGAACTAAGTCTATATGGAATTCGTCTTGTCGTTGCGGAGGTAGTCCTGGCAAATCTTCGGGGAACACATTAGGAAATTCCTTCACCATAGGAATGTCTTCGAGTTTCGGCTCCTCAGCCTTCTTATCTACTACGTGCGCCAGGAATGCAACACATCCTTTTCGACTAATTTCCCATTATGAAAATGCTCCCAAGAGCTTGAATTTTTCTTCAGGCAGTCCTTCCGATAGTGTCCTTTGTCTTTGTATCCGTAGCAACTCTTGGCCCTTTCCATTACTATTACTATCCCATATTCCATTCACATGCCCCATACCAGACCAGCATGCCTCCTTGCTATGCCCGGTCTTGCCACAATTTCACACCTACGAGTCCTGCACGGACCTGTGTGATAATAGCCACACCTATCACTCTTTGGTAGTTCTTCTTAGTAGTTTCTATCACCTATCTTAGTCGTGACAACGAATGCCTTGACTTTCCTAGTCACAGCGGTTTCCTTATGTTTGATGTTTGCTTCAGCAACTTGTTGGTTCTACAGAGCTTCTAGCTCAACTCTTGTTGCAGGTAAAGGTTTTGATTAGACTCGGCCAGCGTTTCCTTCGCTGTGGTCCCTGTTTTGGTCAAAAATTACCGAAGTAATTAAGTGATCAAATTAGTTAAGTGAGGTAGTGTGCTAGAAATATGTGTGAAAAATATGTTACTCAAGTTAAGTGTAAAAACAGTTTCAGGATACGGCTCAGGATATAGAGCTGTATCTGCGATCAAACAATGAGCGAAAAAGGTAAAGGTTGACACGTGATATACAAGGAAAGCCCTTGATCAATCTAGATCGCCGGCACAAAACCTCGGGAGCTGGCAATCGTAGCTGCCTTGTTCTTCTATTACTTCAAATATCAGGATACAGTGCAGGATGTGGTGCGGATCAACTAGGTGTTACAATGTAATTTGAATACAAGTGTTTGTGTGTAGTGTTTGCAGTGAGCTAGAGAGCAAAAGTGTTCGAGAGTGTGTGTGTAAGTTGCGTGCCTTAATCTGATCCGCCCCCATCTATTTATAGTAAAAGAAGTATAACAAACTATCCTAATAAACCGGGATCCGGCGAATATTCCCCACTTGAACGTTGTAGACCTGGTCTTTCGGGTTCAACGTCTCTGACATAACAGATACGCCCGAGTCTTGAGGAGAAGAAGTCCATTTGACCGTTAGTAACCCACAACCTCTAACCTGCACGTGGTTAATTCAATTAACCTCAGGATATCGCCCAGGATGTTAGCAATATCCCAGTCCAGTATCCTGGTCACAAATAAACAATTAAAAGCAGGATATTAGTCAAGATATGTACGCTTAGAAAATGACCCATAACAATTGTCCCCAAATATATATGTTGGGATACCAATCCAACGGATATATTTTAGAAATTCTATCTCGTAATTCAAGGCAATTAAGATGAAACGACGGCTGAGGTGACCTTGCGCCATTTTCAATGCAATATTTACTTTTAACCCCCCTATACTCAGCCTATAATTAGCTGAGATATTTCTTTTTGTTATCATTACTCTCCAAGCGATTTTCAGGTAACTATTCTCTTCTTCATCCTCTGTTTTCTTTCCAGGGTTTCTTTTTGTTTGCTTTAATACTCTCCATGGCTTCACGGACAAGATCTCGTTCGGATGAACCAGTCCCAACCCTCGTGAGTCAAAACCTCATACGAGAACCAGAAAAAGAAATTTGCTGCTTCAACAATGCCGATATCGCTGCCCTCAAGGATTCCGGCGCCTTTCCTGCTGGAACAGTCATTCGTCCTTTTGATCGGGAGATCCGATCAGACGTGTCGTCAGACGAGTGGGTCTGTTTTTTCGCCTACCCCTTTTCTTTGGGACTCCGGTACCCATTTCCACCTTTTATCTCTCGTTTCTTCGACCTCACCGGCCTTAGTTATGCCCAAACTATGCCAATGGTCTGGCGAGTCTTGATGGTACTGGATCAAATCAGATCTCACCATTGCCCTAACCTGTGTATTGAAGACCTCCCTATAGCATACCGATTGAGGTCCCATGGCGACAGTCGTTTTCTTTTGTTTTCCACCTCCAAAAACCCTTTAGTCCTTAAGGTTACCAAGAACGAAGACCGATGGCGGCGAAAGTTCTTTTTCGTGAAAAGAGATTCCATCGACAAGGGTTTCGATCTGCCGATTAGATGGTTAACCAAGGGTAGGATCTAGGGTTTTAGGAATATACCCAAGTGTATCCTTAAGCTATATCCTAAACTTATATCCTGATGTTTTATGCAGCAAACTTCAGAGACTTAGCACCCCCAAGCGCGGAATCCGAGTCCAGGATCAAAGAAATATACCGACTTCCTGCTAGTGAAAGAACCTTTTCCCTGTCTCTTGCAGATTCAAGCCAAAAGTCAAGTTCAGAGATGTCTGGTAAGTATATTCTCAGTAATTATCTTTATCCATTAAACCAATTATCTTTCAGAGGTATTATAAGTTTAAAAATATCTTCCCTTGTGCAGTACCAGTTGTCAACCTTGAAGGCTTCCAACTCGATGAGTTGGACAGTTACTCCAGCCTTGTACCTGCTAAACAAGAATCCAAGCCGAAGTCGTCTGCTACACCAAAGCCTACCTCTTCAAAGACTACTACCGCTCCTAAAGCTCCTCCAGCATCCAGGACCCGGGCCTCTAGCTCCCGGAAGAGAAAGGAAATGGATTCTCCAGCCGCCTCCGAGACATTCTCTCTCGAGAATCATGGATTTAGTGAAGCCACTTCATTCCTCAAGCAGCTAAAAATTCCCTTCCGATATCATGCACATGTATGTTAATCCTCATCCTGCTCATTTTACATCGATACCTGTATCTTTAACTGCAGGGCTTGGAACGTCTCATGCACTTATATGAAGACGCCTGTGGGCTTAACAAGATGCTGGAGATTAAGCTCGAAAAAGCTAAAGCCACTATAGCCGATCAAGGAACAATCGCAGCCGCCAACTCCCAGCATTATGAAGACAAATACAAAGCAATGACCCAAGAACACCAAGCTGCCCTCCACAAAGCCAACGAGGATGCTCAGGCCAAACTAGACGCCGCTCTTCTTCAATACCAGCAGGATATGAGTTCATATCGGGACAGCCTCAAAGCATCCGTTGTTATCTCGCTTCTCCAAGCTAGGTTAAGGATGGCTTATGAGGCCAAGAGCTTGGGCTTCGAATGCCCCTCCTGGAATGTAAAGGCTTGGGAAGCGAAACTACAGGATCTTGGAGGTCATCCCGTCGCTCATCCTGCGAAGCATGCTGGTGAAGAGCCTTCTAAGGTGGAAGAGGAAGTGGTCAATGCTGGTGATGATGATGCCGAGAAGAATCCTGAGGCTGATGCTGGGAAAGAGGCTGCTGATCAAGAAGGTGCCGCTCCTTAGGCGGCGAAGTGGGTGATGATGGATATACGTCCCAAGGCCGGAGCCCACTTTTTTTTTAAATTTCATGGTTGTGGTTTGTATAAACAATTTACTTTTCCCGTCGTTGAACAATTTATATTTCCTGCACTAGAACAATATGATGACCAAAGGTGGATGGGTCCTGGGTTTTAGGATGAAGCCCTTGGTCATCGGTTAGTATAACCTGTTTTGATTGTCGTAACGGTTGAAGGTTGACAGGTCCCGTTTTGAGATAGAACCTTTAACCGTTACACAAGTATGGTAAAGACTAATGGTGCTTTTGGTGGATGGGCCTCGGTTTGAGGTGAATCCAAAAGCACAACTTTTGACATGTTAATAATATAACTTCTTTTGACTTATTTGTTGTTGCCTTTTAATTTCTATCATGCATTCCTTAATGTAGATTTTAGCTTTGCAAAATTTTGTACAACTATCTTTTGAAAATATCCTGATCAATATACTCAGTGATATACTATGAAAACTTTTGTTAAATATAACTCCTAAAAATTCAATCAACTTTAGAGAAAACTTTTAAAGAATAAAAGATAGTCCACTTTCTCAAACTCATTTTGACAATACTTGTTTGATCAAGGTTTCAATTTCAAACTAGTATCACTTCCAAATACTTTAATCAAATATCCTGAAACGCATCCCAAAAACACATTTTAAAGATATATCCTGAAGATATATCCTTTTCAGGATACTTAAACATTAACCTGGGTTATAGAATTTATGTAAAGTTTATAAAGGAAAGATCATACCAGGAACTGAGTCTAACCCTAGTATCAATCTCCAATCCCTTTTGTGACTTCTCCTACTAAGATGTCCCCAGTTCGAGACTCTTAGCTTAACTTTGATCCTTTATGTATCATACAACTGCTTTTAGATGGAATGTCCCCTGTGCATAATGTCCTCAAATACTTAGAAATTTCCTGGAAATCAGTTCCAATTGTATAGACAGTTTTTGTGTTACAGGGGTAAAACCCAAAAATGTACTGGAGATAAATCCCTCGTATCCTGGGGGAAATCCCAAATTTTCGTGCGCTACAGGCGGGAGTGTATAAACTCCAAGACTTAGAAAGGTGAAAACCTTCAAACCTTAGAGAGTATGAAAATACCCTTTCGTGAGAGAGGGTGATCAATCCTCATATACCTTTAGGATTCAGGATATAGCCAATAGTAACGAAATTGTCAGCCACTTTTACATGGACTGGTCCCGCCACCTTGAACTATTCCCGAATAACTTGCGCTCCAGGCGGGGTGTTTAAACCCAATTCGGAAGAAAGGTGAACACCTTTAAACCTGTGAAGGAATCAGGATCCCTTATACGTGAGAGAGGGGGCCAATCCTCTAATCTTCCGAAGTATCCTAAGTGTGTATCCTGATGCTATATCCCGAAGCATATACTGCAAAACATCCTTAAACTAAGGTGGGTGTTAGCTTGGCTAACACCCCCCGATACTTAAGTCAGTATTGGGTTTCAAAGAACAAATCAAATCAAACATATTTAAAAGAGATAGAATTCATACCATCTTGAGTTAGAAATTAAATTCTAAACTCAGTTGAAATAAAGTTTAAGGTGTATAGCATTCCAAGATCTCGGTAGCATATCCCCCTCCATATTCTTGAGTCGGTGTGCACCTTTTCCTGATTCTGACTCAAACTCGTAGGGTCCTTCCCATTTTGGAGCCAGCTTTCCATCAGCAGGATTAGTAGTATTCTGAAAGGCTTTTCTTAACACCCAATCTCCAACTTTGAACCTTCTAGTCCTTATATTCTTGTTGTATGCTCTGGATATCCTTTGTTGATATGCCGCCATTCTTAGCCGTGTTGCATCTCTTGTCTCATCAATAGTATCCAGCTCCTGGCATAGGACTTCAGGATTCTGCTCAGGATTCTTGAGGTTGGATCTCGCCGTGGGTATCACCATTTCCGTCGGGATCACTGCTTCTGCTCCGAATACCAAAGAAAATGGGGTTTGACCAGTTGCATTTTTTACCGTCGTTCTATCAGCCCACAAAACAAAGGGTAGTTCTTCTGCCCATCTTCCTTTCTTGGCCCCTAATCTTTTCTTCAAGTTGTTGACAACTATCTTGTTTGAGGATTCAGCTTGTCCATTTACTTGAGGATGTACCGGGGTAGATGTAATCATTTTGATTCCCCAACTCTTGTAGAAGTCAGTAGTCCTTTTACTTATAAATTGAGATCCGTTGTCACAAATTATCTCAGCTGGTACTCCAAACCTAGTCAGGATATTCCTTTTTATGAAGGATACCACTTCCTGATCTCTAACTTGAACAAATGCTTCTGCTTCAACCCACTTAGAGAAATAATCCGTCATTTCCAACATGAAAACCTTTCCTCCTGGAGCCTTTGGAAGCTTTCCCACTATATCCATACCCCACTTCATAAACGGCCAAGGGGAAACAATAGGATACAGCGGTTCAGCAGGCTGATGTAATATGTTATTATGTCTTTGACATGCATCACATCTTCGAGCATATTCTGCGTCATCTTTCCTCATCGTCGACCAATAATATCATGTCCTTAATATTTTTGAGAATAAGGACCTGCCCCCAGTATGGTTGCCACAATCCCCTTCATGTATATCCTGAAGTACTTTTTTGGTTTCGGGGTTCTCCAAGCACCTCAGATATGGTCCTGCAAGAGATCTCTTATACAAAACATCATTTATAATAGAGAATCGTGATACCTTCATTCTAAAAGCTTTAGGATTCTCATTCTTTGGGATGTGTCCTTCCTTGAGATATCTCATGATTGGAGTCGTCCAGGACTTAGGATCCTCCTCAGGATACTCCTCATCAGGATTCTGAATACTTATTACTTCTTTATCCTGAGGATTCATCGCAGGATATAGGATATGTAAGATTGGTATTCTGGTCCCTTCCAGTATCTTGACAGATGATCCCAGATTTGCTAAGGCATCAGCTTCAGCATTATCCTCTCTTGGTACCTGTTCAAGTGTAAAAATATCGAAATATCCTGCTAATTTTTTGAGAATTTCAAGATACTCGATTAACTTCTCTCCTTTAACTGCATAGGTTCCATTAAAATGATTAGTTATTAACAAGGAGTCAACATATACTTGCAAATTCTTGATATTCATATTTTTAGCCAACTCTAATCCTGCAATTAAAGCCTCATATTCTGCCTCATTATTAGTAGCAGGAAATTCACACCTAATAGCCTGGGGTAATATGTCCCCCTGTGGCGATTTTAGTAGTATACCTAAACCTACACCTCTTACGTTAGATGCACCATCAGTATATAATGTCCAGCATTCTAAGTTTTCTCCTAGCTGTTGTACTTCTAAATCTACTTCGTTTTGAATGTCACTACTGAAATCAGCCACAAAGTCAGCTAAAGCCCGAGACTTTATGGCATTTCTAGGCTCAAATACTAAATCATAAGCACTTAATTTTACTGACCATTTAGCCATCCTACCCGACATCTCTGGTTTCCTAAGCACATTTTTAACAGGATAATTGGTTCTAACATGAATCCTATGCGTCTCAAAATAATGTCTAAGTTTTGTTGATGCCATAACTAGGGCTAATATCAACTTCTCTAGATGAGAATATCTAGTTTCAGCATCTAGTAAACTTTTACTAACATAATAGACAGGATATTGCTGACCTTCATGGTCCTTTATAAGAACGGCACTTACAGCATTCTACGATACAGCGAGGTATAGGGATAGTGGTTCACCATTTTCAGGCTTCATCAATAGAGGTGCAGTTGAGAGATATCGCTTCAAATCCTGCAAGGCTGCTTCATGCTTTGCTTCCCATTCAAACTTCTTATTCTTTTTGAGGATATCATAGAATTCCTTGCATTTTTCCGAGGATCTTGAAATAAATCTGTTCAATGCTGCTACTCGGCCTGTTAACCGTTGAACATCCTTCATATGCGAAGGTGATTTTATATCCAGGATAGCTCTAATCTGCTCCAGGCTTGCCTCTATGCCCCTTTTCGTCACCATATATCCTAGAAACTTTCCTGCCCCTACTCCGAAATGGCACTTAGCAGGATTCAGTTTCATGTTATACTGATCCAGGATATCAAATGCTCCCTTGATATCCTGAAGGTGATCCTCAGACTTTTTAGATTTCACCACCATATCGTCAATATATACCTCCATGGTGTCCCCCAGCTTATCTTTGAACATCATGTTCACTAATCTCTGGTATTTTGCACCTGCATTTTTCAAACCGAAAGGCATAGCAGTATAGCAATAAATACCTGTCGGTGTCATGAAGGCCGTATCCTCCTGATCCGAAGGCTCCATTTGAATCTGCTGAAATCCTGACGATGCGTCCATGAATGTTAACATCTCATGCCTGACAGTAGCATCCACCATTGCATCAATATGAGGAAGGGGAAATGGGTCTTTAGGACAAGCCTTATTCAAGTCTGTGTAATCTACACAGACTCTCCATTTCCCATTTTTCTTCTGTACTACGACTACATTTGCTAGCCATCTTAGAAATTTAACCTCCCTGATCATTTTGGACTTCAACAATCTTTCAAGTTCCTCCTGGATAATTGCATTTCGTTCAGGAGCAAACTTCCTTCTCTTTTGCTGTATAGGCTTGAACGACATGTCAATTCCAAGCTTGTGAGTAATAATGTCTTTGGATATACCTGTCATATCCTCATGCTTCCATGCAAATGTTGACATCCTGCATTTCAAAAAGTTAGTTAATTGTTCTTCAATATCCTGAGGGATATTGGTTCCTACGAGCACCGAGATATCAGGATTATCCTGATCCAGGATAAGTTTCTTCACATCCTGCTCTGAAGCCTCCAAGATATCCCGGCCCTGCATCTTTAATTGCTATGTTGGATTAGGATTGGTTGAGGATTTCATTGAGGATGAGTAGCATTCCTTCGCCTCCTGCTGATCACTATCAACTTTGACGACCCCCCAAGGGGTAGGGATCTTGATGCACTGGTGATAAGTCGAAGGCACAGCCTTCATGTCATGGATCCATGGCCTGCCTAGTATGATGTTATAGCAGGATAAGGAGTCCATCACATAGACGCGTTGTATCGAGTTGACCCCTTCAACATATACTGGTAACTTTATCTCTCCTATGGTATTTCTAGCTTCTCCACTGAAACCAACGAGCACAGTGGACTTCGAGGTAATGTCCATCGGAGATACATTCATCCTCTTCAACGTTTCCAGCTGAATTATGTTGACGAAGCTACCATTGTCCACCAATATCCTGTGTACAAAATGGTTAGCAACATATAATGTTGTTACGAGAGCATCATGGTGAGGATCCTGGACAGTATCCCTATCATCACTATCGAAAGTGATCATTTTATCGGTTGTAAGGGTAGTCATCCTGGCTGGTTTGTCTCCCCTTTCAGTCTTAGCTTCATTTGCATGTCTCTTGGCCGCCGAATACGAAGTCCCACAAATGTCGGATCCTCCTGAAATAAAGTTAATTATTTTGGCATCTACTGGGGGTGATGCTGCTCGTTCAGGATCCTTCTCAGGATCCTGCCCTTTATTCTTCTTTCTTCCCAGCAAATCCTTCAGATACCCTTTGCTTAACAGGTAACTTATTTCTTTCCTTAGAGCAATGCAATCCTCGGTCACATGTCCGCAGTCTTCACGGAAGGCACACCATTTGGATTTGTACTTCCAATCAGCTTTCTGCTGGTTCTTTCGAGGCCACCTAGCTTTGTCTCCTAAACCCTGCATAGCATACATTAACTCAGGTATATTAACAGAAAAGCAGTATTCGGATAATTCAGGATATTCTTCAGGATCCTCGTCTTCAACAGCATTCACTTTCTTGTTATCATTTCTACCATATGGCTTGGAGCGATATGGTTTATACGAGGATTCTGATTTCCTGTTGGTTGATTCGTAGGTTGAGGTAGAATTCATCCTCTCTTGCATCTTTTTGTCATCTTCCAAGTGGATATATCTCAAAGCCCTGTTACGAGCTTCGTCAAGATTCCTGCAGGGATTCATTACAAGATCCTGATAAAACTGAGAATCCTTTTGTTACCCCATCTTAAAAGCCTGCACAGCTGTTGCAACATCAAGACGCGGGATATCCAAGGATTCTCGACTGAACTTGTTCACATAATCCCTCAAGGATTCCTGAGGTCCTTGAGTTATCCTGTAAAGGTCACTGGTTAGTTTCTCAAAACTCCGACTACAAGAAAATTGACTATTAAATAAATTAACCAAATGTGCAAACGAAGTAATTGAGTGAGGAGGAACGTTTAACAGCCATTTTAAGGCTGATCCTGTTAAGGTAGAACCGAAACCCTTGCATAAGTATGCTTCCTTGAGATCCAGAGGGATAGGATTGATTTCCATCCTCTCCCTATACTGGGCAACATGCTCTTCAGGATCTGTAGTCCAATCATACAGTTTCATGTTGGGGGTCTGAAATCTTTTTGGGATTTCAGCATCACAGATAGGATATGCAAAGCGGGATATCCTGTGGCTGTCTTGAGATACTTCCGGAATTGGCTGGACCACTCCAGGTACACTGGATATCATGTCCTTCAATTTCTGAAGCTCCCTAGTAAATGTTGACGTCATACCTGCATCCTGCAAAGACCCATTGTTGTTAGTAGCAAGAATATTATTATTTGACACGTTACCGGTCTGAGGATTCTGGCCATATCCTGAAGCATATCCTGAGCTCCTCACAGTTGACATCCTGACCGAGGAGGGTATCTCAGGGGTCTGATTCTGAGAATGGCTTGGGACGATGTTCCCCCGGTTATCCTCAGTGTAAACTGCAGAACTGAAGTTCAAAGCCCTAGGCTGTATATGAGTGACAGTTTCATCAGCAGGTCTACTTGGGCCGGATTTCAAGAGTTGTATTTCTCTCATCAGCATCCTATTAGTTTCCTGCTGCTGCCTCATCTGTTCCTGTACACTACCAAACAAATTCAGAATTTCATCATTAGATGCCAAAACAGGGCCGGATCCATGGGTACTGGGAGCGGGGATAACATCCCGAGCTACGTGACTTTCAGCTCCGTGTGATGAAGCTTGCATTCTTGGAGGAGGAGGTGGAAGCACCGAACTAATTGTTGCAGGGGTTGTAGCAGACATGGTGGAAGAGCTCATGTTTGATCTCGTGGCTATTGAAAACAATTTAGAAAAAAGTTTTGACAAAAGAAAACCGAATAATGATTTTACTAAAGATTTTAGCAAAAATAGCACCACTTGCCCCACGGTGGGTGCCAAATTGTTTTGGTCAAAAATTACCGAAGTAATTAAGTGATCAAATTAGTTAAGTGAGGTAGTGTGCTAGAAATATGTGTGAAAAATATGTTACTCAAGTTAAGTGTAAAAACAGTTTCAGGATACGGCTCAGGATATAGAGCTGTATCTGCGATCAAACAATGAGCGTAAAAGGTAAAGGTTGACACGTGATATACGAGGAAAGCCCTTGATCAATCTAGATCGCCGGCACAAAACCTCGGGAGCTGGCAATCGCAGCTGCCTTGTTCTTCTATTACTTCAAATATCAGGATACAGTGCAGGATGTGGTGCGGATCAACTAGGTGTTACAATGTAATTTGAATACAAGTGTTTGTGTGTAGTGTTTGCAGTGAGCTAGAGAGCAAAAGTGTTCGAGAGTGTGTGTGTAAGTTGCGTGCCTTAATCTGATCCGCCCCATCTATTTATAGTAAAAGAAGTATAACAAACTATCCTAATAAACCGGGATCCGGCGAATATTCCCCACTCGAACGTTGTAGACCTGGTCTTTCGGGTTCAACGTCTCTCACATAACAGATACGCCCGAGTCTTGAGGAGAAGAAGTCCATCTGACCGTTAGTAACCCACAGCCTCTAACCTGCACATGGTTAATTCAATTAACCTCAGGATATCACCCAGGATGTTAGCAATATCCCAGTCCAGTATCCTGGTCACAAATAAACAATTAAAACCAGGATATTAGTCAAGATATGTACGCTCAGAAAATGACCCATAACAGTCCCATGTGCTTCTTATGTATAAAATACATCGACGAGATTAAACATGTATTTTGGAGTAAATGTTGTTCTCTATGTGTGAAGGCAAAACTTATTCGTCGCGCACTATAAGTATAAATGTAGGGCAATTCCTAATGATGCTTATGCAAATCTTCCCACCAAAATCATCTCATCATTGTAGCGAGGTAAAATGAGTCGCAACAAAATCTTGCTAAGGGTATATCAACTTTTTCGTGCACCATATCAACTTGTTGCAATTAGTCTTGCGTAGAAAACCTCCTCAGAGTCACCTTACTCCGATTGATGCAAGTCATCCGGTGTTATACAAAATACGGTGAGGCCTTCCCTTCACCTTGTTCCTTGTTTATTCCTCAAGTTTCCGACTCTTCCATAGTCTTTACTTTTACAAAAATGGGCATGCTTCCCAAAGGATGGGGTTGTGCATCACGACCACGTGTAGGGGGGGGGGGTGATAGTGGAAACACATATGTTAGGTCATGAGGGTACATGACTTCCTCCTCGGGACCGAATTGTGTTTTGCAGCAAACATAGAGCGGTTTCCTGGGTGTGAATGCACTACCCTAACGATGTGGTGCATTAAGGGATAGAGAGTGTGGGGGTACTATTAGGGGTGAAGATCGAGAAGAATCTTCTTGCATGTGTCTTCCATGTGCCTAACTGGAACAACAACCTGTTGGGAAGGGGAGAATCGGGTGGTCGTTTTTGTCTTCATAATATGTGTTCTCTACTCCAAGGTCCTTGATTGTCCAATATAGGGAGGACCCCTTTGCCATACTGGGCTATGCGACGCATACATTGATTTGACTTGGACTCCACGAGTCCCAATATGGTTGGCCTAGTCTTCCTGAATGCCGAATAGAGTGCGGTAAATAAGTTACACTACAGCTCGTGCCATGCTACCTCCTTGGGGTAAAGCGGGTACCAAATGTTGGGGTCCGTCGTAATTAGGGGTGAGCATTAAACGGGTCGGAACCGCGAAACCCATGAAACCCGTTTGGAACCGACCCATGTTAGCCGTATATGTATATCATGGTTCGGGTCTCGGTTCTGGTAAATGCCCTTTTCACGGTTCCGGGTCGGTTCCGGGTAAACCCGTCAAAGACCCGATTAAGAACCCTTGGAACCGATTTACATAAACCCAATCAAAACATTTTTTTTAAATTGATAAGGATACTTTATTAAAAAAATTGATAAATATCCCTTATTAAAGGAAGCAGATCAACGTTAAGGAAAGCAATCCTTATCAAATTACAAAACAAAGAAATCAACCCTTATTTATAGCAATAAACCCACGACAGTTGAAAACCAACTCATTCGATCTTGGTCAAGAACCAAAGAAGACTTCTCATCTTCGTCCAAGTTCTTCTTCAAGAGGTTATATTGTAGGCACAAGTATGTATGTATGCAAATTATTATTGTATGTATATGTGTGTTCATGTATGTAAAACTGCAACTCATCTATGTAATTGAAAAAACGTCCGGTTCCGACCCAGTTTATATGCATGTGTGTGTTCATGTACGTATATAATCTGATTGTTCTGTGATTGTTTCATAAGTTTTGTTTCATAAGTACTGGTAATACTTTCTTAGTTATAAAAGAATAAAGTAATTATATATGTTCCATGTTGTTTGAATATTTTATTTATATATATATTTAGTGATTGTTTAAATGTACAAAATTACTAATTAACAACTGTACATGCATGCAATGTATGTGAATGTATCTATGTTTGACTAACAATAGATGTTAATTAATTTACGTTTGACTAAATTTATTTATTATAACCAAATGCAATTTGCTACTGACACATGTAAATTTATAATGTAATGTAGTGTAATTTGACGCTATTTGATACTTTATCATAATGTTGTATATGTTTCGAATAGAATGGATCCGCATAATGTTTCGAGTGGCGAGAACGAAGAAAACGCTAAAAGAGCAAAAGCTGGGAAGGAAAAAGTGAGTACAAGAAAAAGGAAGCTTAAAGGGTTTTGTTGGAGCCATATGACAGAATTCTATGATGAGGATGGTAGAAGAAAAGGTAGATGCAACTATTGTTCCGCGGAGTTGTGTGCAGATTCTGGACCGAACAGAATCTCATCCTTAAATAAGCATGTTAGAAACTGTAAAGAAAATCCGGAAAATCAGGCAAAAGATCAACCTAACTTGGTGGTTAAAAAAACTGAAGATGGCCAAGGTACGTTAAAAACTTGGAAGTTCGATCCCACTAAGGTTAGAAAGTTACTGATTAAAATGATTATTGTGGATGAGCTTCTGTTTTCTTTTGTTGAACGGGAAGGGTTTAGAGAGTTTATGGAAGCATTGTGCCCTAGTTTTAATGTCCCCTCACGTTTCACTGTAGCTCGTGACATACTTGATTTATACTTGGACGAGAAAAAGAAACTAAGAGATTTTTTTTGTTAAAAATAAGCAAAGAGTATCTTTTACAACGGATACATGGACATCGGTCCAACGTATTAATTATATGTGTTTGACTGCTCACTTCATTGATGAAAACTGGCGATACCATAAGAGAATTATAAACTTCAAGCCAATTCTTAGTCATAAGGGTGATGATATAACGAGGGCCCTTCAGGAGTGTATTGAGGAATGGGGGATAGAACTGGTTATGACCATTACCATGGATAATGCGTCATCAAACGATGCTGCGGTTACAATACTAAAAAATAGGCTACCAAATTTAATTGATAAAGGGAAGCATTTGCATGTTAGATGTGTGGACCATGTTATTAACCTAATAGTTCAGGATGGTTTGAAAGTACAAAATGACACCATTGAGGTTATACGTAATGCCGTTAAACACATACGAGCATCACCAACTAGGCTTGACAACTTTAAAACATGTGTTGCTGCTTCAAAAGTAGAGACAAAAGGTTTGTTATCTCTAGATGTTAGCACTAGATGGAATAGCACCTACGATATGTTGGAGAGAGCTATTGAACTAGAAAAGGCAATTGATTTGTATGGCCGCAAGGATGCTAGTTTTAGTAAAGATATACCATGTCGTAGTGACTGGATGTATGCAAAAAACATGATAACAATACTAGAACTTTTCAAAAGAAAAACAATAGATTTGTCGTGTTCAAATTACATGATAGCACGGGGTATATGCCGAGCTTATAGATATTGGTGATAACCTTAATCAAATGTTTAATGAACAGGGACTACGTTTTGAATTTTTTTAATATGGTATCAACGATGAAACACAAATTTGATAAATATTATGAAGATTATGATAATAGTAAGAGTAATAAGTTGTTTGAGTTTGCGGCTATCTTGGATCCCCGAGTGAAACTTACAATAATAGAGTACGGTTGTGTACAAAATTGTGAGTTGATGAAAAAAGACGGTAAGTTAAAGACAGATAAAGAATTTAAAGAAAAGGTCAAAGAAATGGTTGATGGGGTGGAATCTGAGATGCACAAACTGCTACGAGAATATGAGGATTTGGAACCAGCCAGTTCAAGCATTCCAATTAATACAGTTGAACAAGGTCGGGGTAAGAAACAATGGATGGGTAAGCTTGAACAGTTTCGTGGTGTTACTAGAAGATAGAATTAGAAAAATATCTCTTAGAAGATCTTGAATTAATGAATGACGAGTTTGATATATTGCTTTGGTGGAAGGTAAATTCCACTAGATATCCTACCTTGGCACGGATGGCAAAAGGTAATAATTATTTATTTTATAAATTTATAGATTTTGTAAATGTATATTCTACTAAAATGTTTTGTTTTTTCAGATATATTGGTTATTCCGGTTTCAACCGTAGCTTCTGAGTCTGCTTTTAGCACTGGAGGGCGAGTAGTAGAATGCTACAGAAGTTCGTTATCACCCACCATTGTTGAGGCATTAATTTGCACACAGGACTGGATTCAACCCGGGAGAAAAGAAATAAATGAAGAGGAAGAATATGAGAAATTTGATGAATTCACAAAAGGTATGTGTTATTATTTTGTGAACCATATTCGTTTGTTTTTTTTTCTAACTGTTACTTTTATTTAGATGTTTATGAAAAGATTGAAAAGTTGAAGATTGAATGAAGGTTAACGGCAAAAGTTTATAACAACAATAGAGAAGATTGAAGAAAGAGCAAACAAATATTTTGTTTGAACACGTATTTGAAATTTTTATTTATGGTTTAATTGGTTTTTATTTATGTTTTGAATTTGGAAAGTTTATTTAATTAATCTAGTGTTGGATTGATATGGTTTGAACTTTGAAATATATGCTTTTTACCTTCACATCGGTGTTCTTTTTCAGCCGATCAGTTGGATGGATGTGTACTATTTTATTAGGCTGCTATAATTTTGATGATCTGTTGTTTATTGGTTAGAAAAACCATATAAACTGTGTAAACATTCAATAGTGTTACCTACTATCTAGTTTGCAAAAATCATTTATCATTGGGCCTTTATGTTTTTTTTATAGATATGATGTATAGTTTTGTGAGTGCAGTTCCGATCCTACAAGTTTACCTGTTTATGTTTTTTTATTAGATTTGAAGCACAATCCATTCATAATTGTTTATGGGCCTTTATACGGTTCTGGGCCCTAAATTCGGTTCCGGGAACCATCAGACCCGTTCACGGAACCGACCCGCACCTACATAAAAGGGGTCGGTTAAGGTACTTGATATTGATACAAAACGGTTCCCGGTTCCGGGTCGGGTCGGTCCGGTTACTATGGGTCAGACCCATTTGCTCACCCCTAGTCGTAATGACTACAATGGATAAGTTGGGGTGTTGTAGGCTCCTAAGAAGAATCTCAAAGTGTTGAGGAAAATCTTTTCTTAGTGTTAACCATCTTCACTTGATTAGATACCGGGTTCCAAACGACTCGTACTACAGGTAGAAGTGTTAAGTGCGTAGTAGGCAAAGACCAACTTCCTACTTTGTAGAGTGTTATAGTAATTATCTCGGTTAGTGTTCTATAAGATGGAGATTTGGAACGACTTGAGGGATTTAAATAGATAGTGATCATTTGCTTGACCCGCAGAGTCCACCACAATTTCCATGCACTACAAGTTGTTATTACGTGGGCCCCCGTAATAATAAATTGTCTTGCACGGTCACCCAAATTTTCCCTCGTTCAAAGCAGCCGATCGGTCAGAGAGGGGACACCACTGTCCTCTTACCTTCGACATTGAAAAGACCCTTATGGTGGTCCACGCGCTATCATCCGTTGACATTACGCGCGATTTGGCACAATGCTTAGACATATTAGGAGTAAGGAGAGTTCCTAGTAATAGTAGCTGGAGGGGAACCTTCAAGAGGAGTACCTCATCTCCCTTGTTTGGACAAACGTGTCGTCAATCAGGTTTCGTAAATGCCACAGGGTCTTCGTCCCACTGGTAAGGTCGTTGTCTAAGGTTACCTCCTCCGCTTCGCCGTCGCTATCGTAGTCAGACACCTTCACATTCGAGAGGGAAGAACAACCATCTCCTACGGAAATAAGCTCAGGGTCTCGTTTGGTAAGTACGTCAGCCATAAGCTTCGCAATAAAAGCGTGGTTGATAGTCTCATTGTGCGAGTCAAGAATAATAATAATAATAGAGTTTGAAGTCGAAGGTATTTCGTTCCCGACAATAGTTATCGTGTACACACACACACACACACATATATATATATTAATGAATGGTAATATTATTTAGTATATACAGGCAATAAATGTAACATATCACATATAATTCTCGTCTGTTCTTTCGGGGGGGGGGGGGGTCATTTTGTCTTTGGCAAGCCTATCCCACATGGACTGACTATACCTCAATTGGCACATTAGTCGGGGTATTCTCCCTCCCTACTAATGTCCTTGCTTTGTCTTCCCTTTAAAAAAATGTTCGACTTGTGGATCTTGGCGCTTTTTGTAAATGAAATGAAAAATATTTTGTGAAAATGTTTTTCGTGAGAGAATCCTAGTGATTGTAGTCTAGACTCGAGAAGGAATCGTAGTTCACTACAATCGAAGCTCTGATACCAAACTGTCACACCCTGACTTTTGCGGAAGCGTATGATGTGTGACTTGCTCAATATCATTGCATTCAATTATAATAAACAACTATATGATTTAAAACAAGATGTCTATCCACTCATAAGATTGAAATGTTACAAACACAAGCCATTTAAGTTTCAACCAAAACCCTCAAGTTATGATACAAAACAAAAGTGGATGACATCTAAACTTGAAATTTACGTCTTGAAAACAACACCAGCGCCCAAGATCCAACTTGTTTCCTGAAATACATGTAAGTTTTGGAAAATCGTCAACATAATGTTGGTGTGAGTTCATGCAGTTTTTGTATTAAATGTTTATATACTTGAGTGAAACATGGTATGTAATTTGTAAGACGTATCTAAAACTAAGTTCGGTAAATGTAAGGAATACGAGATCGCTAGTGGTTTGCTAGGCGACTAACATGTACAACGACATAGGAAGCCACCAAACCTAGGCATTTTTGTCGAGATCGACTGAGACACAAAATCACTCATTGGTAGAAGTAGGCCAAGAGTGGGCTTGCCTGAAACCCATTAGATCTAACCCTTCTGTTCCGCGGTCTAAATGTATACGTTGATTAATGGTGCCTATGGTACCCTATTCGTCACATGATCTATGGTATCATTCCTTGGTTTTGTATTCTACATACCGTTTGTAAACGTTCAAAACATTTGTAACATGTATTTCACCCCCAAAGTTATAAAACTGGAAGCAGTTAAAAGAAAAGGGGGACATGAACTCACAATTTTGCGTATCCTGCGCCGCAAACTTCACCGGTTGGTTTTGTAGCATCGTGACCTATACTTGTTCTATTAATGTTAGTCACTAGACTTGTTTTACACAAGTACAAGTCACCATCTTTTGTTTATGTATATGTTCTTTGCACGTTCATTCTTAGTGAGGGTCGTGCCCTTGTTTGTCGGGTCTTGCCCGTTTGTCATGTCTTGCATTTTGTGTATGTATTGTTCATTGTAAATATATATTTCACTCCTTAAAATATATATTCTCTTATAAAGTCTTTCTCAAGGTAATAAGTGTTAAAAATTATTTATATTTTTAACTTTTCATGTATGTTACTTATATTATTTTTCAAAAATAAATATAAGTATTTTGTGAAATAATATTTTCAATATTATTTTTGTACAAGTATTCTTAGGAAAGTATACTTGTATTTTATGTAAATACTTGTGTATTTTGTATTATTCACCAAAAATCAATACTTTGATTTTTATTACTTTCCGGAATGATATTTCTTAAAAATAACATATTTTTAAGACTTGTTATGAAATGTATATATATATTTGTCATGCTATAAAACATATATATGGTTATTCTTGTTATCCACCCGATTTTTGTATAAATTCCAATACTTGGTATAGGTTATATATTTTTGTCCAAAAATATATATTTAAGTCCATAACTTGTCCAAGATCAATAGATTCCGTCCAGTTTCAAAGCCGGTTGAGGATTACGAGTGTTCTAGAATCGTTCAAGGCATGCCTGTTTGTACGATTTACAAAAATAAGGATGCATTCCACGGTAAACGATGCAACTGATGAAACCGAAGCTGTTATTTCTGTTGTTTAGTACTTCCGAGATGATTCAAGTGAGTCCTATGAAGCAAGTCTCTGTCTATTCAATTGAGAGGAATCATTGCATTACATCCCCATTGAAAACAAGTGGTTGTAATGGTGGAACCCTTGATTTGAAAAACATTTTTGAGAAATTTATAGTTCAATACGCATCTTATAGGCCTATACTATGCGTATTAATCGATTAATTTACTGAAATACCCCTGTTTTTCTGATAAATTCAGGGGTATTTTTAAGAAAATTCAAAGTTTAATACGCATCATATAGGCCTATACAATGCGTATTATGCTGATATACGATACGACATAGGCCTATATGATCGTATATGGCATTATTTCAAATTTAGTTTTATCGTGTTTCCATCGGTTCGACGCGTATACGTCTCATTTTTTGCCGAACTTTCGTATATTTTGTCGTTTTATGACGTATACCTTCAACATAAGTCGTTTCGGTGTCGTTCGGTTGCGTGCGAATATCATATTCTATGATTACGTATAGTTTTGTTTGAAATCCACTTGTACTCCATAGTGTCGTGTTATATGTATACGTGTGTGAAAATGTCGTTAGTCGCGTATTTTAGCGTATTTTAACGTATTTTGGCGTATTTTTTTGCGTATTTTAGCGTATTTTATTGTATTTTAACGTATTTTGGCGTATTTTAGCTTATGTTGAAGGATAACGTAAACAAGTTCTCTACAGTTTGTTATTCAAATGTCTATTCGGTCATCTTTCCAAACTACAACACACGATAAGATTAAACTTTATAGTGTGTGATTTTACCAGGAAAGGTTTGGAGGTGATTTATACTTTTAATAAGCTGTCACAGTTGTCAAATTCATTGCGTGCATTCATATTGTTTAGACAACAACAGATAATAAACGGATTGTTGGACTTCTTGTTCCAAATGCAACTGTGAATATTGAATGTGCAATGAAGCATTGGGATTCAAGGGTTTAGTTGGAGCATGAAGACACGAAACCCTAACATGCGTTGAGTGAGAATGTGTGCAAACTGAAACATCTTGACACGATATAATTTCAAGATTGTTTGTCAGGCTTCCAATGTCTTCCATTTCAACGTTGTTTATCACCCTGTGTTTGCATTGGAAGTCTGACTAACAGTCTTCCAAAATTCGAGAATCACTATCCGAGCTCGACCCACTGCTACTAACATTCACATCATCCTTCTCGATCTCAACCGAAGGGAAAACCGTCATAACCCGACATTCCTTCAACCATTCTGTTTCGTTCAATTTCGAGAACATTCTCCCTAACATGATAAAAATGCTTCTTTTGCTAGTGGGTTTTATGAGTTAAAGTTAACTTTCAGATTCAGATTCAAGAAGCAGATGATTTGTCAAAAGACATGGCAGACTGATAGGTGCAGGTTATGTCAGGTTTTGATTTTTCAAAAGGGATTTCGAGCAGTTGGTAGAAGATGTGTCGGGTTCTTCTGCTAGTGGTTTCTGTAACCAATTGGGAACCACATATTTGCTTCAAGATTTACGTCTGATGTCCAAGTTTGATCACAACTGACTTCATCTGTCCATTGGAAGCCCGCCAAATAGTCTTGGACGTGGTTTAATCTCTTTAATCTATTAGAACGATCCTTGTTTTGTCATGTACATGCGTTTAATTCCCGAACATCATTACAAATTCCACGTTTCTCTCTTGCTTGTCCCGAATGCATCTACTTCTCAAAATAACTTCCCGGAAATAAACATCAGCATTGACTGATTAATTTGTATTATATGAACAAGATACCTTCGAGATACTTCGTGTTAGTTTGATTTGAATTTTGAAAGTTGGAAGATGTATCTGGTGGGGGTGATATAGTAATTTTCAATAATGTAGGAAGGATTGTAGTTGTAGGACATTGGAATTTGGAATCAGCATCTCTTCAAAGTCCCCGTTTTTATATAGATGTGGTTCCCAATTGGTTACAGAAACCACTAGCAGAAGAACCCGACAACGATTTATACTTTTAATAAGCTGTCAGTTGTCAAATTTGTTGTGTGCATTCATATTATTGAGACAACAGCAGATAATGAATGGATTGTTGGACTTCTTGTTCCAAATGCAGCTGTAGGATACAAACCGTAATCGTTTGTGACTATGGGAAACACAAGTTCTTCTGCTAGTGGTTTCTGTAACCAATTGGGAACCACATATTTGCTTCAAGATTTACGTCTGATGTCCAAGTTTGATCACAACTGACTTCATCTGTCCATTGGAAGCCCGCCAAATAGTCTTGGACGTGGTTTAATCTCTTTAATCTATTAGAACGATCCTTGTTTTGTCATGTACATGCGTTTAATTCCCGAACATCATTACAAATTCCACGTTTCTCTCTTGCTTGTCCCGAATGCATCTACTTCTCAAAATAACTTCCCGGAAATAAACATCAGCATTGACTGATTAATTTGTATTATATGAACAAGATACCTTCGAGATACTTTGTGTTAGTTTGATTTGAATTTTGAAAGTTGGAAGATGTATCTGGTGGGGGTGATATAGTAATTTTCAATAATGTAGGAAGGATTGTAGTTGTAGGACATTGGAATTTGGAATCAGCATCTCTTCAAAGTCCCCGTTTTTATATAGATGTGGTTCCCAATTGGTTACAGAAACCACTAGCAGAAGAACCCGACAACGATTTATACTTTTAATAAGCTGTCAGTTGTCAAATTTGTTGTGTGCATTCATATTATTGAGACAACAGCAGATAATGAACGGATTGTTGGACTTCTTGTTCCAAATGCAGCTGTAGGATACAAACCGTAATCGTTTGTGACTATGGGAAACACAAGTTTTCTTTTTGAGCTTGATGGATGTCCGTTATCTCAACGCTTCTCCTTACATTACTGATCTGGAATTGGAGAACCGTTGTGTATTTGCTTGCTGATCTGGAATTGGAGAACTGTTGTGTATCTGAATCAGGTTCTCAAATAAACACTACTAAAGATGAGTTGGTATTGAACCAAGAATATGAAGATCACGACGCATATACCGGGGATGAAAGTCAGTGGACTGTCTCAGATGAAGTCAAATGTGATCAAACATGGACATCAGACGTAAATCTTGAAGCAAATATGTGCTTCCCAACTTGCGGAACATAATCCCAGATTGTCTATAGAAACGCTTTTATCATGTGTAATATGGTAACAAGACTATGTTGTTCCAAGATCAACTCCAATTGCAGTTTTTTCAACTCTCCTATTCCAAATGCAGCTGATGAAACCGGAGTTGTTATCTCGGTTGTTTAGTACTTTCGTGATAAATACAATGTTCATCTTCGTTATCCTTTGCTTTCTGTAATTCAAGCAGCCACGGATGCTAAACATATTGTTATTATATCCGACACGATTCAAGTGAGTCCTATGAAGCAAGTTTCGGTCTATTTAATTGAGAGGAATCATTGCATTACATCCCTGTTGAAAAATAGAATCGATAAATTTAAGGAAAATGGGTTGAAAGATGATAACCCAACAGTGGAGGATCTCATTCTACAGCTTCGAAAAATTCAGGGGTATTCTCAAATAAGGTTTCCTATATGTTTTAAGACCGACAAATGTCCAAAGTGCTGCTTCTTCGTTCGCGTGACGGAAAGCTACCACGTGACAGGAAGCTACCTTGCAAAAACTAAAAAAATAAATCGACACCTTCAATATGCATCGTATAGGCCTATACGATGCATATTACTTTTTGGTAAGGGGACATTGGCAGCCTTTGGCAGACATAGAAGTTTGAACCCACCTCAATACGCATCGTATAGGCCTATACGATGCGTATTGAGGGTGTCGATTTAATCCCCCAAGGTGTGCCAATAATACGACCCTTTCTAAAAACATGACGAAACCGAAAAAACCAACCAAAACGAAATAAAAAACACCGAAACCGAACAGAAATGAAAACAACCAAAACGAAACAAAAAAATTGAAACCGAAACCGACCAAAATGAAACAAAAAAAAACTAAAAATCGAAAGCAAACCGAAAAAAGCGACCAAAACAAAACAAAACACCCGAAACGAAACCGAACAAAACGAAACAAAACACCCGAAACGAAACCGAACAAAACGAAACAAAAAAAACTTAAAAGATCGAAACCAATCCGCAACGAAATCGAAAAAAACCCGATCAAAATGGAACAAAAATTCGAAACAAAAAAAAGCGACCAAAGCGAAACAAAACACCGAAACCGAACAGAAACGAAAGCGACCAAAACGAAACAAATAAATTGAAACCAAACCGAAACCCACCAAAACGAAACACAAAACTGAAAAAACCGAAACCGAACCGAAAAAAGGACAAAAACGAAAAAAAACACCTGAAACCAAAACCAAACGAAACAAAACAAAAAAAACGCAAAAGATCTGAAACAAAACTAAAAAAACCCGATCAAAACGAAACAAAAAATCGAAACTGAAACCGAAAGAACTGACCAAGACGAAACAAAAAAAAAACAAACCGAAAAAACTGATGAAAACGAAATAAAAAAACCGAAACCGACCAAAACGAAACAAAAAACTGAAACCGACCAAAACGAAACAAATAAAACCGAAAAAACGAAACCGATCCGATACGAAACCGAAAAAACTTATCAAAACGAAACAAAACTCATCCTGTACAAAAACCCGTCCCGACCTGAAACTCATCCAGTGCGGAAACCCGCGCCGACCTGAAACCCGATCTGAACCTACTTTGTTCCAATTCATAACCCGTCCTAACCTGAAAGCCGTTATGACCCGAAACTCAATCCAAATCGAACCCATTCCAATCCGAAACCTGTATCAATTCTTTAAGACACCAACCCACATCAGTCAATTTCTTTAAAGTTGTCGAGCCGCTTTGATGCGGAAATAAAAAAAAATGGAATTTCAACTGACCCATTCCGACCTATTTAGTAAAAATATCTTACCTAAACCAACCAATATAATTTTAAAAGCAATACAATTTAATCCACATGGAAGACTTTAGGTCAACAATGCCCCCCTTTAGTTTTGTGTATGCCAAGAAATGGAATTAATTATAGGAAGAAAATAAAAGGAGCAAGTGAAAATTAATTCAAAGTTGCTGTCAAGATAGAGCAAAGTTTTCGTTGGTTGTTTTAATCGCAAAGGTTGGTTTGTACATAGGAAATAAATTTGAAGGACGATTTAATTTGTTATTTGCTTACAAGTTTTGTTCTATCAAGTGAAAAATAAAAAAAAAGAGTAAAATGCACGGATAGTCCCTGTGGTTTGGTGAAATTTCACCTTTAGTCCCCAACTTTTGAAAATTACACTCTTAGTCTCTGTGGTTTGACAAGTTGTTACTCGGAACAGTGAAATAATCTGTGGGTGGTTTTGTTTTGCAAGCACCGAAATTAACTTCGACCAACTACGCAACATGGTCAGTTACGGTGAAAGTTGTCTTGGGAGCGAACGTTTTGCAAGATGTGATTGGTAAAGAAAATGGATCGGGAATTGAATAAAGAAAGAAGTTTATGGCCTTAGGTGTCATCTCTCACACCCTACCAGAAAGATGTTTGGGAAGCACTAAGAGTTCGTTATCTTGGTGCAGAAAGAACCCAGAAAGCTCGTCTTCAAATCCTAAGAAGCGAGTTAGATGAATTGAAGATGAGTGAGGCAGAAAGTACTAATGAATATGCAGCAAAATTGGGTGGAGTACAGTCACAGTACAAGAGCTTGAGAGAAACACTCGAAGAAGAGGTTGTGGTTAGAAAATTCTTGAACTCTATGCCTGATTTATTTTACCAATAATATTGTATAATTGACCAATGATTTTGCTTCATCAAGATTTCTATTAAAAAAAAGTACAAACCCATCAAAACCGGCCTAAAAAAAACTAAAAAGAAACCAGCAACCTGTAATGGGCCTCACAAACCCGGCCCATGGACTATGGTGAAACCCTAAAATTCTCCTTCAAATAGCACCGCACCACTACCCTCCTCACTTATCTTCACCGTCTGTTTTCATCCTCTCGATCTGGTATGCAAAATTCGACATCTCTTGTTGTTGAAGAAATTCATTTGATTTTAAAGTCTTATTATACAATTGAATCGAAAGCAAGGCAACTTCTTGATTGGATCTTGAACTTTCGACGATCCAGCCATTTAATTTTACTCAAACTTGCGATAGTAAATCTCAATCGGTATCATTCGCCTAATTCTGATTGCTGATGTTTCAGGCCCTTTTATACTGATATATTCCTTATTATTATTATTATTATTATTATTATTATTATTATTATTTGTATATAAATTATAGTATGAAGGATTTTGGCAACATCCCCGTTGAGATATCAGCGAATCCAAGAGATGTTTATGTTGGTGCATACGTCTGTCGACTTCATCTTGTATCGAGTCTTGTATTTGTATAGATAGATCAGCGCACGTTATTCAAGGAAAATGTCAAAATTAGGTTTGGAGGTGATTTCGTGCGAAATTACAATTTCGTGCGAAATTACAATGTAATTTCGCACGAAATCACCAGGTAATTTCGTATGAAATTGCAATTTCGTGTGAAATGTGATTTCGCATGAACAGTTCGTGTGAAATCACCTTGTCTATAAATAGGGGTCAGGTAATTTCGTTTGAATGAGTTGTTATGTGTGATTCTGGAGCCGAAGTGCTACCGAAGTGTCGTTTTGCTGTAGAACTTTGTCAAATTAATCAGAAAGACATTTAAAGTGAATATCTTGCTGAATCCAACTCAATATGTCTGTTTCTGCCTTTCATTTTGAGTAGAACGCCTCTGAACGACTCGTTTCGGTCGTGAAAACGTTCCTACATGTGGTATCAGAGCTCAGGAGGAGGAGTTCTGTTGATTTCAGCTTGATTTCATCTTATTTTCTAACTTCTACACCTTCTTTTCAAAATTGAATAAATTTTAATGGTTAAAATGGCTTGAATTTCACATATTATATTCGAAATTGTGTTTTAACAAAGCCTTGAGAAAATTGGACCAAAATTCGAGCTAAATCCTGATCAATTTGACAAAAGTTTGACCGAAATGATGACATCTACATAATTTGGTTTGAAATTGCTCCTAATTTCGCACGGAATTAGTATTTCTCTTGAGTGATTTCACACAAAATTACTAATTTCGTTTCAAAAGGTAAATTTCGTTTGAGTAATTTCGTTCCAAAACCTAATTTCGTGTGAAAACTGAGTAATTTCGCACGAAATCAAGTTTCGTTTGGTGATTTCGTTTGAAAATCATTAATTTCGTTTGAAAGTTCTAATTCCGTTTGAATTGTTATTTCGTGTGAAGGTGTATTGCAGGAAATTTCGTTTCAACAGGTGATTTCAATTGAAGTGATTCCGTTTGAAAGGGTTAATTTCGCTTGAAATTGTCTGATTTTGAAAACTCTTACTGAATCATGGAAGAAGAGTTTTATAATGCATTTGCTACATCCCCGACTACTCCGGCTGCCCTTGCTCAAAATACGAATATGGAAAATGAAACCGGAACTTTGCAAAAACCCCCAAAGTTAATGGGTATTGAAGAATACCATAGCTGGAAAGAAAGATTTGAGAACTGGGTTCAAGCAAATCATCTGAGATCTTGGGAAAGCATCGAGACCAAATATGTTAGACCACAGACCGCTTTGAATGTTGATAAAATTATCTCAGAATTTTCAGACAAAGAAAGAGATAGTTATAAAGGAGAAAAAATGATGATTAGTCTACTACAACAAGCTGTCAAAGAGGATATTTTTGTTCTGCTTCAGAACGATGGTAGTGCTTATTCTATTTGGGAAGCACTTAAGAAGAAGTTTGAAGGAAGTGCAGAAATGATCAAAAGTAAAAAAAATCTTTGTTGAAAAAGGAGTTTGAGTTGTTTACGAGTGTGCCAGGGGAAACTGCAAAGACTCTCATTGAGAGATATTGTCATCTTGTGCGTTCGATGTCTCAGTTGAAAATTACTAAAGCTGTTAGCTGATGCATTACCGCAGAAAGAATGGGGTACATATCTCATGATCTTGAAGAATTCTGGAGAATTTAGTAGATTGTCTATTGGACAGTTTATTGAAAAACTTGAGGGTCAAGATCTCGAACAGCAAAAGATTTCCAGAATGAATAGCTCAAGCAATCAACAAGACATCAAACTGTACTATAAAGGAAATATTCAAACTGTTGAAGCAAGTCCAAAGATTCAAACTGCTTTTAATGCAGAAAATTCATCAGGATCAGGATCAGTTAACCAAAGTTCAGTCAAGTCCAGTGGATTTTCTTCATATCCAACTGTCAATCCAAGTGTTCAAAGTTCAAGAAATGGTGACGATCATGTGTTACATTGCAACATTGCATTGCATCTTCAGAATGGACAGAGTTTTTCTGAGGAAGTTGCAAAGGGTCACATGGGATTGCTTGTTACTATGTTGGAATCTTATGAGAGTTTGGTTGCGGGGAGGATCGAAAATCCTATGCTGACCAAAGAGGATTACGATCAGATCGATGGTGAAGAAATGAAATTGATGGATATTAAATGGTGTCTGGCTAGTGTCCTGAGGAGAGCTGAGAAATTTAAGCAGATTACTGGAAGAGATGACTTCCGTGATGCTAATGTTTCTACTTTGGGTTTTGATAAATCTAAAGTTACTTGTTTTCGGTGCAGGGAAAAAGGACATTTCAAGAGGGAATGTACCAATCGTGAAGCAAGTGGAGCTCAGAATCCGTTTGGCGACAATGATTATTATCGGAAGTCGATTTATCATCAAGTTGCTCAACAGCCACATCAACAACAAACGCAAACTGCTCATGCTAGACAAATTGAAGATGGAAAGAAGAAAGCCTATCTTGTGAATCAAGATGATGAAAAAATGGCTAAAGGCTTTAGCTGGGATAAGTATGTGAATGAGAATATGGATTTTAAGGCTTTTATCGCACAAATTGTTCAAAAGCCAGAATTGATGAAAGAATGGATAGCAGTGTTGGCAGATGAAGAGAAAAGTCAAGATAAAGAATTTGTTTTTTCAGAAAAAAGTTCAACAGACACTAGTGATGATGATGAAGAAATTGAACAGATAAACATTGTAAAAACTCATTTATCTTCTGATAGTTTTGAATTTTATTTTGCAGATAAATTGAAGAAACTAAAAGAGAGAAGAGTTGCAGGAGAAAAGGAAGAAGTTAAAGTTGTTGAAAAAATTATTGAAGTAGAGAAGGTGGTTGAAGTCGAGAAGATTGTGGAAGTTGAAAAGATAGTGGAGATTGAAAAGATTGTTGAAGTCACAAAACCTTGTCTTACATGTTTGGAATTTGGCAAACAATGTGAAGAAAAAGACGAGAGGTTTAGTGAACTAGATAAGTTGGAAGAGAAGTTATTATTTGATGTTAAGAATGTGAAAGAGTCGTACGATGTATTGAACAAAACTGTGAATAGTTTGCAGAAGACAAACTCTGAAAGAGAAGATGCTTTGACCATGATGAATGCAACATTGATGTCTAAGCAGAAAGAGATAAATTACTACATTGAAGAATGTGCTAAGTTGAAGCAGGAGTTGGAAATTGAAAAAGTTGAAAATAAAAGAATCAGAAGATTATTGAAAAGTTATTCAAGTTCTGATTACTTAATTGATAGAATTTATCCAACTGTTGCAGGTTTTGAAGTGTTTGAAGACAAGAAGTCGAAGAAGAAGGATACTGGTAAGAAACAGAGTGTCAGTTATAACAAGTGTCCGCCTCCGATTTGGGAAGGGTATTCGCCTAGAAAACCAAATGAGGAACAAGTAAAAAAGGCTGTCAATATAAAGTTAGAGTCCGAGATAACCGATGAGTTACCAGACAATATTGACATCACGTTCTCAGCGTCCGACACAGATCATGAGTCTGAGTTAATAAAAAAGATGGTCGATCAGGTGTTGGATAAGGATGAGGAGTCAGAGTCACAGTCCGAGTCCGGAAGTTCGAGTTCGTCTGTCAAGAGTTCAAAGTCGTCGGGAAAACGGGTTTATAGTAAAGAGTTTTTTGTTATCAAAATCTAATTTGAATGACGAAACATTTGAAGTTGTTTATACTTTGAATGATTCTGACAAATTATATTTTGATAAAGAATTTCCAATAAGAGGTGTTAAAACTGAAATGATCAAAAAGGTTTTCAAACTGACAGAAATTAATATTTCTGAAATAAAAGATGTAAATCTTAATGAAAAACCAAGACCTTACACCTCAAGAATTCAACAAAGATTAAACAAGAAAAAAGGTTACAGTTCTGGTTCAGGTTATCGAAAGAAACCAAACCATAACGGTAATTTCAAAAAGAAAGGATTGGGTTTTATTCCACCAGAAAATTATAAAAATGAGAAAATTTCTAAATCAAATACAAAATTTGTTTCAGGTACTTCTGCTGAGGATGAAAAGAAAAGTTCTTTCTGGAGACAAACAAACAAAGAGTTCTTGGCTGAAAAACAGAAGAATGTAAAGAATGGAACTCATCAGAGAAAAAAGACACGAACCTGTTACAGATGTCAAGAAGTTGGTCACATTGCCTGGAATTGTCCAAAGGCAACCAACACAAAACAGGGAGTCTCGGAAAAACTTAAAGTAAAAGTTGTTGATAAAACTGAACCACCAACTGAGAAATTTATAGTGTTTAAAAATTCTACATATGAAGTTGGTGAGTGTTCGAAAAGGTTTTACAAACGAAGGGGAAATCTTGACAACCAAGCATGGGTTGTTAAGAAATCAGATGTAAAACTTGGCGATGAATCTGATTCCACAAAGTCAGAAGAGCCACAGTTTGAGGTAAGTGATGAGAAATCAGTTCCTCCAATGGATGATGAGAACTTTCCACCATTGAGGACTGAAAATTTTAAACAAAAGGTTGGTAAGGTTGAAATCTCGAATCAATTTTATTCTGAAAATAATGAATTTGATGTTGAGAAAGCTTTTAATGGGAATGTGAAAACGATTTTTGGGAAAATGATCGATGGGAAGGCAAAAGGGGTGAAAGATTTTTATGAATCAAAGAAGGAAACATACACCCCAAGTGAAACTGAAGAAGTCACATCCAAGTTTGGTCAGGCTTGGATGTCGGTTTTTCATAAGTAAAAATTCTGACTTGCCGGAGCTCCCAGGTTGGTAAGAGTGGAGCAGGAATCGGCATCTTTCTTGAGAAATTCACGTTTGTGATATTTTGTCTTACAAGTGGTAAATCAGGGACATTAAGTTGTACTTGATTTTCTACAAGTGGTGTTTGATGATTGAATTTAAAATTGTTATATTTTTCAAAATGATTGAGAAAACAAGGTGATGAATTGATCCCCTAACCTACAAGTGGTTTTATAAAATCAACAAAACTTATTTTCTGGAAAAACCATTTGATTAAAACAAACTTAAGTGTTTTGAAATCATAATGGGAAAATAGTTTGTTGTAAGGGGGAGTTCTGATTGTTTATGCCAAGTGGATGGAAAATTGAAGTGATTCGATATCAGTTGTCAATTTACATTGTACAGTTTGTTTTCAAATTTCCTTTAAATGATTTTGAATTTTAGGGGGATTAAGAATTTTCATAAAATCCAAAAACATTTGAAAATTTTGAAAAATAAAAAACATGATAAAATCAAAAATGAGTTTTATTGTGAAAAGAGGAAATGATAGTACATCAGTAGACTATCACAGCATGCTAAAGAATTGGAAAGTCAAAATGTGATAAACGGTCTCACTGATGATATGCCAGTAGGTTTTTACACATTTAGTAGATTGTGACGAAATATAAACCTAAATTTCAAACTTACTTATATCGTGGGGAACATCTCTCGGATATATGGGTAACCCCCAAAATCTTGTTTGAAAGGTCCCTCTTTCTGAGATACTAGGTCTTTATACTCAGTGATATCTGGGGTATAATCCTGGGACTTCTGATTTTGCGGAAGCAATGGCCTAGTCCCCGGAGAATACTTTATGCTTGCTTGAAATATAGCCCACCCTCAGCATAAAAAATGATGAAACATTGAAAAATGCTAATCATGTGCTGTTGAAGAAAAGATTCTCTAAAGGGAACACACCGAAAGACGAGCCATCATCTCTTTGCTGAACGGAAGTTCTGACCTGAGCTCTCATGGCCTCGCATTTAACCCTTTACAGATATCATCTAGGTATACTCACCTGTAAGACTGAATATTGGGATCTGGATACGGGAGTATATTCAAGTGGCGGGACACATAATTAAGTTTAAATCATTAAAACACTAATCTCGTATCTCGAAACAGTTGAACTTTGTGTGAAAATTTAAGTGGATCAGTATACTGACAATCTAAGTGAATCGTTTAGAACTTAATATGTTTAAAGCTTAACGGTGTTGGTGATTTGTCTCATAAACTGATATGATCCTCTTACACAAACTCACAAAAATATTGTATGTAAATATTTCTTTACTGCATTTCATTAATTTCAAAAATCCAAAAAGATTTTTAGTGTGTTTTAGTATAAATTTTTGAAAATTCAAAAAGATTTTCGACAACTGATGTTGGAGAGCTGATTTTCAAAATTTCAAGTGCTAAACATGATGAGCATTTCGTGCGGGGGAGTTTGTGTTTAAATAAGAAAAGATTTTGAATATTTGTTTTCAATTGGTCATCAGAAATTTTTTAAAGTGTTGAATCATTCTGGAAAGATACCTGCAAGTGGTATATAAATTTGCCAAATTTTAAATTTGTGAAATTTATTGTGGGGTAGAGAATGTGCAGGATAGACAGGTTTCAGATCCTGATTCTGAATGATAGAGAGCCAGGTTCCGATACCTGAGGACTCTGTGATTTCAAAAAGCCAGACTGCGATCCCAGCATATCGAAAGGGGGAGTCTGAAGACACCTAAGGGTCTGTTGGTGTTAAAAAAAGGAAGAGAGGAGCATGAGGAAGTTTTACACTGTCAGATACTTCAGAGAGAGCAGACAGACTGATAAAGACTGAAGTTTGTGAAGACTCGACACTGAAGACTCGTCAACATCCGAGGGGGAGTCAGTTGGTGCATACGTCTGTCGACTTCATCTTGTATCGAGTCTTGTATTTGTATAGATAGATCAGGGCACGTTATTTAAGGAAAATGTCAAAATTAGGTTTGGAGGTAATTTCGTACGAAATCACCAGGTAATTTCGCACGAAATCGCAATTTCGTGTGAAATGTGATTTTGCATGAACAGTTCGTGCAAAATCACCTTGTCTATAAATAGGGGTCAGGTAATTTCGTTTGAATGAGTTGTGTTGTGTGATTCCGGAGCCGAAGTGTTGCCGAAGTGTCGTTTTGCTGTAGAACTTTGTCAAATTAATCAGAAAGACATTTAAAGTGAATATCTTGCTGAATCCAACTCAATATGTCTCTTTCCGCCTTTCATTTTGAGTAGAACACATCTGAACGACTCGTTTCGGTCGTGAAAACGATCCTACAGTTTATGTTCCTGTCTGATTACCGCAACTACATCACTACCAACACTGCTGAGTTATTGATCATGTCGTGTCTTATTCTCATTTTGTGCACCTTTGTATATATTCATGTTTATGTTCATGGTTAGGTGGTGTTATGATGTGTTGAGTTTAACGGGTTATGAAAGAATGGTGGTGTTTTTAAGAGTTAAAAAAACAAAAACAAAAAGAAATTTGGGTTTGAGTGGAAAAGCTACAATTGATGTTGTAGTGGTTTAAGCGATCTTCCCTTCAAAACCGTACATTGGGGACAATGTATCCCAAGTGTGGGGACGAGAGGAAATTTTGAAAAAATTGTGAAATTTTTAAAAATCAAGCGAAAAATGGTCCAAATTGAACAGTTGAGTATTAAATTGCATGACACATCTGCAACCCATATCCCCTTGTTCTTTCTTGGTGAGAGTTGAGCAACTACTTGAATTTATTAGAATACATTTTTTCTTGATGAGAGTGGCAATGGGTGGTGGTGCATTAGAACTTGTGCTTGAATGCGGTTTAAGGCCTTAGCTTGATATGCATGTGAAAAGGATAAGTGCAATTAGGTAGCCTCGTCTTGGTGAGTGCGAGTGTGGGATTTGGGGGGTTGGACCTCAATAATTATATATATGAGCATGGTAGCGAGAGGGGCAGGGGTTTGGACTTTAGTAGCCCATTTGAGCTTTGAGCCGATCTTTTGTTAACCCGTGCCTACTTTCTCTTAAAAAATTAACCCGTATTTGACCCCGTCTATTAGTATTGTTAGGATCGGAGGCTCTCATGATTGTGTTTGTTTGTATGTTTTGAACAAATCAAGTAGATATGAACAGTTTTAAGTGCAGCGGAAATGAATAACAAACTTTGTAAACACAATCAAAGGAGAATATAGTTTGATAAACAATTCCTTTTCATAGAGTCGAAAGATTACATCAAAAGCAAAAGATTACAATGCAAGCTTACAAACTAAACTCCCCCTCAGCCTGATACTTCAGAGTTGGTTGCACAAGATGAAAGGATTGAATTGAGGAGAATAACTCACTCAAAACGAATCAAATATAACAGTACAGAGTACTGTCATATTTATAGGCAAACCAAACTACTGATGTACCTCAGCTGACGTCACCATGATAGTGACATCTAACAGCCTAACAAACTATAAACACTGGCCTATACAAACTACTGATGTCTAACAACTGATTGATAGTAAAATACAAAACAAGTTAAACACTGATCACGTTCCACTGTTGTAGCCTAAGCCCTGATTACTTGAACATCAGTGCTTTCTTCAAAAGGTGATCAGTCTTTGAATGAGCAGTGCTTGGGCTTTCAGCAGTACTTAAGAGACAGCAGTAGATAGAGCTCAGTGTTTGCCTTTTAGCAGTCTTTAGTTGTTTCATCAGTGTTTGGTTCATCAGTTGTTCTTCAGAGCAGTACTTAGAGTGTATCAGCAGATAGATAACCATTGTCAAGGGGAGAGCTTAGAGTAAACGTCTGCTTATTGTGAATCCACTGATGTGACCAGGTTTTGGCTTTACATTATCTGTTCCTCTGGTAGAGTTCAATCCCAACAATCTCCCCCTGGAATAGATAATGCCAAAACCTGTCATTATTCAGGATCTTTATTACTCATCAG